>BLBF01000016.1:31515368-31532783 GCA_015471245.1 Laticauda colubrina | reverse complement strand
TCTCTGGCACTCTTCTCAGTCACTCTGAGGCGTGCCCATGGTCTCAGATGTAAAGGAGACAGGGACTGTGGAGGTGGCTGTTGCTGGAGTGCTGGTCTGAGGCGCCATTGGGGTGCCTGGCCCCGAGAGTACAACAGGAGATGGTGTGTGCAGGAAGCTCTCAGAGAGCTGACTCAGTCCTGTGAGGTTGAGAGGCCCTTCCTCAAGTACCTAGGATGTGAGGCCCAAGACTGATGACCGATGTTCTGAGGAAGGGCTTGGCTGTGGGGTGGAGGAAGGAGGAGTGTAGTGGGGCTGTCTGGTCTGCAGTGGGTCAGGTGAGGCGTCGGTGGCAGCTGTGGCATGCGATGAACCTGGGCCTGGACTGGGAAGGGCTGCCTTTACTGTGGGAAGTCCTGGTAGTGGTAGGCTTGGTAGGCGAGGGACTGTTGAAATCCGGGGAAGGGCTGTGACATCACCTGGGGTGGAGGAGCAGACCTGGAGTGGGTAGCAGCAGGTTCAGCTGGGCGTGGAGGGTGGTGCAGAAGAGCTGTGATCCTCTCCTTCATCACCTGGTACTGGGCCTCGGGCATGTCCATGAGGGTCTGGCTCACGTAGGTGATGAAGGGCTTGCGGTTCGAGGATGGTATGTCGAAGTGGACCAGCTAGGAGAGGAGATCTGTGCTGGCTTTGATTGTGTCCCTGATCCCCAAGAGGACAGTGTGGCTCTGTCCCTCCAGTCTGCCTCTTTGCCTGCTTTCTGTGGAGGTGGAGCTGGGGGTGGGTATGGGTTGATCTCTGGTGGCTGCTTCTTCTTGCTCCATCTAACACAGGGGATGCTCCATGTCCTCCAGCATGGGTAGTGCAGCTGTCGGGGGGGTCTCTGTCGTGGGGCCCTCCAAAGACACCTGCCTGGACACGGTAGCTGTCTCCTGGCTGGAAGAGGAGTGGCTCTCTGTGGGCTGTCTGAGGGAGAGGGTTATCAGAGGGGCTGCTCCTCGGTGGCGGATCTCACCCTCCAGGAAGCTGCACCTGGCCATGACATAGGTCTCCCGGTCAGTGAGCTTGACAGCGGCCTGCCCGGATTTCTTGAGGTGCAGCTTGCCATACCAGGTGTGCATGTGCTTCCACCACCCCAGGAGTACATCTGAAATATAGCCCAGGCTCTCCGCATTCTCTCTCCATGCTGCCTGCTTCCTCTTGGTGTCGCGATAGAGCCTGTGGCCCTTCCTCCACAGGTACTCGTTCTCCCTCAGCCATTCCAGCACCTCCTCCTCATGGTCTTCGGAAATGGAGTACTGTTTCCTCTCTCCCTTCTCCTTGCCCTGCCTCTTCTTCCCTCTGGCAGGGGCTTCACGGCCTTCAGCAGCAGGGCTTTGAGGGCCTTGAGGCTGGTCCATCACAGCAGCAGCAGGAGGAGAAGCACCAGCAGCAGCAGGAGAAGCACCAGCAGCAGCAGGAGAAGCAGCAGCAGCACCAGCAGGAGAAGCACCAGCAGCACCAGCAGCAGGAGAAGCACCAGCAGCAGCAACACCAGGCGCACCAGCAGCAGCAGCAGCAGAAGCACCAGCAGCTTCAGAGTCAGTGCCAGGGGGTGGGATGGTGGTTCTGTCCTTCTTGCCAGGGCTGGCAGGAGTAGGCACAGGCTTCCTCTTCTTCCCCATGATGTTCTCAAGATGTCTCTGGCAGCAGCTCTTTCCTCTGAATGCTGACTGCTTGCAGTCTGCATCCTTTTATATCTGTGGAGCTGATGCAATTCATACTCCCCACATGCTCAGTGAATGCTTTACATCCGCTACGCATCCTCTATGCATCCTATAGGCGTCCGTGATGCATCCGCGTCATCCGCTACGCATCCGCTATGCATCCACTCCTTCCGCTATGCATCCACTTTGCTATTCTCCCCCGGAAGCCCTGCGGATGTGTCATCCGCTTCCATCCGCTAGGCTTCCTCCGAACATCCGCTTTACATCCCTGCTACATCCTCCCCACGTCCGTTCTGTTCCATTGTTGTCCACTCTGTTTATGCAAATTTGGGGCACTTTTGAGAGCAGATAACAACGGATGGAAATTTTGCTCGTCTGCTGTGTCCTTTTTGCATATGTTTTGCATCCGTCGGCCAGTGTGACCTAACCTTTAGAAGGATTAGATTCACAAATAAAGATGAATGGAACTGGTGATGACTATTTGATCTGCACATTAGTCACCCATTTCACACTAGTAGATATCAAAGCCCATTCGTCCTTAGACCTAAATACCTGGGGAAATAGCCAGATTTTCAATAGCTTGCAAAAGGCCAATGAGATTGAGGCCATCCAAATTTCCAATGGGATGCTGTCCCTTAGGAGAGTTTCTGTTCTGAGAAGGCATGACGCCATGGTCTAACACCATGGCCCAACCTTTTGGCTTGCCTGGGCCACGCTGAGTGAAGGGGAATTGTCTTGGGTCATATATAAAATATATAGTTAATGTGTATGAATCATACAATAATGTTGAACATTTATGATTTGTGGGATCCTATTACCAGCTGTGCAGGGAATGTGCAAACTGTAGACTGAACATGTCTGTGCTAACAAAATTATTGAATAAAAGAGTGCCAGAACATGTCCTCTCTGCTAGATCTGGTGAAGCTGTCAAAAACAATGGCAAAAGAGATAGCTGAATAGCTCCAGTGACATGGTCCTATGCCATGAAGGCCTTTATAGGTAATGACCAATAACTTGAATTGTACCTGGAATCCTACTGAGGGCCAGTGCAGCTTGCAGAGCAGTGGTGTTATATGGGCATACCAAGGAATGTCCAACTGCCAAACTGTTAACTGCAACTTTTGAATGTTCTTCAAGGGCAGCCCCATGTAGAGTGCATTACAGTAATCCAAATAGGAATGACTGAGGCATGAGTCATCATGAACAAGACTTTCCTATCAAGGAAGGGGCACATTTAGAGGACAAAAGAAACCTAACCATAACTGTTATCTGCTCATTGAGCACGAGCCAAGAGGCTAGGAGGACCCAAAAATTGTGTGCCAACTCTGAGTTGAGAAGTGCACCCACAGAGTTAAAGATAGAAAATCCTCCAGAACCCAATAATTTCAAAACTCACAATTCCATTCTCCCCCATCCAAAGCCTCACAGCCTTCCTGTGTACAACTGGATGACCTCACCCAGTGGCTTCATGGAGATGTTAATAAGAGTGTGGAAAGAGTAGAACCCACAAAGATACACCCACAAAGTAGGAACCTCAGTTTTGACCGCTCCACCTACTAACAGTGACTGGAGCCAGCCTTGGAAAAAGGAGGTCCACAATATAATGGTGCCTCCCTCACCCAACTTCCTGAACTGGCCCAGAAGATACCATGATTGATGATACCAAGTACTACTGAAAAAACAAGGAGGGGCAAGATGGATGCATTTCTCCATCTTGAGTTCATCATGGGTCACTGACAAGGGCAAGCACAGTTGTCTCATATTAATTTTTTATTGTTCTACTTTGATTTTCAAAACTGCACAGAGCACTTGAGATCTAACCACCACAGAATATAATGGAACTAATTTGGAAACTCTTCTATTAATGCAACCTAACATTGAATTTCTTTTTTAAGCAGCTATTCTTTACTGCTGTCACCTATTCCTTTTCTGACAACTTACAATTTCAAGATCCTTTTCAGACATATCATTACCAGACCCCATATTCTCAATTTTATATGTGTACACAATACCTGTGAATTTGATCTTTTTCCCCGCAGTGAAAAACTTTCCATGCAGAGTTCCTTCTATTATTTTTAGCCTTCATCTGTAACCTGTGAAGACATTTTCCATTTTGGTTTGATTTTCCAGTTATATTAGCCATGCCACACAGTTCCGTGCCATCAGAAAGTTTCCTCCAGCTTTTCATCCTAGCCATTAATGAAAATATTGAAAATATTGAACAACTTCAGACCCAGTGCTGAATGCTTTGGCATTCCTCGTGATACATAACTCCAGTTTGATGAGAAGCTCTTTAGGTATAATCTTCAAGCCACTTATGGATCTGTCTTCCCTGATCACCCAACCCATCCTTAACTAGCTTGCTAAGTACTCTAGCATCTCCTAGAGTACTTTTGCAAACACTTTAACCAAAATCAGACATATTTTGCTGCAGCATTTTCACTTAAGAAGTTAACTGTTTTTCTAAAAACATGAAATGAGATCTGACAAGACACATCCTTTTTGTCTTTACCAAAACACTCCATTGCAGATGCTGAGGCTTCTGGCTCTTTTAAGTTTTGGGGTCTGCAGCTCTTGGGCACATAAGTCAGGCTCTTCTCTCAGTTTGTCAGTTGCCGATGCCTCTGTGGCCTCCCCAGAGAAGTCAGCTCTTCTTTTTCTACACTCTGTGATTTCCTTCCTCCTCCATTTCCCTTCCTCCTGCCCCCACCTTGCTTCACTAATTTCCATTTCCGTGCCTTACTTCTCAATTCTCCTTGTCTTTCTTCCTAAAGGCTGTCAGACAAGTTTTATAACATATTTTTATTCAAAATTTGTAAGGAACTAGTTTTGTTTTAGAGGTCTGTTTGCAGTGACCTATTTCCTCCAACAACTAAAACATCTTTTCAGGGCAACTCTTCCATACAAATGTTAAACTCTGTCTGAGATGACACTGTGCCTTCTTTCCTAAGTGGCACCTCTCACCCCAAATGAAGCTAATTACACTGCATTTTGTTTGACTCTTTATGAAAATGCTTTGGATGAGAATAACCAGAACATGCTGCAAAATAACCATTAAAGAATGACAATGCCTCATAAGATAAAGGAGAAGAGGCATAGAATAATGTGGGAATCCAGCAGGAATTCTCAAGAACAAACATCAAATTCCTTAGTAATGTGGATTTTAAGGCCCTGTCACACTGCCCAACAGATGCAAAACGTATGTAAAAGGGACACAACGGACGAGCAAAATGTTCCATCCATTGTTATCCGCTCTCAAAAGGGGCAAAAATTTGCATAACTGCGCATGCGGGAGGGATGCATTGCGTAAGCCACGCAGATATAAAGGGAAGCAGCTCGCACGTGGCCAGCATTCGGAGGAAAGACCTGCTGCCGGATACATCGAGTCCTTGCCTGCCCTGCCTGCATGCCTGCCTGCAAGCCTTGCTGCCAGCCTTCCTGCCAGCCTGCCTCCAAGCCTCCTGGCCAGCCTTCCTGCCAGCCTTGCTCTCTGCCTGCCTGCCAGCCTTGCTGCCAGCCTGCCTTCCAGCCTTGGTGCATGCCTGCCTGCCTGCCTTCCTGCCAGGCTTCCTGCCAGCCTTCCTGCCAGGCTTCCTGCCAGACTTGGTGCCTGCCTGCCTGCCAGGCTTCCTGCCAGACTTGGTGCCAGTCTTCCTGCCAGCCTTGGTGCCTGACAGCCTCCCTTCCAGCCTCCCTGCCAGCCAGCAACCCCACAACCATGGGGAAGAAGCAAAAGCCTCAGCAACCTGCCGCCATCCCTGGCAAGAGGGACAGGGCCACCCTCCCGCCCCCTGTCCCTGACTCTGCTTCTGCTGGGGCTTCTGCTGCTCGGGCTCGCTCTTCTGGTGCTGGAGCTTCTGCTGAAGCTGCTCCTGGCAGTGGTGCTTCTGCTGGTGCTTACTCTGCTGAAGCTGCTCCTGGCGGTGGTGCTTCTGCTGGTGCTTACTCTGCTGAAGCTGCCCCTGGTCCTGCTGGTCCTGCTGGTCCTGCTGGTCCTGCTCGTGCTCCTGGACTTGCTCGTACTGCTCGTCCTGCTCGTGCTCCTGGTCCTGCTCATGCTCCTGGTCTTGCTGGCGCTGCTGGTGCTTACTCTGCTGCTGCTGATCCTGGTGCTGCTGCTGCTGCTGCTGATGATGATGATGATTATGATCCTGCTGGTGATGATGATGATGATCCTGCTGGTGCTGCTGCTGCTGGTGGTGTGGAGGAGCAGCCCCTACTACCTGGGAGCCCCTCTGATGAGGGCCCATCTGGTCCTGCCAAAGGAAGGAAGAGGCGTATGCGACAACGGGAGAGGAGGCAATACTATATTGAGGAGGAACACGAGGATGAGGTGCTGGAGTGGCTGAGAGAGAATGACTATCTGTGGCGGAAGGGACACCGGCTGTACAGGGACACCAAAAGGAAGCAGGCTGATTGGAGAGAGAGGGCGGAGATTATGGGTTACACTTCGGAGGTGCTCCTCGGCTGGTGGAAGCACATGCACACCTGGTACGGGTGAAGAAATTCACACTTGGCACCTGAAGAAATCTGGCCAGGCCACGGTTAAGCTGATGGACAGAGAGACCTACATCATGGCCAGGTGCAGCTTCCTAGAGGGTGAGATCCACCACCGAGGAGCACCAGGAGCCACTCTCATACCCTCTCTCTCCGGCAGCCTGCTGAGAGTCAGTCCTCTTCCGGTCAAGAGTCAGTCCCTGCCTCTAGGCAGGTTTCTGTGGAGCGTGCCATGGCAAAGAACATGCAGACAGGTGTTGTAACCGTGGTGGAGCACGTGGAGCACCTCCCTGGTGCGGTGGGAGAAAGGAGACATTGAGTCCACCACAGCAGTAGCTGCATCCACTCCCCCCAGCTCCACCTCCACAGAAAGGCAGAGAGCCAGACAGCAGGAGGGGCAGAGCCACACTGTCCTGCTGGAGATCAGGGACACCATCCGCACCAGCATAGATCTCCTCTCTCAGCTGGTCAAAACCGACTCCTCATCCTCCAACCGCAAGCCCTTCCTCACATATGTCAACCAGACCCTCAGGAACATGGAGGAACCCCAGTACCAGGTGGTGAAGGACCGGATCACCGAGCTGCTTCACAACCCTCCAGATCCGGAGGAACCTGCTCCCACCCAGTCCAGGTCTGCTCCTCCACCCCAGGTGATGTCCCTCCCATTCCAAGGCTTCCCACAGCCCCGCACCTACCAGGGCTACGGCTACCAGGAGGTCCAGCAGCACAGGCAGCAGCCCTTCCCAGTCCAGGCACAGAGTCATCGGGTGACACCGTTGCCACCGGTTCCACTGATGCCACCGATGCCACCCACGCCAATGATGCCACCGATGACAGCGATGCCACCCACGCCACCGATGCCACCCATGCCAGTCCTCACCCAGCTGCAGACCAGACAGACCCACTACACTACTCCTTCCTCCACCCCACAGCCAAGCCCGGCCTCAGTACATCTCTCATCAGTACTGGGGCTGACACCCCATGGCATGGAGGAAGAACCTCTCAGCATCACGGGTCTGAGCCAGCTGTCCGAGAGCTTTCTCAACACACCGTCACCTGTTGTCCTCTCAGGGCCAGGCACCCCAGTGGTGCTTCAGACCAGCACTGCAGCAGCAACCACCTCCACAGCACCTGGACCCTTCACTCCTGAGACTGGGCACACCTCCAAGTGACCGTGAAGACTGCCAGAGACTGGGTCTGGACTTTATTTGGACACTTGACTTGGGTCATTTTTCTTTTACAGCTTGTTGTTCAATAAAGTTTATCTTTGATTCAAACACTTGCTTCATTTCTTTTTTTTTTATAAAGTCTTGGTGGAAACTTTTAGAATTGGTTTAAGCCTTTGCATGCTTGTGGGATGGGTTAAGACAGCAGTGGGATGGGCAGGGATACCTTTGGATGGGTAATAGCTGTGGGATAGATAAACCTCCAGTGCAAGCATAGTGGGACTGTATGGTCCATCCTCCCAGGTGCCACACCTATGGCCCTTTATTATCAATAATAATGCAATAATCATCTACACATGTCAACACAAACACAACTCTTTATTAAACGCCCTGTTCATTGTAGGCCCACCCAACATACATGGCCCAATCTCATCCGTGTGATGAGACAGGCTGAAGGAAGCACCCATTAATCATCTACCATCCTGTCTTGCCACTCCACTGCTCCAGCTGGGGAGTTGCACCAGTGTTTCAGGAGGTTGCGCTGCTTCTTCCCTTCATGTGAGGCTCTGTTGGGGCCTTGCACATCCTCAGTGTCTATTAGGTTTTTCCCTTGCCTCCATTCACCAGGCTCCATGTCCCCATTGCCTTGTTGGAGGTCCACGAGCCTATTCTGCAAGACTGGGTAGCGGGTGCACATGAGATTGTGCAGGATGCAGCAAGCTTCCACGATCCTCCTCACGGTCTCTGGGCGATGCTGCATGGTGGTAAGAAGTACCCGGAATCTGTTGGCCAGGATGCCAAAGGCGTTCTTCACTACCCGCCTTGCCCTGGACAGCCTGTAGTTGAAGATCCTCTCTTCATGGGTGAGGCATCTGGAAGTGTAGGGCTTCATGAGGTAGGTTCTGAGGGAGAAGGCGTCATCCCCCACGATGAAGTAGGGCACATCTTGTGTGTCGTTGGGCAGGGGGTCTGGATCTGGGAAGCCCATGGTGATGTTGCCTTCCAGCCCATCCTTAAGGTCACTGGCGTTGTATACCTGGGCATCTGAACATGAGCCATTGCCTGAAGCATCGATGTACATGAACTTGTAGTCAGCATCGACCATGGCAAAGAGGACGATGCTGAAGAAGCCCTTGGAGTTGAAATAAGTGGAGCCTGACTTGGCTGGCGCTTTGCAGGCCACGTGCTTGCCATCTATGGCTCCAACGGTGTGTGGGAAGTTCCACCTCTGATATCACTGCTCTGCAATTTTCTTCCATCCTTCTTCAGTGGAGGGACACTGGAGGAGCTCTTCCAGGTATTCTTCGATGATGGCCTGCACCACTTCTCTGACCCCAATGCTGATGGTGTTGTGTGGCACCCTCCAGCCATACTGCATGCTGCTGTAGGTGGTCCCTGAGGCCAGGTGGCGCAGAGTGAGTGCCACCTTGAGCCCAGGTTCCAGGCTGGGCCGGAAGTTGGTGTTTGCCTTGGTCAATCTGGGTGTCAGGCGCTGCACAACTTCATCAAACATGGCTGGAGGCATCCTCATGAAGTTCTGGAATGCACGAGTGTCTTCGTTCCTGAGCTCCACCATCAGCTTATTGTACAGTCTGTCCTCTGCTTTTCTCCCTATCCATCTTTGGACCCAGACGCTTCTTGGCTGCCTCCTTTTGTTTCCGTAGTAGAGTTCACAGAGTCTGTAGATGGCTTCGCACTGTTGCAGAAGGATGATGGCTGCCAAAAGGACTGTGTTACGATCCACGGTGGACATGACTGGATGCTGTGGAAGAGCAAGAGTCAGATGAAGGCTGCAGAGGTCTGCACAGCTGGGCTGCTGGTCTGAAAGTGAGATGCAGGTGAGTTGCTCCCCCTTTTTATAGGCAGTATAGGTTTTCTCCTAGGTGTCCCTTTGCATCCTCTAGGCATCCTCTAGGCATCCTCTAGGCATCCTCTAGACATCCTTAATATCCGAGATAGGTCCCCTCTGTGAACGTTTTTTCCGTTTTACCTGCTTTGTTTCCTTGCTGCATCTGCTAGGCATCCGTTCTGCATCCGTTCTGCGTCCGTTCCACTTCCTCCCTGCGTCCAAGCGGATGCGAGTTGTGTGGATGCGGAACAGATGCCTAGCGGATATAGCGGATGCGTAACGGATGCAGAACGGGGTGCCTAGCGGATGCCTAGCGGATGCAGAACGGACGAATTGGATACATTTTCCGCGCAAAAGTTTTGAGCAGCTCAAAACTTTCTGAGTGGATGAAACGTCCATAAACGGATGCCGGACGGATAGAGAGGAAGCAAAACGGAGGCAGTGTGTACAGAACGGATACATCACGTTAACCAACGGATGGCAAGCTTTTTTGTCCGTTTTACATCCTCTTTGCATCCGTTGGTGCAATGTGACAGGGGCTTTAGAAAGATAAGAGGTTGGAAACTTTTAGAATTTATGTCATTCTATTAAACTATCAAATTGTAGAACTTTATAATATTGTACCTACAATGGAAAAGGATTCTAACCTAATTGTTACTTTTCCAACAGTTTTTAGAAAATAGGTGGACAATGTTGATCGTCAATATTGAAATAAATTTATTCTTCCTCCCTCCCTCCCTAACTAATAAACAAATAAAATAAATAGTCAGAAAGAGATAGAAAGAGAATAAGGAGAAAGAGAAAGGATAAGGTGCAGAAAACAAAAAGTATAGGAAGAAACATAAGTATAGCAAGAAAGTTATTTCTAACTTATTGTACAAAAGATATAAATGAAGCTTAAATTCAATCCTTAGTTTAAGGCTATACTTTAGTATGCATTTTTCAAACAATCGAAATGTACTCATTTTCTCTATGTATGATACTCACTACAATTTAATGTTTTTCTTCCCTTGAAATTTCCATTTTTACATATCTGTTCCGTCTAAATTCTGCCTCCATTTGATCATACAACTTTAGGGGCTTTAATTTCTGAATTCATCAGCAACTCACAAATAAAGTCCATTTAGCGTTCTAACTCTTGTGCTATAAGGTTTTCAAATCCAAAACATTTCCCTCAAACCCAAACTTCTTAAAACATTTCACTTTGGGTATAAAATCCAGGAAATATAAAGAAAGATAAAATGAGAGAAATTGGCTGATTCCTTAATAAGTTCAATGTTTAAATCTAATAATATTATAAAAGAAACCACATCTCAAGGTAGATTCGTTAGAAGAACGAGCTTTATTTAATGAAAACTACTGAATTTCATTTACCAAGATCCAAAGCTATTTCAGATCTGACCAATACCTAAAATTTGATTCCTGAGTATGAGTTTGTTTTTTTTTGCTTTGCTGTGAAACAGAAACTCCCACTGACACATCACAGGCAGCTTTTGAAGATCCTATCTCTTTCAAAAAGAAAGTTGCCCTGTGGCAGGTTGGATTATTGTTCAAGAAATCTAAGTTTCCCATGAGCTATGGAAGTAGTGGTGAGTTTGTAAAAGTCAATATATCAAAACAGAAACAGCCTAAAACACCAGGTAGAATTGTTAAAACACATCAGATGTTCAAGCATTCTTCTTTCTCAATTCACAAACTTCCCTATAAACTGAGAAAGAAAAAGGAAGGAAGGAAGGAGGGAAGGGGAGGGGAGGGGAGGAAAGTAGAGGTGGTATTCAGTAGGTTCTAACCAGTTCTGGAGAACCAGTAGAGGAAATTTTGAGTAGTTTGGAGAACCGGCAAAAACCACCTCTGACTGGAGATTTTACAATATCCTTTCCCTGCAACCCCCATCAAGCCATGCCCACAGAACCAGTAGTAAAAAAAATTGAATTCCACTACTGAAGGGAAGCCTCCCCCCAGAAGAATGAAATATTTGGGGAATGTTAAAAAGGCAGGATATTATATTTCCCCAAAGGGAGAAATGGAGAAACATGCTCTTAACGGAGACAGAAACCAGCCTCAGTCCTGCCCCCAAGCAGAAACTGAGGAGGCCAGTTTTTAGAAATGCAGATTTGGTAATCCATTCAAGACATGATATTTTGAAACTCCTTGGCAGAATGGTAGGATTAGAAAGCAGCCCCTCACCTACAATCCAATATAGGATGAAAGCCATTAGCCCCACAAGGAATTGCCCAACACCCTTTCAGAACACAAAACCCTTCATTGCACCACCACAGAGCAGTCCAAACTTTGAAGTCACAGAAACCTAGAAAGATCCACCCACTCTCAACTCCATTTTGTCAAGTGCCCAGAATCACAGGAAGTTGGGTTCTGCTTCATCAATAAACCTTTTTTTTTTTTTTTGCAATCAGCTCCATGTTCCCAATCTCTTTCTCCCAGCATGGAACAGAATCAGATGAATATTTCTTCGGTCGGAAGGAAGGAAGGAAGGAAGGAAGGAAGGAAGGAAGGAAGGAAGGAAGGAAGGAAGAAAATGATAGTAATCTTTGCTAATGCAGAATTCTTCCCAGGGAGAAAATAAAAAGAAACTGCAATTCTGATTTGGATATTCTCAAAATTAGTGATGATCAACTTTTTCATCGATAGGGGCTGCACTTTTCTGGAAGTTAAGGATGTAAATAGCAGTGGAGGCATCGTTTTACCATTTGATTTATGTAAATCCATTCCATTTAAATGCCTCCCCTTTTTATTTACTGGTTCAAATAATCTCAAACAGCAACGAGGCTTCTCTGATTGGACTGTTTGGGATACAGGACTCAGGCCTGTGGCTTTCTTATCTCTATGAAAAAAACCCAAAATGGGCTTTTCATAATTTGTTTAGTTGTTTCTTTTTTTAAAAAAATGTATTGCTTTTAAAACAAACATAAACAAACAAAACATAAAAACATAAAGCCATCTTCCATATATATGCATACAGTGTGCCGGTTGGTTTACAAATTGATTTGTGCTACCATTTCATAGTCTTCAATTACAATTACATTATATATCCTCTCATATTTTCAATCAAATATCAAGTACATTAATATCTTTATTAATCAATAGTTGACTATACTTTTATTCATTCATGTTTTATAAAATAATCATATTTTACTTACTTTATTTTATAACAGTTCATATTATCCTCTCAGATCTATCTGAGAATCATTCTGTAGATATAATTTAAAAGGGGGGGGGGAAAGGAAAATACATCTTTAGATATTTATTATTTTCTAAAAATCTACATATTTCATTACTATGTTTTGTTATCTACCCATTGATAGAATAGATCCCAAATTTTATAAAATTGTTTATCATCTTGTTCTCTAATTTCAAATGTCAATCTACTCATTTCAGCACATTCCAATATTTTCTAAAGATCTCCTATTTTTCTTAAAGATCTCCTCCTGTGATGGTATCTTCTCATTTTTCTGTGATGGTATCTTCTCATTGTAAATGTATTAACAGCGACTAGGATTGTATTTGCTAAAAATACAAATCCTAGCCGCTGTTAATACATTTACAATCAGATATTTCAAATCTTTGCTATATATTTCAGGCAAAATTCCCAATTAAAAAAATCTCTGGTTTCAAGTCTATATGCTTATTTGTCATTTTTTCCAGCCACATGTGGATTTTAGTCCAATATTTTTTGCATCTGAACATGTCCACCACATATGGTAATATGAGCCAAGTGTCTGATGACATTTCCAACACTTTTCGGACTTATTCTTAAACATTCTTGCTATTCTTGTCGGGGGAAAGTGCCACCTGTCAAACATCTTATACAAATTTTCTTTATATGCTGTTGTCATTGTCATTTTATAATTTTGAGACCACAATTTTTGCCATTTCTCTAAATCAATTCCATATCCAAAATTCTTCCCCCAAGCAATCATAGTTTCTTTAACTTGTTCTTCTTCTAATTTAATTTCTAATAAATATCCATATAATTTTTTAATCACCTTTTCATCAGCACCTGTCAAAATCTTATCTAAGTCAGTCAATTTATCATAAAAACCTTCTGTTTTAAAATCTTTATCATAACTTGATTGTATTTGCGCATATGAAAACCAATTCATCTTTATATCTTGTTCCTCTAATTCTTGCATAGATTTAAGTTCACCCTTTTCATTCAGTATTTCACCATATCTAACTGTTTGTTCCTTTTTGTATATTCTAGGATAACAAAATGCTTCAGTAGTCGATAACCAGACTGGAATTTTCAAATGACATTGTCTTTTAATCTTCTCCCAATTTAACCACAGAGACTCCCGTATATAATGTCTTCTAAAGTACCCCTGTGTTTTAGTTCCTTTATACCATAAAAAAGCATACCACCCCAGCAACAAATCATGTCCTTCTAATTTCAACAATCTAGAATTTCTTAATGTTATCCATTCCTTTACCCACATCAATTTCATAGCTTGAAAGTACTTCATAGTCCTATTTCGAAGTACAACCCCCAATTAGGCAAGCCAAATACTCCTTTAATTCTAGCATCTTGCAAAAGTTTAACTTCAATCTTGCCTTCTTACCTTGCCATATATATTTCAACACGATTTTATTTAAATCTTTAAAATAATCTTTTCCAAGCCTAATTGGAATTGTTTGAAACAAATATAAAATTCTGGGTAATATATTCATCTTGATTGTTGATATTCTCCCTATTAATGACAGTTGTAAATTTTCCCATTTCACCAGATCTAGCACTATCTGCTGCTTAAGTTTAACATAATTATTCTCTTTTAGTGTACTGCATCTTGTCAAATATATCCCCAAGTATTTGATCTTATTTGTGACCTGGATTTTCAAAAGGTCTGCTTGTTCTTCCTTTTGTCTTGATAACATGTTCTTTGTCAGGATCTTTGTCTTATCTTTATTTATTTTCAAGCCAGCCACCTTTCCATATGTCTCTATCTTTTCTATCAATTTTGGTGCTGTGTCTAGTGGATGCTTGCAATTTAAATTTTCCCTTTTTAATTTTCATCCCATTTATATTCTTTTCTTCTCTAATATTTCTGTTTAACACTTCCAAGGTTAACACAAACAACAAGGGTGATAGTGGGCATCCTTGTCTTGTTCCTTTTCTTATATCAATAGAGTCTGTCAATTCTCCCTCTATCACCTTTGCTGTTTGCATATGATATATAGCTTCTATTGCTTGAGTAAATTTTTTAGTAAAGCCCATCTGTTCAAGCAGTAACAACATGAATCGCCAGTTCACATTATCAAATGCCTTCTGTGCATCTAGAAATATCAAAACCATTTGTTTTTCAGGATAAGCCTCAAAGTATTCCAAAGTGTCCAAAATTACTCTCATATTATCTTTAATTTGTCTCTTTGACAGAAATCCATTTTGATCAGGATGAACAAAGCTGTTTAAATATTTTTTGAGTCTTTTTGCCAATACTGAAGCAAAAATTTTATTATCTGCATTGAGTAAAGAAATAGGTATATAGTTCTTAATTTGTAATGGATCGGTCTACTCTTTTGGAATAAGTGTAATATAAGCTTCTAACCATGTTTTAAGTATCCTCTTCTTCAACATAACCTCATTCATAACTTTTAACAATGGAAGGTTCAACGATTCTTGTAATGTTTTATAAAATTCTGCTGGAAGTCAATCTGGGCCTGGCGCCTTTCCATTATTTTGCTTCTTGAGTGCTTCAGTTAACTCCATCATTGTTATATTGCTTTCTTAAGCCTATGTCACACTGCACAAACAGATGCAAAGAGGATGTAAAATGGACAAAAAAGCTTGCCATCCGTTAGAAAACGCGATGCATCCATTGTGTACTCACTGCATACGTCTTTCATACGCTCTATCCGTCAAACATCCATCTACTGCTATTTCATTGGCTCAAAAAGTTTTGAGCTGCACAAAACATTTTGAGCGGATGAACTTTCCGCCGCATACGATCTACATCCGCGACACATATGGGCAACAAACATTCTACTTCCGTTGTCATCCATTACACATCCGATGTATCCTCTCGGAATCCACTGGGCATCCGTGCAACTCACATCCGCTCCAATGGAAAGTGGAAAGAGGGAGGAAGTGAAAGGTACGCGGAACGTCCACACAGCGTTAGTAGCATTGACATAGAAAGGATGAAAGCGGATGCAGCTCAGATATAAAGCATTAAAATGGACAAAACATTCGTATATGGGACGTATCTCAGATATTTAGGATGTCTGGAGGATGTCTACAGTATGTGGAAGGACACCTAGCGGAAAACCGACATTTCCTATAAAAAGGGGGAGGAAATCACCTGGATCTCATTATCAGTCCAGCAGCCCTGGTGTGCAGACCTCTTCAGCCTTGCTCTTGCTCTTCCACATCATCCATTGATGTCCACAATGGATCATTGCACACTCCTTTTTGTAGCCACCATCATTCAACACCAGAACCAAGCCCTCTTCAGACTGTTTCACCTTTTCTACGCAAGGAGAAGGAGTCGTCCAAGAGCTGTCTGGGTCCGAAGATGGATCGGGAGAAGAGTGGAGTTTGGACTCTATGAAAAGCTGATGGTGGAGCTGAGGAATGAAGACCCTCGTGCATTCCAGCACTTCATGAGGATGCCACCAACCATGTTTGATGAAGTTGTGGAGCGTCTGAGACCCAGGTTGACCAAGGCAAACACCAACTTCCATCCCAGCCTGGACCCTGGACTGAAGGTGGCACTGACTCTGCGCCACCTGGCCTCTGGGACCACATACAGAAACATGCAGTATGCCTGGAGGGTGCCACACAATACCATCGGCATTGTGATCAGAGAAGTGGTGCAGGTCATCATTGAAGAATACGTGGAGGAGCTCCTCCAGTGTCCCTCCACTGAAGAAGGCTGGAAAGTTGCAGAGCAGTGGTATCAGAGGTGGAACTTTCCCCACACTGTTGGAGTCATAGATGGGAAGCACGTGGCCTGCAAAGCCCAGCCAACTCAGGGTCCACTTATTTCAACTCCAAGGGCTTCTTCAGCATCATCCTCTTCGCCATGGTCGATACTGACTACAAGTTCATGTACATCGATGCTTCAGGCAACGGGTCAGCTTCAGATAGCCAGGTATACAACGCCAGTCACCTCAAGGATGGGCTGGAACGCAACCTCATCATGGGTTTTCCAGATCCAGACCCCCTACCCAATGACACACAAGATGTGCCCTACTTCATTGTGGGTGATGACGCCTTCTCCATCAGAACCTACCTCATGAAGCCATACACTTCCAGACTCCTCACCCGTGAAGAGAGGATCTTCAACTACAGGCTGTCCAGGGCAAGGCGGGTGGTGGAGAACGCCTTTGGCATCCTGTCCAACAGGTTCCAGGTACTTATCACCACCATGCAGCATCACCCACAGACTGTGAGGAGCATCATGGAAGCTTGCTGCATCCTGCACAATCTCATGTGCACCCGCTAACCAGTGTTGAAGAACAGGCTTGTGGACTGTCAACAAGGCAAAGGGGACATGGAGCCTGGTGAATGGAGGCAAGGACAAAACTTGATAGACACTGTGAATGTGCAAGGCCCCAAGGAAGAAGAAGTGCAACCTCCTGAAACACTGGTGCAACTCCCCAGCTGGAGCAGTGGAGTGGCAAGACAGGATGGTAGATGCTTCATGGATGCTTCCTTGAGCCTGTCCCATCACACTGATGAGATTGTGCCATGTATGTTGAGTGGCCCTACAACGAACAGGGCATTAATAAAAAGTTTTGTTTATGTTGAAATGTGTTGATCAATGATTAAATTGTTATTGATAATAAAGGGCCATATGTGTGGCAGCTGGGAGGATGGACCATACAGTCCCACTATGGTTGCACTGGAGGTTTATCCATCCCACAGCTATCCTTACCCATCCCACAGCTATCCTTACCAATCCCACAGCTGTCATTACCCATCCCACAGCTATCCATCCCACAGTTATCCTTACCCATCCACAGCTATCCATCCCACAGCTATCCTTACCAATCCCACAAGCATGCAAAGGCTTAATCCTTTTTTCAAAGTTTTCCCCAACACTTTATTAAGTAAAAAAAATGAACCAAGTGTGTGAAGCAAAGATAACCTTTATTAATAACAAACTGTATGACTTTATTAAAAAGCAAAATGACCCAAGTAAAGTGTCTTAAGCAAAGATAAAGTGAACAGGTAACAACTCAGTCTCTGGCACTCTTCTCA
>BLBF01000016.1:31455515-31515358 GCA_015471245.1 Laticauda colubrina | reverse complement strand
ACAGGTAACAACTCAGTCTCTGGCACTCTTCTCAGTCACTCTGAGGCATGCCCATGGTCTCAGATGTAAAGGAGACAGGGACTGTGGAGGTGGCTGTTGCTGGAGTGCTAGTCTGAGGTGTCATTGGGGTGCCTGGCCCCGAGAGTACAACAGGAGATGGTGTGTGCAGGAAGCTCTCAGAGAGCTGACTCAGTCCCATGAGGTTGAGAGGCCCTTCCTCAAGTACCTAGGATGTGAGGCCCAAGACTGATGACCGATGTTCTGAGGAAGGGCTTGGCTGTGGGGTGGAGGAAGCAGGAGTGTAGTGGGGCTGTCTGGTCTACAGCTGGGTCAGGTGAGGTGTCTGTGGTGTCTGTGGTGTCCAATGAACCTGGGCCTGGACTGGGAAGGGCTGCCTCTGCTGTGGGAAGTCCTGGTAGTGGTAGGCTTGGTTGGCGAGGGGCTGTTGAAATCCGTGGAAGGGCTGTGACATCACCTGGGGTGGAGGAGAAGACCTGGAGTGGGTAGGAGCAGGTTCAGCTGGGCCTGGAGGGTGGTGTAGAATAGCTGTGATCCTATCCTTCATCACCTGGTACTGGGCCTCGGGCATGTCCATGAGGGTCTGGCTCACGTAGGTGATGAAGGGCTTGCGGTTCGAGGATGGTATGTCGAAGTGGACCAGCTAGGAGAGGAGATCTGTGCTGGCTTTGATTGTGTCCCTGATCCCCAAGAGGACAGTGTGGCTCTGTCCCTCCAGTCTGCCTCTTTGCCTGCTTTCTGTGGAGGTGGAGCTGGGGGTGGGTATGGGTTGATCTCTGGTGGCTGCTTCTTCTTGCTCCATCTGACACAGAGGATCCTCCATGTCCTCCGGCATGGGGAGTGCAGCTGTCGGGGGGGTCTCTGTCGTGGGGCCCTCCAAAGACACCTGCCTGGACAAGGTAGCTGTCTCCTGGCTGGAAGAGGAGTGGCTCTCTGTGGGCTGTCTGAGGGAGAGGGTTGACAGAGGGGCTGCTCCTTGGTGGTGGATCTCACCCTCCAGGAAGCTGCACCTGGCCATGACATAGGTCTCCTGATCAGTGAGTTTGACAGCGGCCTGCCCGGATTTCTTGAGGTGCAGCTTGCCATACCAGGTGTGCATGTGCTTCCACCATCCAAGGAGTACATCTGAAGTGTAGCCCAGGCTCTCCGCCTTCTCTCTCCATGCTGCCTGCTTCCTCTTGGTGTCACGATAGAGCCTGTGGCCCTTCCTCCACAGGTACTCGTTCTCCCTCAGCCATTCCAGCACCTCCTCCTCTTGGTCTTCGGAAATGGAGTACTGTTTCCTCTCTCCCTTCTCCTTGCCTTGCCTCTTCCTCCCTCTGGCAGGGGCTTCAGGGCCTTCAGCAGCAGGGCTTTGAGGGCCTTGGGGCTGGTCCACCACAGCAGCAGCAGCTGGAGATGCACCAGCAGCAGCAGGAGAAGCACCAGCAGCAGCAGGAGAAGCACCAGCAGCACCAGCAGAAGCAGCACCAAGAGAACCACCAGCAGGAGAAGCACCAGCAGTACCAGCAGCAGGAGAAGCACAAGCAGCACCAGCACCAGCAACACCAGCAGCAGCAGGAGAAGCAGCAGCAGGAGAAGCAGCAGCAGGAGAAGCACCAGCAGCACCAGCAGGAGAAGCACCAGTAGCAGCAACACCAGGAGCACCAGCAGTGGCAGTAGCAGAAGCACCAGCAGCTTCATTGTCAGGGCCAGGGGGTGGGATGGTGGTTCTGTCCTTCTTGCCAGGGCTGGCAGGAGTAGGCACAGGCTTCCTCTTCTTCCCCATGGTGTTCTCTCAAGATGTATCTGGCAGCAGGTCTTTCCTCTGAATGCTGACTGCTTGCGAGCTGCATCCTTTTATATCCGCGGAGCTGATGCAATTCATCCTCCCCACATGTGCAGTGAACGCTTTGCATCCGCTATGCATCCGCTATGCATCCTATAGGCGTCCGTGATGCATCCACGTCATCCGCTACACATCCGCTCCTTCCGCTACGTGTCCGCTTCGCTATTCTTCCCCAGAAGCCCTGCGGATGTGTCATCTGCTTCCATCCGCTTCCATCTGCTAAGCTTCCTACGAACATCCGCTTTACATCCCCGCTCCATCCTCCCCACATCCGTTCCTTTCCATTGTTGTCTGTTCTGTTTATGCAAATTTGGGGCACTTTTGAGAGTGGATAACAACGGATGGAGCCACCCCTGAAATTTTGCTCGTCCGCTGTATCCATTTTGCATACGTTTTTCATCCGTCGGCCAGTGTGACCTAGCCTTAACATTGCTTCAATCTCTTTAGGTATCTGGGGTAGATTAGCATTCTGTAGATACTGTTTAACTCTTTCCTCATCAATATTCTCTTGTGTATATAATTTCTCATAATAGTCTCGAATGATTTTTCTTTTCTCTTTGCTTCCATAGCAAACTTGGCCTTGTTCATCTGTTAATTGCAATATTTTCCTTGATACTTTCTCCTTTCTCAATTTATATGCTAACCATCTACCTGGTTTATTTGCATCTTCAAAGTAGCACCTCTAATTTTACACCTCTAATTTTCTGTGCTCGTTCTTCTTTTTCTATTAGACCCATTTTATGTTTAGTTATATCCATTTTTAACTTGATATCCTTTTTCTGTGGCATTTTCTGTAACTCTTTTTCAAGTCCTTTATACTCATCCTCTAATGCCTTAGAAGCTAAACTTTTCATGGTATTTCTTTTCCTTGTATAGTCTATTCTCAAGCCTCTGGCATATACCTTCATTTTATCCCATATGTTCTGGATTGATGTCTCTTCTTTTCTGTTTTCTCTAAAGAAAAAAGCCAGTTCTTTCTCCATCCACTGTGTAAAGTCTTTTTCCTTTAGAATAGTATTATTTAACATACATCTAGATCTTCTTTGTCCTTTCCATTTAATTGTCATTGGATTATGATCTGCCCAAGTACTTGTTTCAATGTTTACTTCTTGAATATTTGTTAACAATTCTGTTGACATCCATATCATATCTATTCTGGACCATGATAAATTTCTATTTGAATAGAAGATGTATTGTTTGGTTTTAGCATTTCTTTCTCTCCATACATCTTTTAAATTTATTTCGTCCACCATTTTAAAAAAAAGATTTAGGGAGAGTCTTTCTGTTTTGCTTTATTGTTTTCTGTGCTGTATAATCCAGTTTATTGTCTACAATTCCGTTAAAATCTCCCATCAAAACTATATCAGCATGGTCCAGTTCAATTATTTTCATGTGTAATTTTTTATAAAATTCTTCTTGATTTGCCACTAGTAGTCCATTGCATAAATGAGAAAATAGGGAATAAATTTCATTACTGAAATGTAGACCAGGTACATCAATATTGAGAAGCCTTCTTTTTCATGACATCGGTATGACCTTGAACTTCACTTTTATGTCATTTCATTTTTTAAATGGTAATTTTGTGAAGCATTATAATTAAAGAGATAAAATCTAAGAAAAATAAAATAATAAAAAGAGAAAGTGCAGGAAAAATCAGAAAAAAATATAAAAGAAAAAAAAATAAGAGTAACGAAAAAGAAAAAGAAACATAAAAAATGATTTCTCTCTTCATCACTATAAACAATTTCTGTAACTTATCTTAAAACATGGCAAATGATTTCTTCTTCCCATATTCTAATTCTTATTCATTAACAAATTCTTAAAGTCTTGTTTATTCCTAGTCAGCAAAAGTTCATCAAAGGTAACCAGAAATAGCATATTTTTTTGTCTTGATCAGATAAACCTACTTTATATTTCTTCCTTTTACTTTTAACTATCTTGATCTTAATAATGTTTTGATAATGTTTTAGAACTTGATTACTTTTCAGTTTTTCCAACCTAATTCTTCAAAACTTTAACAAATCTTTTTGTCTTAATAATTAAAAGGGACATAAAAATTACAATCCAAAAGAGCAACCTGGACAACCTTCCTATATTGGATTTATGAAAGGGATTTGTTAAAACCTTTATGTCAGTTCCAAAACAAACTTTGGTGGTTCTGACTCTTTATCACAGAGAAATACTTAGCTCTGAACAATTATTTGAACATTGTACTTTTCTATCACAATTCCTGCCCTCCAGAATATCATTCTCCAGGGGTCTGTTTGGCTTTATCCCTTCTCTGCTTTGGAAAAACAGTGAACACCTGCCTTTTTAAATTTTTTGGGGAGAACAGGCCCTGAGCCAAGATGTTTTGTGATCCTGCAGGGTAATGACAGATTATTCGAGATAGCTTTTAAATAAAATACTTCCCCAGAGCATTATTTAATAGGTTGCACTTCCTGCATTCTAATTGTTGTTTTCATTCAGGTTTAAAATGCAAGCCACCAGAGGTATCTTCAGTGTGATGGTCTTATTAATCCAATAAATAATAGTTCTCATAATCATTGTTGTATTGAACATGGTGTACAGATTTCTACTAATGGCTATAAGAAGCAAACCAGTGACAGTGGAACCTAACAGGAAGGGAAGTTTGCAACACAGTGGCAGCTATATTTCACTATCAGACTTTTTATTACAGATAGAGAATAAATGTGATAAATTGTATGTAGAGTGGATAAAGTTCAAGATTAAAAGAAGTATGACTTTTTCCCCCCATTAGCATTTGAAATACTTATTAAAGTGTTTTTGCTTGCTGTAAGCTTCTATTTTTCCCCCAGTTTAGGAACTCAAACCTTAAGGGATCCCAACAGAAAGGCTGAGGTGTAGCAATATCTTTGGTATCTATGCTGTCTAACTTTCCTAAAGACTACTGAGACTTTTGAAAGCTAAACTCCTGCGTACTCAGCAAGAGTTTGCCAATAAACTATCACTTGCCAAAAAAGTTCCCCTAGTTCTGTTTAGTTTTGAACTAAAGTTGTCCAATCCTTTGTGACCTTGGGCTAGGTTTTTCCTTGCTTGTTAAGCAGCAAAATTTGCTTTGATAATCCCCAGAGAGTTCCTATCTAGGTCCAGGATTTTTCCTGATATATTTGCTGGCATTCATTTGCTGGCATTATACACCTCTCCCATGGAGGCCAATACCCTGCTCTATCTTTCTTGAACAGCTTCAGTCCCACAGGCATGCTTGCTGATGCACTTTTCTCATCTGATCACTTCTACTAAATGGATTGCAAAATTGAGTTGTGGGGAAAATGCCCACTTTAAATAAGGAACCAAAATGTTTGAAGAGAGATGGAGCCAAATATCTTTTGATACAACTACAGTGTTCACCAGGCTCCTCCTCCTTCTGTTGTTGGTGGGTGTGGCCTAGTCAGCCTCCTGCACCATGGCACGTTGTTTTCACCTCCCCGAGCTTCAGAGGGTTTTCTTGAGTCTCTGGAAGGACAAAAATGGCCTTGCAGAGCTCCAGAGACTCTCTGGAGGCCAAAAACTGGCCTGTTTCCGGCTTCCAGGGAGCCTCCTAGAGGCTCATTTCCCTCCTTCCCAGGCTCAGGAGGCTCTTTGGCCCTGCACTTACCTGTGATCCAAAATGAGCCATGTGGAGACTCCTGGGAGGGACGGGGTGAGGTGGGTGGAACCAACCAGTTGTTGCAACTATTGGTTCTGTGAACCAGGTGTAAAATTAACATCCAGTTCTCCCGAACCAGTGTGAACTGGTAGCAGCCCATCCCTGCATATGAGGATATGTCTGAATATATAGGAAGAGTCCAAGATGACAGTAGTCCAGGTGTTTACTCCTGCAAGACTCTCAAACAAAGAATTTGCTATTATACCTGCTCTTTCTTCTCGAAATGTATCATGATTGTGCAAAGTAGAATTTCTTCCACCGAAGCATGTTCCCTCCATCCACATTTGCCTTTCTGTATATAGAATTATTTGGTAGGATCTCTCTAATTTTCCCTGAATTATTTTCCTCCCTGTCTTCCTCTTATCTTAACCATCAAAGTTAGTAGGAGTTGGCTCTACAACCCCTCAGGTACACATTTTTGAGTTTGAGATCTAAGCTAGAGCAAGGATGCAAGCACCCATCAAACTGTGTATATTATAGTAGGAAATTTTTATCTCATAGCCAAGCAGTTTGCCCATGTTGCAAATACTGGATCTTGAATTTTCATAGAATGTTTACTGTATGGAATACTTAACTATATGGGATACTTATGATAACTAGGAACCATACATACATATATTAGACACCATCCTGATTTGAGAGCTCTATCTCTCATATATAATAGTAGCAAACTTGCTTTTCTTTTTCTACTTGGAAAGATTTTGATGAAATCTTTTTGACAAATGTCCAATGGGGTCAGTAACTACAAAGGAATGTTCTTGCTTCTGTTCTTGCCCATGCTATGACGACTTAGCCAGACAGGTTAGGTCTTAAAATTGCAGCATCTGATCATGATCACTATCAGATTGATTGCACAATTAAACATTTTTAAAATGTGAGTTGTATTTCATTTTTCCGGCACCTTATGACCTTGAAAAAGCCTCCATGCTGACTAACAGTTTACAGCAGAAAAACATCAAACAGTTTTTCTACAGAAAAAAAAATGTGAAACAGGGAACCAGGAAAATGAAGAGAAGATTTTAAGAATAGAGGGAGAAACCCGTTTTAAAAAGCCAAGAGCAGAGAAAATATCCTGAAAATTTCTCAGGATTCATGGGGACAACAAATTTTTAATTAATCCCCTCAAACTAAATTTTTTAAAAATGACTACTTTGGCCACCACACCTACCTGCCAATCTGTTGATTAACCAGGTTTTGCTTCATAGGTTGGTAAGGGACAAATGAATACAAGAATCCAAGAGAAGGAAGAAGAATAGAAACATAGAGAGGAAAGAAGACCGATTAAGTCAGAGATGGTCGATAAGGTTATAGAACAGGGGTGTCAAACTTCATTTCATTGAGGGCCACATCAGGGTTGTGTTTGATCTGGGAGTGGGGGGCCACATGGCCAGGGGGCATGGCCAGTTCAACGTCATTTGTTGAGGCTCCATTTTTGACCACGATGGCCTCCTGCAGCCCTCTGCTGGCAAAATGGAGTGCACCCCCCAGGCCTTGAGTTTGACACCCCTGCTATAGAAGCATGCATATATACTAAAGGCCTGATCCCATTGCACTTACGGATGCAAAGAGGATGTAAAACATTAAAAAAAGCTTGCCATCCGTTGGAAAACACTATGCATCCATTGTGTACTCACTGCATATGTGTTTCATATGCTCTATCTGTCGAGCATCTGTCCACTGCGATTTCATCCGCGCAAAAAGTTTTGAGCTGCACAAAACTTTTTGAACGGATGAACTTTCCGCCGCATACGATGTACATCCGTGACATATATGGGCAACAAACGTTCTATGTCCGTTATCATCCGTTAAAAGTCTGCTGTATCCTCTCTGCATCCTCTGGCCATCTCCTCAACTCACATTTGCTGCAGCTGAAAATGGAAAGAGGGAGGAAACAAAAGGTACACGGAACATCTACACAGCGTTAGTAGCACAGAAGTAGAAAGGATGTAAGCGTATGCATCTCACATATAAAGTATTAAAAACGGACAAAATGTTTATATCTGGGATGTATTTCATATATTTAGGATGTCTGGAGTATGTCTAGAGTATGTAGAAGGACACCTAGTGGACAACCGATATTTTCCATAGAAAGGGGGAGAAAATCATCTGGATCCCAATATGAGTCCAGCAGCCGTGGTGTACAGACCTCATCACCCTTGGTCTTGGTCTTAGTCTTCAACATCATCAATTGTTCTCCACCATGGATGATGAAACAGTCCATATGATAGCTGCAATCATTCATCACCAGAACCAAAACCTGTTCAGACTGTATCAGGTTTTACACAGAAGGAGAGGAAGGAGACGTCCAAGAGTTGTGTAGGTCCAAGGATAGATCATGAGAAGAATGGAGTTTGGACTGTATGACCAGTTGATGGTGGAGCTGAGGAATGAAAACCCTCGTGCATTCCAGAACTTCATGAGGATGCCACCAGCAATGTTTGATGAAATTGTAGAGCATCTGAGACCCAGGTTGACCAAGCCTAGCACCAACTTCCGTCCCAACCTGGACCCTGGACTGAAGGTGGCACTGACTCTGTGGCATCTGGCCTCTGGAACCACATACAGAAACATGCAGTATGCCTGGAGGGTGCCACACAACAGCATCAGCAAAGTGGTCAGAGAAGTGGAACAGGCCATCGTTGAAGAATACGAGGAGGAGCTCCTCAGGTGCCCTACCACTGAACAAGGCTGGAGAAAACTTGCAGAAGAGTGGTATCAGAGGTGGAACTTTCCCCACACCATTGGAGCCATAGATGGGAAGCACGTGGCCTGCAAAGCTCCAGCCAACTCAGGGTCCACTTATTACAACTAAAAGGGCTTCTTCAGCATCATCCTCTTTGCCATGGTTGATGCTGACTACAAGTTCATCTACATCGATGCTTCAGGCAACGGGTCAGCTTCAGATGGCCAGGTATACAATGCAAGTGACCTCAAGGATGGGCTGGAACGCAACCTCATCATGGGTTTTCCAGGTCCAGACCCCCTACCCAATGACACACAAGATATGGCCTACTTCATCGTGGGTGATGACATGTTCTCCCTCAGAACCTACCTCATGAAGCCATACAGCTGAAGAAACCTCACCCGTGAAGAGAGGATCTTCAACTACAGGCTGTCCAGGGCAAGATGGGTGCTGGAGAACGCCTTTGGCATCCTGTCCAACAGGTTCCAGATACTTCTCACCACCATGCAGCATCACCCACAGCCTGTGAGGAGCATCGTGGAAGCTTGCTGCATCCTGCACAATCTCATGTGCACCCGCTACCCAGTGTTGCAGAACAGACTTGTCGACCATCAACAAGGGAATGGGGACATGGAGCCTGGTGAATGGAAGCAAGGACAAAACCTGATAGACACTGTGGATGTACAAGGCCCCAACAGAGCTTCATGTGAAGGGAAGAAGCAGCGCAACCTCCTGAAACACTGGTGCAACTCCCCAGCTGGAGCAGTGGAGTGGCAAGACAGGATGATAAATAATTAATGGATGCTTCCTTGAGGCTGTCGCATAATACTGATGAGATTGTGCCATGTATGTTGAGTGGCCCTACAATGAATAGGGCATTTATAAAGAGCTTTGTTTATTTTAAAATGTGTTGATCAATGAATAAATTGTTATTGATAATAAAGGTCCATATGTGTGGCAGCTGGGATGGTGGACCATACAGTCCCACTATGGTTGCACTGGAGGTTTATCTATCCCACAACTATCCTTATCTATCCCACAAGCATGCAAAGGCTTAACCAGTTTTTCAAAGTTTTTACCAACACTTTATTAAGTAAACAAAATGAAACAAGTAAACTTTATTAAGTGTCTTAAGCAAAGATAAACTTTATTAAACAAGTAAACAACTCAGTCTCTGAGACTATTCTGAGTCAGAATAGACTATTCTGCGTGCGTGCTGCATCCTTTTATATCCACGGAGCAGACGCAATTCATATCCCCTGCATGTGCAGTGAAGGCTTTGCATCCGATATACATCCGTGCGGCATCCCCTTTGTTTCCTATAGGCGTACGTTTTGCATCCGCTTCAACTGCTATACATCCGCCCCTTCCGCTATGCATCTGCTTTGAAATTCTCCCCCAGAACCCCTTCGGAGGTGTCATCTGCTTCCATCCTCTAGGCTTCCGATGAACATCTGTTTAACATCCCCACTACATACTACTCACATCCGTTCTTTTCCGTTCTGTTTATGCAAATTTTTGCCAATTTTCGGAGTGGATGAAAATGGATGGAGCCACCCCCCAAATTTTGCTCGTCCGCTGTGTCCTTTATGCATACATTTTGCGTCCATCGGCCAGTGGGACTAGGCCTTTAACAGAAGAATATTGTTCTTTGCAGCTGTGACAAACTGGAGCATAACTTTCGCTCATGTTAGCCATGTTTTCCATAAGGTAAGAGTGTGACATGATTGCTTCAAAAGGTGACATGTCATCTGTCAGGAAAGGAAATGTCACTGTACCAGCTTCTTCAAAACTGCTGGAAGCTACTTTAGGGTACAGCATGTTACCCATTCATTTTTTTGTGGCTGCCACAGGGCTTGAGGCACAGATTAGACTCATTTCTTCAGCCATCATAAAACAAAGAATTCTTCAGTATTTTTTCTGCCTGTTTTCCTTCCATTTGATGATAGAAAATGGACCTTAGAAATTCTTTCAGAAAAAAAAAGAGAAAACCAAACAATTGAGGTCCACTTTGGGTAGGGTAGGGTGTGTTTGCACTCACTCAGTTATGAGGCAACTAAAGAGTGTGTGTTAATATGCTCTGTTCCACTACACGATCATTTCATCTGGGTTGTGCAACCTTTGCACCTTCCCACAGTTTTAATTAAATTCCAAGGCAAGATATAAAGAGCTAAAGGTTCTGTTAACCAATTCTATTTTTGATCCTGTTATCCAGTCTCTCCTGGTGGAGAAAAAAAACTTCCCAATATAGTAAATAAATCTGGTTTTAAAAATTCACTACCACTGCCATTAAGTTGTATCATGATTTCCAGGAATGTCTGCAAGTTTGTGACAGTGCAGCCAAAATTTTGCCTGGTTTTTATGTGTATTGTTCATGCATGTGCAATAAACATGTACCTGCAACACATATAAACATCATGTGGAGTTTCAATATTTATAGCTGTGCTTTTTCTTGACCGTACCTCGTGAACAGCTATTATTGCTATTTCTCTAACCTGCCGCTCAAAATTTGATTCCTTTGCCATGTAAACGCCGATTGTACTGAGTACTTCCTTTTTGCACACTTTACAAGCAACAACAATCAAGAGATGAATAATTTCTGGAGCACAATATATCTTTAACATCTGACTGATTTATTCCATGCAGTATTTGAGCATATTGCACACCGTCAACTCTGCAACTTACATTTACCAACAGCTGTTTTTCTTTCTTGGAGCAGATGGCGCGTTGAATGTTCCTTGACATAATTCACATTTGCGTTATCAGTCACAAATGCTAATGTGTTGGAGGCAACTGCATTTTTGTGTTGAGCTAAGATATATTTAGTAGCCACAGCACTTTTTAGCATCTTCTCCAAAACTGTTAGTTCAGTCAGTAAAAATCAACTTTTCCTCAAGTTGGGTGGATAACAGTAGCATTTTTCTTTCTATAATAAAATAACATATTTATTCATCAACCATTTTTAACCGATCTTCTTCCACCACTCTTTACACTGATTAAGAGGTCAGTGTTCCTTGACTATTGCAGTAATTTAGATCTGATGCAGCACTAACTTCTAAAAACAGTTCTCTGAGAAAAAGCTGTGGCATGGTGCTAACATAACTACATAATACCTGACCATATGGTATGAAGCAACACTTATTAAAAAAAATGCCACATCTAGTTTGAACTATAGGGTTATTTGAATGTAGAGCACTCATCCTGATCTGGCTCCTACCTTTTTTCATGAACTGTCCATTCATTTAGTCTTTCTAAGAATTAGGATGTCAATAGATGCTTTTTTGAAAATTTAAATGTTTCACGTATTTATTTTCAAAAGAAATGTCTGATTTTCCCAAAATAGAAGCTGTCAAGGCACTGCTAATTTTCATTAATATCCACTTCAAAACATGTTCTTGGCTCAAAATGACGTCTGTGGGGAAACTGTATATGAAAAACATACATTGAAAAGAATAGAAAATATGCATATTTGAAGAAGCTGCATACACAAAATGTGCCAAAGGAACATATAAATATATAAAAAAACATATTTAAGAAAGTGAAATGTATTTTAGGAGATGTTGCAAAGAAACTCACATATATTAGGGAAAGGCATATACAAAATATGAGAAAATATGTATACAAAATAGAAGGAAAATGACCCAAGACAACAATTTCAAATTGTATTTGTGTGTTTATTTTAATAATTTATAAAATAACTTGTTGCATTTACTAATACTTGAATGGATCTGCTAATCTAGACTACATTTTGACTGATGCTGTCATCTCTATTCAATAGCCAATTTATTCAAACCAAACTTTCTCAGATACTAAGACCTGGGCTGCCCAGCATTCAATCATATCCTGTTCTTAATGTAATTAGCTGAAGGCAAAAAAGAAGCAAAGAATCCCAGAGCAATTACAGCAAAAACGAAAAGTGGGGGAAAAGAATTTCCAAAGCTGGAAAAAATATTTCCTGTCCTTCCTTTTCATTGTCTTGTTTAAAAAAAAAACTACCTTCCAGTCCAACTCATGCTCTTGTGAAGTTTATTTAAGGCACATAAAGTGAAGATAGGTAGGTATAAGTAGGTATAAGATAGGTATAAGTAAAAACATAGTTATGGATACATGGATACATATAAGAAAAATTAAAAAAATAAAAGAAACAATAGGACATGGACAGTAGGCACGTTGGCGCACTTATGCATGCACCCTACAGATCTCTTAGGAAAGGGGTGAGGTCAATAATAGACAGTCAAAGGTTAAAGTTTTTGGGGTTTGGGGAAGAAACCACAGAGTCAGGTGGAGTTTTTGGGGATTGGGAAAGAAACCACAGTCAGGTAGAGTATTCTACATTGACCAC
This sequence comes from Laticauda colubrina, assembly GCA_015471245.1. Taxonomy (NCBI): domain Eukaryota; kingdom Metazoa; phylum Chordata; class Lepidosauria; order Squamata; family Elapidae; genus Laticauda; species Laticauda colubrina. The sequence continues at coordinate 31,502,817 of BLBF01000016.1, read as the reverse complement.
TATGTTGCTGAAGTTGTATTTCCTGCAATCAAGTTTGGTGCGATTAACCTTGAGTTTATATCTATTGTTTGCTCTTGTGTTGGTTTTTTTTTCTTGGTTAAGTTTTTTTGTTTTTTAAAAACAAACAAAAAACAAACAAAACGAATATCTTGTAAAAACTTGGTATACCTCATCTATTCCATCCATCATCTTCTCTTCTGTTATTTCCAAAACTTCAGCCAATATTTCTATCATTATCTCAGCTAGATTTTGTCCTTTTTCTTCTTCTATGTTTTGACATCTGAGATAGAATTCTGATCTGTCCATCTCCCATTTCAATAACCCACTTTTATCTTGTTCAACCACTATTAATCTGATATCGATATATCCAATCTTCTTGTCTCTTTGTTTATCTTCAATTTTTTTGGAATCTCTCATCATACTTCACCATCATTTGTTGAATATTCTCCACCTTTTCATCAGTTTTCTCTGTTCTTTGCTCAATGTTTTCTATTCTCTTTTCAGTGGTATCTGATTTTATTTTAAGGTCTTGGATTCCTTGCATTATCATCTGTAGAATCACTCTTGATCTTTATCTTGCTTTAACATTGTCTGAATTGAACGTTGTCCTCCAGGTGGTGGGGAGGCAAAAGTAGAAGTTGAGGGGCCAGAAGCTATAAACTTCCTGTTCATTTTAAACAATTCAGGATCTTCAGGTTCTTCTAAACCCTAATCCAATTATGAAATAGCCAATTATAATCCAAAATGAAAAATAAGAATGGTAGAGAGAAAAACCCAATAATAATAAAAAGAAAAGGAGAAAAAAAATTCTTCAGGTTCTTCTCCAATCAGTAATTAGGTAGAAAGGAAGGAGAAGAATGAAAAAAGTTTTAAAAGTTTTAAAAGAGCAAAAAGTAAAAAAAGAATTAAAAAAATAAATAAAAGTAATTAATCAGGTTCTTCAACACCTTAATCCAATTGAGAATTTTCAAATAAAAAAAAAGCATATTGAAAAACAAAAAATCCCAGAGAAGAAAGGAAAAGAAAAAAGAAAATTTTGAGGCTTTCCTTTTAAAATACAAAGCAAAGATGAAAATATTACAAAAATAAAGGTTTTAAAAAGAAAAAATGAACTGTACAACTGGTAAGGGGTGTGTGTGACCCAACTTAAGAAAATAAAAAAGACACACTGCACTTTATTTAATTATCCAAGGCTCTTCTCATAACTCTCTCCAAGCTTCAAAGTCAAGTTTCAATTGTTAATAGAAATCCAGAAGAGCACCTGCAATAACACTCTCCCGTGCTCTTCGCTCTATCTTATCACGTAGCAATGTCCTTGAAAAAGAATTTCAGAGCTTTCTTTCTCAGCTTTCTCAGCTTCGTCTAAAATATTTTCAAGCCTCTAGTTGGCAGTGTTACAAAGTTTCTTTACTCTCACTCTCCCCTTCCTTTCCCAGACAAAATGTAATAGAAGTTAAAAAGAAAAAAAAAAGTATATAAAAATAACTAAAGGGAGCCTCTAACCTAAATTATTACAAAGTCAAAAAAGAAAAGAAAAAATAGATATAAATAGAGAAAAAACCAGTCCAGTTAGCAAGTGCAAAATCACGATAGAAGTCCAGCCATTAGAAAAAAAACAAAAACAAATAGCAAAGCCTTACTTTGAAACTTCTGTTTAAAAACTGCCACTTATTCAGTTCTGTCAAAACTTTTACAGATTCTTTTTTTCCCCTTAGGGTGTCCTTTAAGGTCCTTTTAAGTCTTAGAATAATATAAGAAAAATTCTCACCAAACCGACACACTTTCTCTTTCAGCCTCTTCCATTCGGAGCTGTCCCAACTTCAGCATCTTTGATGGCTGCCTCTCTGCCACTGGCAAAAGAGCTTCTCCTGGATCAACCAGGGACTTTGCGACATCCATGGGATCTACAGGATGTGTCCTTCACTATCACTGTCTCTTCGGGATGGTTTAGGTCCATTTGGACCATACAGGGGCAAAGATATTGGCTGCAATCTCAGACCTCTGAGATTGCATGCAGTATCGTCACGACGCCAGCTCCCCCTCTCTCGCTCTTGTGTTGTTATGGTTGAAGCTGAAGTATTCATTGACAGGTAGGACATTGCAATGTATGATTTTATGTGCTATACTTAGATCAGACCGAAGGTAGCGTAGTTCTAGGTTTTCTAGATCTAGAATTTCGAGTCCGGTATTCTGCAATGAGTAGAGGAGTGGAGAACTCTTCTTGTGAAATATTTCTGGACTTTCTCAACTGTGTTAATATCAGATACATAATGTGGGTTCCAGACTGTTGAGCTGTATTCGAGTATTGGTCTAGAAATTTGGTCTAGTTATTTGTGTAATATTACCAGAGAAAAAGCTACGTAAGATTAGGTTAACAACTCTTAACGTCTTTTCGGCTCTAGCACTTAAATCATTAGAGATGAGTACTCCAAGATCCTTGACAGAGTTTGGATCACCAACAAGGTCTTAACTATTCAACCTGTATTTTATTTTCTGATATTTCTTTTGCCAATATGTAGGACAGAGCATTTATTTGTTGAGATTTGAAGTTGCCATTTGTTTGACCATTCTGATACATAGTCAGAATGTATTGTCTGTGCTGTTAAATAGCAGTATTGTCTGTGCTCTTAAATAGCTTTACATAATCAGCAAAGAGAACACAGTTGCTCTTGATATGATCACAGAGGTCATTTATGTAGAGTATGAAAAGAGTTGGTCCTAGAACACTGCCTTGGGGTACACAACTGTTGACAGATACAGAATTTGATAGGATGCTCCCAATTTTGACCATTTGTTATCTGTTTGACAGGAATGCTTCTATACAGTTATGCAGGTTTCCAGAGATAGTGTAAGATTTTAGATTTAGGAGTAGCTTGTCGTATACCAGTGAATCAAAGGCTTTACAGAAGTTTATGTAGATTATGTCTATTGCTTTGCCCTGATCAAGTTGTGTAGTCCATATATTTTTGCAGTGTAAGAGTTGAGATTACATGATAGTTTTTTCCTGAAACCAAATTGCTTATCAGAGAGTAGGTTGTTTGTTTCTAAGTGGAGGATGATGGATTGGTTAATAATTGATTCCATGACTTTACAGGTGACACAACATAGAGATTGGTCTGTAATTTTCAACTAGGATGGGGGTTTCCCTTTTTGAAGATGGGGATGGCCATGGCTTGTAACCATAGTTTTGGCAAGGAGTTGATCCTGAAAGATTTTTCAGAGATTATGCTTAGAGGTTCTGCTATGGCAGTGGATAGCTTTTTAAAGAAGTAGACACATATTCCATCTGGTCCAATAGATGGAGATGGTTTTAGATTGCGCAGTGCTTTTTCAACATTGTCTTCTGTAAAATTGATATGTATTAGATCATTGTAGTTGTCTGTGGTTCGACTAGGAAATACTGGGCATGATCCATTGCTGTTTACAAATACTGAGCCAAATAATGTGTTAAAGAGGTTGGCTTTAATAGTGTAATTGTTGCAGTCTTTACCATTAGGTCCTTACAGGGGTCGGATGGACCTTGAGTCTTTTAGTTTGTTGTTTACAAAACTGTAGAAAGCACAAGTGGAATTTGTGCATAGAAGGTTTTCTTCTTGTTTAATATGATAATTGGTGCATTCAGTTTTTACCTGTGGCATAAATTTTTGTGTCGGCTTTTGAAGTTGGCAAAGTGACCAGATTTGTTTTTCCGCCAAAGTGATTTCTTTTTGGATTGAAGCTTCCTTATTGTTATGGGTAATTTGTTTTTTCTGGTTTTGGGAGTTGTTAATGGTACTTATAGTTTGATTACTCTTTTGACTTCAAGTAAAAATATGTTGTTACGGTCTTCTACAGTATTGCATCCAGAGAATAGAAATTGCCAATTAAGGGATGAGAGATTGTTGTTTATAAGATCATAGTTTCCTTTTTTGAAGTTATAATTGGGGATTCCATTATTGTGATGATTTTTGTGTGGACATATGTTGAGACAAAGTCAATCATGTTGTGGTCACTGTTGGAAAGGGGTTCTTTCATTTGTATTCCATAAACTGAATTCAAACTATTGCAGAATATGAGATCAAGGCTGTTGTTAAGTCTTGTGTTGTTGGTTACTAGTTGTTCTAATCCCAGATTTGTTACAGCATTGTAGAAGATTGCATGTGTGGGTTCAGTTGTACATTTGTTAAGGGTCCAATTAATATGAGGTAGTTTGAAGTCACCAAGAAAGATAAAAGCGTGTGGGCAGGATGCTGCCCATGTTTGCAGTATATTTAGCTTGTTTGCATGTTCGATGTCATAATCAGGGTTTCTGTAACATAGTAAGAACCAAAATGTGATATTTAAGGACAGTTCACAGACGATGGTCTCAGGAATAACAAGCTCCTGGGTAACTTGGATGTTTTTTAGATGTAGGGACTTTTATAGAAGATAGCAACACCACCTCCTCCACAGATTTCACGATCGGATCGGTAAACATGATAGTCTCTTACTGTGGTAAAGGAGTCAGGGAGAGATGCATTGAGCCATGTTTCACGGACAAATATAATGTCGAATTTAGCCATATTTAGTAAAAGGAGAAATTCAGGTATTTTATTTACAAGGCTTCTTGCACTGAGTAGTTTGCATTTAAGGCCAATTGTGGTTAGAATAGGGTAGTTAGGGGCATGCGTGCCTAGTTTTGAGTAATGTTGGCTTGGATGGGGTGGGGTTGGATATGGAGTTGTGGATTGTGTGACTTTCTTTTCATGCAATCAACTCTGTAGTCAATGTATAGATCCTTTTCTCCATTGTCTAGATGATTTTTGTGTTCTGCCTGGAGTTCACAGGAGCAGATTCTTTGCAGTATGGATAAGTCTGGTCTTGAGCAAAGTTTTTTGTAGTTGGGATTGGTTTTTGCAATGGCATTTATTGTATGAATGAATATGTGTTTTCTGGGCTCATTTTTGCATACAAGTCTACAAAATCTTAGGGCCACAGAGCCATCATTGTATTTGCACCAGGGCCATCTCTGGTTATTTCAATGATATCTTCAGGAGAGATGTTTGTTGTATTTGAGTTGCTTATGATATCACAAACTTTGGTGATGTCGTCTGATTTATTGGTGTCTCTGAGACGAAATAAGATGGCATTTGGACGTTTCTGTTCACATTCCATGGTGTCTCTTATGAGTAAGGAGATATTATTTGTGGAATTATCTATCTATCATCTATCCATCATATATCTATCTATCATCTATCTATCTATCTATCATCTATCTATCTATCATCTATCTATTATCTATCTACAGTACTTACCTATGAATCATCTATTTGTCAGGCCTGAATCAGACCAAGTATTGGGCGGTTCCTTTCTGGTGGGGGGGTGGTTGTTTCTACCATGGTTTATTCTCACATGAGTTCAGGTTGACACAGTTTGGAGCTGAAGAGGGGAGAACAGATGGAGTTTTCAGCCAAAACAACATAGTTAGCCAAAAAAGGCCCTGTCCAACTGGCTGACGGACGCAAAAGGTATGCAAAAAGGACACAGCGGATGAGCAAAATTTCGGGGGTGGCTCCATCCATTGTCATCCGCTTCAAAAAGTGGTGAAAATTTGCATAAACAGAATGGAAAAGAATGGACGTGGGTAGGATGTAGCGGGGATGTTAAACGGATGTTCGTAGGAAGCCTAGCGGATGAAAGCGGATGGAAGCGGATGACACATCCGCAGTGGTTCTGGGAGAGAATTGCGAAGTGGACGCATAGCGGAAGGGGCAGATGCATAGCGGATGATGCAGATGCATCACGGATGCCTATCGGAAGCAAAGCGGATGCATAGCGGATGTATATAAGATGCAATGCGTTCACTGCGCATGCGGGGAGTATGAATTGCGTCAGCTCCACAGATATAAAAGGATGCAGCTCGCACGCAGTCAGCATTCAGAGAAAAGACATGCTGCCACATACATCTTCAAAGAACTATCATCTGTAATCTGCAACTCTTACACTGCAAAAATATATGGACTACACAACTTGATCAGGGCAGAGCAATAGACATAATCTACATAAACTTCAAAGTAAGTCAGTCTGGGAAGAAGAGAAAGCCGGTGCCTACTCATGCCAGCCCTGGCAAGAAGGACAGAACCACCATCCCACCCCCTGGTACTGACTCTGAAGCTGCTGATGCTTCTCCTGCTGCTGCTGCTGCTGCTGCTGGTGGTGGTGCTTCTCCTGCTGCTGCTGGTGCTGCTGGTGCTGCTGGTGTTGCTGGTGCTGGTGCTGGTGCTGGTGCTGGTGCTGCTGATGCTGGTGATGTTGCTGCTTCTGCTGCTGCTGGTGCTGCTGCTGGTGCTGCTGCTGGTGCTGCTGCTTGTGCTGGTGCTGGTGCTGCTACTGCTACTGCTGCTGCTGTGGTGGACCAGCCCCAAGGCCCTCAAAGCCCTGATGCTGAAGGCCCTGCTGCTCAAGCCCCTGAAGGCCTGCTGAAGTCCCTGCCAGAGGGAGGTAGAGGCAAGGGAAGGAGAAGGGAGAGAAGAAACAGTACACCATTTCCGAGGAGCATGAGGAGGAGGTGCTGGAATGGCTGAGGGAGAATGAGTACCTGTGGAGAAAGGGCCACAGACTCAATCGTGACATCAAGAAGAAACAGGTAGCTTGGACAGACAAGGCAGAGAGCCTGGGCTATACTGCAGATTTACTCCTGGGATGGTGGAAGCACATGCACACCTGGTATGGAAGCTACACCTCAAAAAATCTGGGCAGGCCGCTGTCAAACTCACTGACCGGGAGATGTACATCATGCCCAGGTTCAGCTTCCTGGAGAGTGAGGTCCGCCACCGAGGAGCAGCCCCTCTGAGACCCCTCTCCCTCAGACAGCCCACAGACAGCCAGTCCTCTTCCAGCCAGGAGCCAGGTGCCCTGTCCAGGTAGGTGTCTTCAGAGGGCCCCATGGCAGAGACCCCCCCCCCGACAGCTGCACTCCCCATGCCGGAGGACTTGGAGGATGAGGCCCTGCTGTCACAAATGGAGGAAGAAGCGGCAGCCACCAGAGACCAACGCACCCCCACCCCCATCCCCAGCTCCACAGGATGCAGGCAGAGAGGCAGACTGGAGGGCCAGAGCCACACTGTCCTGTTGGAGATCAGGGACACAATGAAGACCAGCACATAACTGCTCTCTCAGCTGGTCCACTTGGACAGAGGATCCTCCAGCTGCCACACTTTCATCACCTACGTGAGCCACACCTTGAGAGATATGCCCAAGGCCCAGTACCAGGTGATGAAGGAAAAGATCACAGCACTTCTGCACAACACTCAAGGCCCAGCTGAACCTGCTCTGACCCAGTCCAGGTATGCTCCTCCACCCCAGGCGATGTCACAGCTGTTCCACAGCTTTCACCTACCAAGGCTATGAGTACCAGGACTTCCGACAGCACAAACAGACCTTCCCAGTCCAGGCCCAGGTCCATCGTATGCCACAGATGCCACACCTGACCCAGATGCAGACCAGACAGCCCCACTCCATTCCTCCTTCCTCCACCCCAAAGCCAAGCCCGTCAACGGACAATCTGTCATCAGTCTTGTGCCTGACATCCCAGGTACTTGAAGAAGGGCCTCTCAACCTCACGGGACTGAGTCAGCTCTCTGAGAGCTTCCTGAACACACCATCCCCTGTTGTACTCTCGGGGCCAAGCATCCCAATGGCACCTCAGACCAGCACTGAAGCCACAGCCACCTCCACAGTCCCTGGCTGCATAACAGCTGAGACCATGAACATGACATAGAGTGACTGAGAATAGTGCCAGAGATTGAGTTGTTCATTTGTTCACTTTATCTTTGCTTAAGACACTTTACTTGGTTCATTTTGCTTTTTTAATACAGTCATACAGTTTACTTAAGAAAGTGATTAATAAAGGTTATCTTTGCTTAACACACTTAGTTCATTTTTTTTACTTAATAAAGTGTTGGTGAAAACTTTGAAAAAAGTGTTAAGCCTTTGCATGCTTGTGGGATAGGTAAGGATAGTTGTGGGATAGATAAGGATAGTTGTGGGATAGATCAGGATAGTTCTGGGACAGATAAACCTCCAGTGCAAGTATAGTGGGACTGTATGGTCCATCCTCCCAGCTGCCACACATATGGATCTTTATTATCAACAATTTATTCATTGATCAACAAAGCTCTTTATTAATGCCCTCTTCATTGTAGGGCCACTCAACATACATGGCACAATCTCATCAGTGTTATGCGACAGCTTCAAGGAAGCATCCATGAACAATCTATCATCTTGCCACTCCACTGCTCCAGCTTGGGAGTTTCACCAGTGTATCAGTAGGTTGCGCTGCTTCTTCCCTTCACATGAAGCTCTGTTGGGGCCTTGTACATTGTCTATCAGGTTATGTCCTTGCTTCCATTCACCAGGCTCCATGTCCCCATTGCCTTGTTGACGGTCCACAACCCTGTTCTGCAACACTGGGTAGCGGATGCACATGAGATTGTGCAGGATGCAGCAAGCTTCCACGATTCTCCTCACAGTCTGTGGCTGATGCTGCATGGTGGTGAGAAGTATCTGGAACCTGTTGGCCATGATGCCAAAGGCGTTCTCCACCACCCGCCTTGCCCTGGACAGCCTGTAGTTGAAGATCCTCTCTTCATGGGTGAGGCATCTGGAGGTGTAGGGCATCATGAGGTAGGTTCTGAGGGAGAAGGCATCATCCCCCACGATGAAGTAGGGCACATCTTGCATGTCGTTGGGCAGGGGGTCTGGATCTGGGAAGCCCATGATGAGGTTGCATTCCAGGCCTTGAGATGACTGGCGTTGTATACCTGGGCATCTGAAGCTGACCCGTTGCCTGAAGCATCAATGTAGATGAACTTGTAGTCAGCATCGACCATGGCGAAGAGGACGAAGCAGAAGAAGCCCTTGGAGTTGAAATAAGTGGACCCCGACTTGGCTGGTGCTTTGCAGCCCACGTGCTTGCCATCTATGGCTCCAATGGTGTGGGGAAAGTTCCACCTCTGATACCACTGCTCTGCAACTTTCTTCCATCCTTCTTCAGTGGAGGGGCACTGGAGGAGCTCCTCCACGTATTCTTCGATGATGGCCTGCACCACTTTTCTGACCACTTTGCTGATGGTGTTGTGTGGCACCCTCCAGGCATACTGCATGTTTTTGTATGTGGTTCCAGAGGCCAGGTGGCTCAGAGTCAGTGCCACCTTGAGCCCAGGGTCCAGGCTGAGCCGGAAGTTGGTGCTCTGCTTGGTCAACCTGGGTGTCAGCCGCTGCACAACTTCGTCAAACATGGCTGGAGGCATCCTCATTAAGTTCTGGAATGCACAAGGGTCTTCGTTCCTGAGCTCCACCATCAGCTTGTTGTACAGTCCGTACTCTGCTCTTCTCCTGATCCATCTTTGGACCCAGACGCTTCTTGGCTGTCTCCTTTTCTTCCCGTAGTAGAGTTCACAGAGCCTGTAGATGGCTTCGTACTGTTGCAGAATGATGGTGGCCACCAAAAGGACTGTGTTACGATCCAAGGTGGACATGACTGGATGCTGTGGAAGAGCAAGAGGCAGATGAAGGCTGCAGAGGTCTGCACAGCAGGGCTGCTGGACTGAAAGTGAGATCCAGGTGAGTTCCTCCTCCTTTTTATAGGCAATATAGGTTTTCCACTAGGTGTCCTTTTGCATCCTCTAGGCATCCTCTAGACATCCTTAATATCCGAGATAGGTCCACTCTGCAAACGTTTTTTCCATTTTAAATGCTTTCTTCATGTGCTGCATCTGCTTTTATCCTTTCTCCGTCCGTGCTACTAATGCTGCACGTCCATTCCGCATCCATTCCACTTCATCCCTGTGTCCGCTTTCTGCTGGAGCGGATGTGAGTTGCGCGGATGCGCAGCGGATGCCTAGCAGATGTAGCGGACACATAATGGATGCTGACGGATGCAGAACAGATGTTTACCATATGAGTTGTGGATGCAGAACGGACACGTTGGATACATTTTCCACTCAGAAAGTTTTGAGCAGCTCAAATCTTTTTGAGCGGATGAAATGTCAATAGACGGATGCTGGACGGATAGAGAGGAAGCAAAACGGAGGCAGTGAGTAAAGAATGGAAGCATCGCGTTAACCAACGAATGGCAAGTGTTTTTCTCCATTTTACATCCTCTTTCCATCCGTTGGTGCAGTGTGACAGGGGCTTTACATCCTTTCTATTTCCGTGCTACTAATGCTGTGTGGACGTTCCATCTACCTTTTGTTTCCTCCCTCTTTCCATTTTCAGCTGCAGTGGATGTGAGTTGTGAGGATGTCCAGAGGATGCCAAGAGGATACAGCGGACGTTTAACGGATGATAACGGACATAGGACGTTTGTTGCCCGTATATGTCACGGATGTATATCGTACACAGCGGAAAGTTCATCCATTCAAAAAGTTTTGTGCAGCTCAAAACTTCTTGGGCGGATAAAATCTCAGTGGATGGATGCTGGAGGGATAGAGCGTATGAAACACGTATGCAGTGAGTATACAACGGATGCATTGCGTTTTCCAACTGATGGCAAGCTTTTTTTAACGTTTTACATCCTCTTTCCATCCATTGGTGCAGTGGGGCATGGGCTTAAGTCAGATACATTCCAACAGCAGGCTGGCTAGAGGAGAAGGAGAGAAGTCACTATAAAAGCAACCAGCTCTTATCCTGATTGGGCAGTGTGATATATTGTTTTTAAAAAATGAGAAACTTTACTTTCAGTGGGGGTGAAAAGCACAAGAACTTTTAGTACTGGCTTTCCACCACTTTGTGCCAAGATGATGTATCTGAATAAGTTTGTTCTTTAAGGAAATGGAATGCTTCGGAGTTCGATTTGTGATTAATTGGAACCCAACATTATTGTCTATACTGTATCATATATCTATATCTATATATCTATCTGTCATCTATCTGAAACACATATCAATACAGGTATTTCACTGATAGTGCAGTTCTCTGAATATTTGCAATTTGCATTCTGCAATGCCATCACAGTACATGTTCATTTCTATCTTGACTAAATGGTTCATTTTTGTCTTGACAATTCTTCTTCTTTCTGGAATCCTTCTTGCTCCTATTACCTTAAGAAGCATTGGTTTTATTGAAGGCATTGGTTTTATGAAAGCATTGGTTTTATTAAAAAGAAAGAGAGAGAGAAAAATCAAGAGTACCAAAAGTATGAATTGTTCAGAAGTGAGATCAATTTGCACTTTAAAATAATGTAGGGCATGAACGAATATCAGTTGGGCTTCATTCCTGCTTATATTGTTCCAAAATAGAGCAAACAAGAGTGGAAAAGTAGATTCTGTTCCCAGCAGTTTTCATAATGAAATGCAGGGAAGGCAGCTAGGTTGTTCTTTGTTTTCTTTCTAAGCACATAATATCACACAAGCTAGGAGGGAATGCTTAGACAATGGACAGGTTTTCTGAGGATGCTTGAAAATAAGAATATGATTCCACTTCAAATAAGCAGAATTTTGCCAAGTGCTAAAAAAAAAAAATCAATGCTATTGTTTAATATTGAAAATCTATCCACAGCGCAGAAAATGAAAAAGAATGGTATTTAGAATCTTGGAATGTTCAGGTCCAAAAACAGTGTGTGTGCGTTCGTGCATGTGTAGAGCAGGGGTGTCAAACTCACATCATCACAGCGGCATCATATGACATATGTTTGCTAAATCAGACATGTGCATGGCCAGCTTGTAATGCATCCATCCCATGGCCCCAGGAGTTTGACAGCCTTGGTGTAGAGTATTTATCTATGTACTATCCTTTGTGTAAATTCTTTTACAAGCATTCAGGTAGTATTACCATGTGGTTTATGTTTTTTTCACTGTCTCTCTCTCTCTTTTAAAAATATAGCTGTTCTGCTTCCCATACATGACTTGGCTATTTTGTCCATTATTGAAATTTTGAATGTTATATCTTTCACCCCTTTGTTACCTGCAACGCACCTGATGTTCTAAAACATATTTATGATAGCATTCATAGTCACTGTCTGACTTGTTTTCAAGCTGTATCCAGGACTATGAGTCAATTTAAGTTGAGGAATATTTTTTTAAGGGGTATGTAGGTTTCAGTAGACTCTGAAAGAGTCCACTGAACCAAAAATCTATTTTAGATAAACTATTCTGATTTATTCCCTATTCCAGAACATAATTTGTTAGGGGAAGAATCATATTTTTAGCAACATTTTTAAAAACTTCACTGCTTTAGAAGTGTCTAGGACAGAAGTGTCAAATTGGTGGCCCACAGGCTGGATGCATCACTCATAGGCCACAACCACCCCAGCTCCACAAATGGGAAAAACATCGCGAAACACCATGTGATGGCAATGTGAAACCTACAAGTTTGACACCTAGGGTCTAGGACAACTTGCTGCAGCCAACTCACTGCGGGATAACTTGCTGCTGGACAAGTCAATGTTGTAGTAATGGTTTAATTCACTTACTTTTATTATCAGTGGCTGATGTTTTCATCGAAATTATTGTAACCCTTGTATTTCTGGACTGGCTTTATTTTATTATTATTGACCACATTTCTGTAGAAATTAATTTAACTTTTATATTTGTTGAATTGTCCTGGCAGTGAGTTGTCCCATTGCAAGTTGGCCATGGCAAGTTGTCCCATTCTGACTTTAGAATGTGTGTTTCTTTTCTCTGCTCTTAAATAACTGCACTCCCCCTCCAAAGGAGTATTTTTACTGTGCTTCACCCTGCTTGATCCTCTCCTTTCCCAATTTCTCTGTTATCTTATTATCACTTGTCCCACATATTATGACTGGAATAGGTAATAACTGTTGATCCTTTGGGATAGATTGTGTATCTTTTTTTTCCTTTCTCTTTCCCTTCTTTCCTTCCTCTTTCCTTCCTTCCTGCCTTCCTTTCCCCCCATTCTAGTTAAAATACTTAGATTGCTCCCATAGTTATTCTGGATATGGTATATAGTGTGGAATCTTTGGTGTTTTCTGAGCTTGACGGGGGTTTTTTGCAGAGTTTCATTAACTTCATCATTGCACCTAGTCTGGTAATGAAATGACTGCAAGAAGGCCACAAACCTCAGAGAGCACCAAAGACCCCACAGTTCAACACTGAGCTACAAATATTCTTTTCTATGGTGTATAGTCTAAGGTGTATCATCTTACTACATGTGTCAATTTACATAATAATGTATCTGAAGATACACATACTTTGGATTTAGCTTTCATGCAGCTGCCTGCACTCTTGGAGACACTTAAGGATTCTGTGCATAATGTTATTCAGAGTTGCAAAGTTCAACCCCCCATTAGAAAGGGCTTTCACTTGCAGATATGAAATGCTGAACAAGCAACCTTTGGAAAGGAAAAGTAGAAGTGTGGAAAGCAGAGAAGATAATGCTATGAACTTTTCTAGTTAAAAGTTATGCTTTGTCTGCAACTGGACCAAAATTATTCTTGCAACCCAGTGAACTGTCAAATGAAATTTAATCTGTTTTGAAGCTGGGATAGGGAGAAAGCATTCCTACTGAGAAAAAGCAACATAGCAAATAAGTTATCCAAATCTGGCAAATGCTATACTTGAAGAAAGTGATGTAAATGAATTTATTTATCAAATTTATTCACTAGCATATCAATTGATTCCATATGAAAATTATGTAGTATACAGTAAACCATGTATTATCGAGTTGCTCTTGATTCTTCCCAACTACATACATTTTCAGCAGGAGGATCTGTCTCCATCTTTGTCCTCGAGGTCTTCCAAGGTGCTCCAATTGTCACTGTAATTAAATCCATCCACTTTGCCTCGGGTTGTCTTCTGCTTTTGATTTTTATCCTTCCCAGCCATATAAACTTTTCCAAGAGGTAATCACATAATTCCTGCATCTGCAAACATTGTTTGGATATGCTTTTCCTAGCTAACAAAAGATGTGAATCTCAAGTAGGCCCAGATGTTGAGTACATATGGTTTGTGGGGGGGGGCAAGGAGGGGTTGCGAAAGAAGATCCAACTGAGATTGTACAACAGCCTTTTATCTCCAACACACCTTGGCAAGGAGAAATGTCAAAAGCAACTCTCCCACCACTTATCCTCTCATCTCCTGACTTAAAGATGAGTTTAATTCGAGTATCATTAGTTATTCTAAATCCAGAATAACATGGGTCGAAGCTGTGGCATAAGACAAACCATTGCCTTATGTATTCAGGGTTACAAATGTAAGAAAATTGCCTCATGGAATTGAATTTAACGTTTCTGCTCTTATTGCCTTTTACAATGTGTTAAGTGCCAGCATCAAAGAAAGTTACATTAAAATTCAATAATTTCATTTTCGAATGAAAGAAAAACAACACCGTGCAGAAAGGTCAAACTCTATGGCTTTTCTGAGCTTACTAAATAATACCCCCCTCTCTCTCTCCCTCTCCCTCTCCCTCCCTCTCCCTTCCTCCCTTTCCCTCTCCCTCTTTCTCTCTCTGTAAATAGAGGAACAAAATACATTACTTGGAAGTAGCAATCACTTCCAGCTTGAGTACTTAAGATTGTACTCATCTTAAGGAAGATGAGAAAAGAACATAGTGACATTCAGAAACACTTAAAAACAGAAGACAGAAGGAGGGGGGGGAAGTATCGCATATCTCTCCAGTCAGTCAAGGAACACCAAAGAAATGATGGTGAAGGAAGCCTTCAAAGCCGATCAAATGCAGTCCCCATGGTAGGCCTGCATCAAAGTTCCATCACATGGAAGTTTCCAACAGAATTACATGAACACCCAGCTATAATTAACCATAGCTATTTTCAGGGTCTTTGCCAAGATCAGTTTCTTTTCTCTTGTTCTTGGAAGTCTGTGCCTCCCCCTGTCAAGGATGAGATCATCCAGGTTTCGTGAGTATTTGTTTATTGTAGGTCAGGGGTGCTAAACTCAAGGCCTGTGGGCCAGATCAAGCCTGCAGGTGCTTAAATCTGGCCCATGGAGCTGTCCTGGAAATTGCAAAAGACCGGCCCACGGTGCCTCTGGCAGCCAAAATGGGGTGTGGGGGCTGCTTGCAGACCCCCTGCACCACATTTTCAGCCTGGATAGCCTCCTACAGCACTCTGCCAGCCAAAATGGGGCACCCCGTTTTGGCCAGCAGGGTGCTGCAGGCTATCCAAGCCAAAAGCAGGGCATGGGGGAGGGGGCTCGTGTGGCCCCCGTGCCCTGTTTTGGTTGGCGTGGTGCTGCAGGAGGCATCTGTTCCATCTCTCTTCCCTCCTCCAGCTGGCCCACAGAAGAGAACTACAATGCTGATCCAGCCCTCAAAGAAATCCACCCCTGTTCTATGTTGTATTTATTGAGGATGGGAAAGTTCATCCCTCTAGGCCCAGGTATTCCATATTAAGCACAAAACAAGACACACAATAACCCTTTAGTGAGTAAAGTAAATGCTTAATTCTGCATTATATATTCAACCATTACCTAGGTATTTAAAAGTTGTATGTGTCATGAACCCACACACCACTGCTCAATCCCTCCTAGCCACAGTTTTCATGAAATCAACCCCACTATAAAGATGGGTGGAAAATGCCAAGAAGGTAGTCACGACTATGCAGTCAAAACGCTATTTATGTGTCACACATAAAAATGAGATGAGGTTTCAATCATGTTGTGGCTGTGATGTTGAGTTTTTGGACTCTCCCCTAACCTTCCATGCAAAGTTCCAAGGTGTTCTGACCAAGGCTTCCTGAGAAAGTAACAATCACATGCTGTTCCCCAAAACCTTTTTTTTTTTTTAATTTTAATGGCTGTGAATTATATCCATTATATCCAATGAGTCCCAAACAGTTTATGCATAGTCCCACAGAAGTCTGCCACAGTCTTTTGGGATAAAGCTGATAAGCACCCACCTTTATTTCCCTTGAAATGCTGCCAATGACTAAATTGCCAATTAGCTGTACAAGGCCAAATGGAGCACAAAGCCAACAGGGAACTTCAGAGTTTAAACCAACTAGAATGAACAAAGTTGCCTCCTGCAAAGGCTCATGTCCCTTTGCTCCTTCTTTATGTCTTATGGGAGGGGTCAATAATCTCCAAGCCTTACTCTCGAGTTGCCCCTTTTGTCTTAACTGTTCTTGCCTTCTGGCAGCTCTGCTCAAGCACACACTGGGAACAGGCTCCCCCTGTTCCTCTGCCTCACTGATGTCAGATTCCGGAGGCTCCAGAGTCAGCACATAGATCTTAGATGGCCCTGGCCCCATCTCTGTGTCAGACACAGATTCCTCATCCGAGCTCTCCCCAGACTCCATGTTCCTTCCCACTGTCTGACTCTGCTGCCAGCTCTGCAAGCCGCCGGTGGACCACAACACAAGGTCACATACCATTTGAAGCAACAGAACTGCTCTGAACAATTGCATAGGCTCTCTATGCCAAATCTTTTTGTATTAGGTCAGGCACAGTTCACAATCTTTTACAATCAACTATGCTAACAGGTTTGAATTAATTTAATCATGCACTCTTTGAAATAAGTGTAGCCAGTTATCAATCTTTAGCATGAAAATAGAAGTCCCTCTAAATTTTGAAACAAATAAAGTAAGCAAGTATATGGTGTAATGCTATATATCAGGGGTGCCCAACCCCCAGGCAGTGGACCAGTATCGGGCCATGGCATGCCAGAAACTGGGCCACACAAAAAAGCAAATCCCCATCTGTGGAATGCAGGCAACACACGAAACCATGATCCTCTGGTCTGCATAAAACCTCTCTCCATCAAACTGGTCCATGGTGACCAAAAGGTTGGGGGCCACTGCCATACACCATGTACAGTTCCTTCAAGCAATAGCAATAGCACTTAGACTTATATGCCACTTTACAGTGCTTTACAGAGTCAGCAGCACATTGCCCCCAACAATTTGGGTCCTCATTTTACCCATCTCAGAAGGAAAGCTAAGTCAACCTTGAGCCTGGTGAAATTTGAATTGCCACATTGGAGTCAGCTGGCAGTCAGCAGAAGTAGCCTGCAGTACTGCACTCTAATCACTGCGCCACCACAGCTCATAACTTTGCAGTTACTTGGGAATTTAATGATCTGGTTTGGGGTTCTTGGTGCTCTCTCAGTTTGGTTTTTTCCCCCTTGCAGATGGTTCACTACCCAACTGGATAACTTTATCAGCACTGGAAGGGAGTGGGGTTTTGCTCTGTTGATAGGCAACAGCTTGGCCTGACAATGTTTATGGAAGTATTCTTGGTAGTTCCTTGATTAGGCTGGCTGTTAGATTGTTTGTCTGATTCTTTCTCTTTGTCTAGCTTTGAGTCTGAAATGTCAGATTCAGTAGAGATAGCAGTTCTTGAACAGATTCCTCTTTTTCTGAAGCCTTAAACCAGCAGAAGGTGAGTTTACAGCTTTGATTGTCAAAGGCAAGGATCTGATCTTTGGAATAGTTATATTTGTCAAGCCTGCAGCTCTAGCCTGAAATAATAATCCTTCACAATACGACCCATGCTGCTTCATTATTTGCTGGGAAAGGAAATTGAAAGTTTTGGGGTTAGCTGAAAAGTAACAGCCTAGATCCAGACAATCTAAAAGCAGCTTTGCACCATCAGTGTGCAAATTCTAGCCTCATTTCACATGTGCATGACATCATGCAATCCTTACCAAAAGGTCAGTGCTGCATTGTGATGCTACAAAGCTTGGTTCATCATTGCCTCTTCACTTGACATCACCAAGAAATCTTCTTGCAACAGCTCAGATCATTTGGAGCAGTGAATCTATGCAACTAATAATGGCTGTTAATCTTGAACAACAATGGGTGTCTTCATCCATTGTGTAGTCAGGGTGAGTTAATAAAGGAAGAAAGCATAAGGCTGTGATTCCCCCTGTAAATGTTGGTTGCTCTACAGCCTTCTTTTTTTTCTGAGACTGCTAACCTGAGGCAACCTGCAGGTGAGATATTCCAATTTTGAAAGAAAAAAAAATCAAGCTTCTCAGGAGTAAACAGCTTACAATAGTTTAGCTTAATTGCATTTGCATAAATTAATTATGGATACATTTTCACAATCAAAAGTGGCATTTTGATACGCGGCTCTAATTAATCTAATTCAACAGGACATAATTATGCTCCAGTGTCAAGTTCAAAATTGAACACTGTAATACATAGAGATAAAACTTGACTTAAGACACGGCCATAATTCTTTACATCCTCAGTCTGAATAATTCAGATGAATCTGAACATAGCAGCTGTATTTACCCAAACCATTGCTGGCTCCTTTATTTATGCAATACATTGATTAAATCACCGCTCTCCTTCCTTTCTTCTCAATTCAATTTTTCGATCACACTCATGGACAGGTGGATCAGGTAAAGCTTGCTTTATATTTGCCATATTTTAACTGGCATATTTTTCATTGTTATGACAGCTCTTCGGGAACATTTTATTCATGAAAATGGGGCTACATTTCACGAAAGTACAGCCAGGTTTTTCTTATCTCTCTTCATACATTAAGGCCTGATGTTGGCATAACGAAATATATACTGGGAGGTGTTTTTGACAGTCATGTTTACTAACACACATTTCTTTTTTAGAACTGTTCTTTGAGGAAGAAAGAAAAGCTGTGTGTAAAAATTACCTTTCAAAGCCATCTTCCAAAACATCCTTTTGTTCAAGCTGTTTGTTTTTTTGATGTTTTGCATATGTGAAATCTTTGAACAAGCAGGGTTGCCATGGAATTGTTAAATATGGATGTTGTTAGTATTGGGAATAAATCAGTGGGTAGAGGCCCATATGTCCTGTAATACTCACCAGACGATAACTGCAACTAGATAATATAATATGCAGTTAGAGACAATATCCTTGTCCAATTTTAATGGCCTTGCTAGCTCATTGGAGGCTCCTTTGCCCATCATTTTAAATTTTAGGAATTGTTGGGTAACTTGATGTTTTGGAGGATAAAATAAAGACTTTGATCCAGTTATTTTTAAAAGATTTAACAGATTAACAGAGTTGGAAGGGACCTTGTAGGTCATCCAGTACAACCACCTTGTCCAAGCAAGACCCTACACCATTTCTGACAGATGACAGTCCAGTCTTGCCTTGAAAGCCTCCAGTGATGAAGCTCCCACAACTTCTGAAGGCAACTTCTGTTCCATTGGTTCATTGTTCTCACTATCAGAAAAAAAAATCTCCTTATTTCCAGATTGAATCTCTCCTTGTTCAGTTTCCATCCATTATTCTTTGTCTGGCCTTTGGGTGCCTTGGAAGATAGCTTGACCCCCTCCTCTTTGTGGCAGCCCCTCAAATATTGAAACACTGCCATCATGTCCCCCCTGGTCTGTCTTTTCAGCACCAGTAATAAGTCATGGAATAATCATCTTATGCTTTTGAGGAGTGCTTGCATTTTTAGATTTATTTCACAGGCAGTCCTTGTTCAGCCTCCATAACTGTAACTCAATCATTAAATGAAATGGTCATTAAGTGAAACCATGCCTGGGCTTATGATCTTACTCTAGCGGTGCTTTACAGGACTGTCCCAAGTGGGAGGAGTGCTCACAAATTTACTTTTCATCATCATCATGGTAATTGTGAATGGTCGCTAAATGAGACAGGCAATAAGTGAAGACTACCTGTATTATGCAAATTATCATTTTAAGTCTGCATTCATACAGCAGCATTGCAAGAGCAACACAGCTACAAAAATCAATTGTAGCAATGCAAATGGTTAAAAAAATTATTTATAAACTGAACAGTTCCCAAATTGACCATATTGCTCATATATCTTTGCCTCTTGTTTGAAAAGAGATTAACTCAAACCTTGATATACGACACATAACAACAATCTACAGCTGTAAATCAACTGTACATCTCACCTTCCATCTGATGTTTAAACAATGTTGTTAGACAACATTCTGGCCTGAAAAAATCATAATCTCATTTAATATCTAATTGTGGATTCCAATACTGGGATTCCAATATTGCTAAAAATAACATATATGCCCTCAACAAGCAAGGATTGATCCAGAGTTATATTAACAATTGTTGAGATCAGCATAAAATGCAAATACATAATAGGATAAGATATGGGTTACTATATGGGTTAATGTTCCAGGTCCTGAATTATATCAACTTTAGCAGGTCAATTGCAAGAAACCATCATTTGATTTGCCAAAACAGGATATTCAAGTTTGTTATATCAGGGTCCATTAATAAATAATATCAATTTATCCACCTTTCTATAAAGAAAAAAATATTGGTTTAAGGACTGCCAAAACTTTATGATACATCAAAAGCAGAGGTGGGTTGCACATACTGTAACAACCAATTTGCCTAGTGCAGAATCAAAAACATGAGCACGCACACCATTCATCCGTGCTTGCGCATGGCTGGAAAAACACAGGGATTTCCTGCACACAGCAGCCACAGTGAGTAGGGCGGGTGAGGCGCAAAAATCAGCTGGCTCCATGGGTGCGGCGAACGAGCTAGATATAAAGGTTGAGATAGCACCAGAGAGGGGGACGGTCCAGCCAGTTGATGGAATTATCGGTACAAGCGAGCCGGTCCAAACCAGTAGCAGCCCACCGCTGACCAAAAGGAGTGATTTCATATAGGACAAATAAATCAAACAACAGATTCTTAAATTGAACACAATGTCAAAAAAGTACTTGGAGTTAATTCCATATTTTTAATTCTGTAAAAAAAATTAAAATCAATTTCTACAGAGTGGAAATAATCAAAAGTAATAGCTTAAAAAATAGATGTAGACATTATGTTTAAACTAAGCTTATCTAAATCCCGATATCGGAATCAAATATCAACTCTTTGCCTTCTTTAATAAAACCACTTACTATTTTATGCTAATCCTTTAGGGCCTGATCCAACAGAATAAACACAAACAAGAATCTTTGGCATCAGGTTAAACATAATCTTTACTTCCCAGAGCTATAATCCCATAAAAGAAAAAAATCTAATACAAATATATAATAGCAGTAGGGGGACAGAGAAACTGAAAAGTTGTACAGTTAGTACTCAGTATATCATAGATGAAGGATTAACTATAAAAAGCACAATATATTAAATTCGTTTTAACAAAGATGAAAAGGATTTAAAAGTGTTTTTAAATGTCTGAGCTGAATACCAATGTGTCCGCTATTTTATTATTTAAAGATAAATCTCTTAACAAAAAAAGAGGAAGAAAAAAAAAGCTGGTAAAAGTACTATTGAGTGAACAATTTCTAACCTGCTCTTTGTTGTACTCCTGATATTCAATATTCAAACTGTTCATATATTTCCAATTTTTGAATTTCTAAATTCCATTTCTTTTTTAGCCAATTCTTTTTCCCCTTAAAAACCATGCTTTAAATGTTTTAGTTTGCCATGCTCGTATAATATACATAGACACCTTTCTTGCTTAAATTTGGCCAAACTTCTATTATAAATATATGCTGTTAATTTTGCCATTGCTGCTTAGTTTCCAAGTTTAAACTCCCAATGGTAACACTTCCCTTTTCCAATGTTGTGCAAAGTTTACCTAAGCTGTCAACATATATCTCACTAAAGGCCCTGTCACACTGGCCGACGGATGCAAAACGTTCGTAAAAAGGACACAGCGGACAAGCAAAATGTTCCATCCGTTGTTATCCGCTCTCAAAAGTGCCCCGAATTTGCATAACCAGAGTGGACAACACAGAAAGGAACGGACGGGGGGAGGACGTAGGGCAGATGGAAAGTGGATGCTCCACGGAAGCCTAGCGGATGGAAGCGGATGGAAGCGGATGGCACATCCGCAAGGCTTCTGGGGGAGCACAGCAAAATGGATGCGGAACGGAAAGAGCGGATGCAGAGCAGATGCCGAGCGGATGAAGCGGATGCAGAGCGGAAGCCTAGCGGAAGCCTAGCAGATGCCTAGTGTTCACTGCGCATGCGGGAAAGATGCATTGCATCAGCCCCGCAGATATAAAGGGAAGCAGCTTGCAAGCAGGTCACCATTAAGAGGAAAGACCTGCTGCCAGACACAGCTTGCCAGCCAGCCAGCCAGCCAGCCAGCCAGCAACCCAACAACTATGGGGAAGAAACGGAAGCCTCTGCCATCTGCTGCCAGCCCTGGCAAGAGGGACAGGGTCACTCTCCCACCCCCTGGCCCTGACTCTGCTTCTACTGGGGCTTCTGCTGCCCGGGCTCGCTCTTCTGGTGCTGGGGCTTCTGCTGATGCTGCTTCTGGAGGTGGTGCTTCTGCTGATGCTGTTTCTGGTGGTGGTGCTTCTGCTGGTGCTTATTCTGCTGGTGCTGCTCCTGGTGCTGGTGCTTCTGCTGGTGCTTACTCTGCTGGCACTGCTCCTGGTGCTGGTGCTTCTGCTGGTGCTTACTCTGCTGGCACTGCTCCTGGGGCTGGTCCCTCTGGTGCTGCTGGTGCTCCTGGTCCTGCTAGTGCTCCTGGTCCTGCTGGTGCTCCTGGTCCTGCTGGTGCTGCTGGTTCTCCTGGTCCTGCTGGTGCTGCTGCTGCTGCTGCTGGTGGTGCTGCTGGTCCTGCTTTTGCTGCTAATGTTGTTGCTGCTGCTGCTGCTGGTGGTGGTGTGGAGGAGCAGCCCCTACAACCTCGAAGCCCTCCTGATGAGGGCCCATATGGCCCTGCCAAAGGGAGGAAGAGGCAGACGCGTGAACGGGAGAGGAGGCAATGCACAATCGAAGAGGAACATGAGGAGGAGGTGCTGGAGTGGCTGAGGGAGAATGAATATCTTTGGCGGAAGGGACACAGGCTCTATCAAGACACCAAGAGGAAGCAGGCTGCTTGGAGAGAGAAGGCGGAGAGGCTGGGCTACACTTCAGAGGTGCTCCTTGGCTGGTGGAAGCACATGCACACCTGGTACGGGAAGCTGCACCTCAAGAAATCTGGCCAAGCCGCGGTCAAGCTGATGGACCGGGAGATCTATGTGATGGTCAAGTGCAGCTTCTTGGAGGGTGACAACCCTCTCTCTCAGGCAGCCTGCTGAGAGCCAGTCCTCTTCTGGCAAAGAGTCAGCTCCTGTGTCCAGGCAAGTATCTGTGGAGCGTGCCACGACAGAGACCCCCCCGACAGCTGTACTACCCCTGGCGGAGCGCGTGGAGGACTCCCTGACGCAGTGGGAGAAAGGAGACGGCACTTCCACCACAGGCCAACCTGCATCCACCCCATATCCACCTCCACAGAAAGGCAGAGAGGCAGACCAGAGAGGCAGAGCCACACTGTCCTGCTGGAGATAAGAGACACCATCAGGAGCAGCGTAGATCTCCTCTCTCAGCTGGTACACACCGACGCCCCATCCTCCAACCGCAAGCCCTTCCTCACCTACATCAACCAGACCCTCATGAACATGTCGGAACCCCAGTACCAGGTGGTGAAGGACAGGATCACTGATCTGCTTCACAACCCTCCAGACCAAGATGAACCTGCTCCCACCCAGTCTAGGCCTGCTCCTCCCCCCAGATGATGTCACTGCCCTTCCAAGGCTTTCCACAGGCCCTCCCCTACCAAGGCTACGGCTACCAGGAGGTTCAGCAGCATAGGCAGGCACAGGTTCACCTTCCCAGTCCAGGCACAGGTACATCGGACACCATCGGTGCCACTGATGCCACTGATGCCACCCACGCCACCAATGCCAGCTACGGCAGTCCTCACACAGCTGCAGACCAGACAGCCCCATTACACTGCTCCTTCCTCCACCCAACAGCCAAGCCCGGCCTCAGTACATCTGTCATCGGTATTGGGGCTGACACCCCATGTCATGGAGGAAGGGGCTCTCAACATTACGGGGCTGAGCCAGCTGTCTGAGAGCTTCCTCAACAAACCGTCCCCTGTTGTCCTCTCGGGGCCAGGCACCCCAGTGGTGCCTCAGACCAGCACTCCAGCAGCAGCCAATTCCACAGCACCTGGACCCTTAACCCCTGAGACTGGGCATGCCTCAGAGTGACCAAGAAGAGTGCCAGAGACTGGGTGGCTACCTGTTGACTTTATTTTTGCTTTGGACACTTGACCTGGGTCATTTTTCTTTTACAGCTTGTTATTAATAAAGATTATCTTTGCTTCACACACTTGCTTCATTTATTGTTGTCAATAAAGTCTTGGTGGAAACTTTCAGAAATGGTTTAAGCCCTTGCATGCTTGTGGGATGGGTAAGGATAGCTGTGGGTGGGCAGGGATACCTGAGGGATGGGTAATAGCTATGGGATGGGCAGGGATACCTGTGGGATGGGCAGGGATACCTTTGGAATGGGTAATAGCTGTGGGATAGATAAACCTCCAGTGCAATCATAGTGGGACTGTATGGTCCACCCTCCCAGGTACCACACCTATGGCCCTTTATTATCAATCATAATGTAATCAATCATCCACACATGTCAACATAAACACAACTCTTTATTAAATGCCCTGTTCATTGTAGGCCCACCCGACATACATGGCACAATCTCATCAGTGTGATGAGACAGGCTGAAGGAAGCATCCATTAATCATCTATCATCCTGTCTTGCCACTCCACTGCTCCAGCTGGGGAGCTGCACCAGTGTCTCAGGAGGTTGCGCTGCTTCTTCCCTTCATGTGAAGCTCTGTTGGGGCCTTGCACATCCTTAGTGTCTATCAGGTTTGCCCTTGCCTCCATTCCCTAGACTCCATGTCCCATTTGCCTTGTTGGAGGTCCACGAGCCTGTTCTGCAACACTGGGTAAGGGGTGCGCATGAGATTGTGCAGGATGAAGCAAGCTTCCACGATCCTCCTCACGGTCTCTGGGCAATGCTGCGTGGTGGTGAGAAGTACCTGGAACCTGTTGGCCAGGATGCCAAAGGCGTTCTCCACCACCCGCCTTGTCTTGGACAGCCTGTAGTTGAAGATCCTCTCTTCATGGGTGAGGAGTCTGGAAGTGTAGGGCTTCATGAGGTAGGTTCTGAGGGAGAAGGCGTCATCCCCCACGATGAAGTAGGGCACATCTTGTGTGTCGTTGGGCAGGGGGTCTGGATCTGGGAAGCCCATGATGAGATTGCATTCCAGCCCCTCCTTGAGGTCACTGGCGTTGTACACCTGGGCATCTGAAGCTGACCCGTTGCCTGAAGCATCGATGTACATGAACTTGTAGTCAGCATCGACCATGGTGAAGAGGATGATGCTGAAGAAGCCCTTGGAGTTGAAATAAGTGGACCCTGAGTTGGCTGGAGCTTTGCAGGCCACATGCTTGCCATCTAGGGCTCCAACGGGGTGGGAGAAGTTCCACTTCTGATACCACTGCTCTGCAACTTTCTTCCAGCCTTCTTCAGTGGAGGGGCACTGGAGGAGCTCCTCCAGGTATTCTTCAATGATGGCCTGCACCACTTCTCTGACCACAATGCTGATGGTGTTGTGTGGCAACTTCCAGCCATACTGCATGCACCTGTACATGGTCCCAGAGGCCAGGTGGCACAGACTCAGTGCCACCTTGAGCCCAGGGTCCAGGCTGGGCCGGAAGTTGGTGCTCTGCTTGGTCAACCTGGGTGTCAGCCAGTGCACAACTTTGTCAAACATGGCTGGCGGCATCCTCACGAAGTTCTGGAATGCACGAGGGTCTTCGTTCCTCAGCTCCACCATCAGCTTGTTGTACAGTCTGTACTCTGCTCTTCTCCCGATCCATCTTCGGACCCAGACATTTCTTGGCCGCCTCCTTTTCTTCCCGTAGTACAGTTGAAAGAGTCTGTAGATGGCTTCGCACTGTTTCAGAACGATGGTGGCTACCAAAAGGACTGTGTTATGATCCATGGTGGACATCAATGGATGCTGTGGAAGAGCAAGAGCCAAATGAAGGCTGCAGAGGTCTGCACAGCAGGGCTGCTGGACTGAAAGTGAGATCCAGGTGAGTTCCTCCCCTTTTTTATCGGCAATATAGGTTTTCCTCTAGGTGTCCTTTTGTATCCTCTAGGCATCCTGCAGACATCCTAAATATCCGAGATAGGTCCCCTCTGTGAACGTTTTTTCCATTTTAAATGCTTTGTATGCGAACTGCATCTGCTTTCATCCTTTCTCCGTCCGTGCTACTAATGCTACGCGTCCATTCCGTGTCCGTTTCGCTTCCTCCCTGTGTCCGTTTTCCACTGGAGCGGATTTGAGTTGCGCGGATGTGCAGCGGATGCCTAGCAGATTTAGCGGACGTGTAACGGATGACGACGGATGTAGAACGGATGTTCCCTGTATGCGTTGTGGATGCAAAATGGCACGTTGGATACATTTTCGCTCAAAAAGTTTTGAGCAGCTCAAAACCTTTTGAGCAGAAGGAACCTCAGTCGACAGATGCTGGACGGATAGAGAGGATGAAAAATGGAGGCAGTGAGTACAGAACAGAAGCATCACGTTTAACCAACGGATGGCAAGTATTTCTCTTCATTTTACATCCTCTTTCCATCCGTTGGTGCAGTGTGACATGGGCTTAAACTGTGAGTTTCTTGTTGATGATCTGTCATAGACTTATCCCTAATTTTAAAATCTGACTTGCATTCAAAGTTAGATTATAAAACTTTTAGCATTATGATTCAGATCATAAGTTATTATGATTTTCTCTTGGTGTATATTAGGGTTTTCCAACTTTGGCAACTTTAAGAAACATGGACTTCAATTCCCAGAACTCCCCAGCCAGCCATAGGTTGCTTGGTTGGCTTATATGGAAGATTGAGCAAAGGAACTACGAAAAAATTTGAGAGAGTAGTCACATCCCCACAAAATCAAAATCCTCAATCTTGTTTTGCATCTATACATGAAATGCTAGATCTTCAATTGCATCATCTTGAATTTTTATCCACTACATTTTGATTTGTATTTTGCCAAATTATGTTCCTACGTTGGGCATGAATGTCCATGAAGGAGGAGCGGTGGAGAAGAGTGAAAGAAATTGACGACAACTATGTTAAAGACATCAAAATGATAGCCAGAGCCATGTGGTCAACATGCCTCTTTGCCAATGCATGTGACATCAACATGAGTTTTGAATGGTTTCAGGTTTGATAATGCGGTTGTAGATGCCACATTGATTGACTCTCCATGATGTGACAGATCCATAAGTAAGTGATGGGAAAGAACAATACTATACTCGGAATAGAAATCAATCAATTTGTTGCATGTCTGAGCTAATCAGTGTGATCACTCAGATTTATAATTTAATATTGACCAGGTTTACCTCTGAATAAAATCACCTATATTTATCATATTTCACTAAAACAAAATGTCTCTTACTGTACTCACCCTTTCTGAAATATTTACAGTTATATTGTTTATTTAGTTTCCTAGTATGATTTTGATTGCTTTTTTAGTATCTTATGACTATCATTAAGTGTTGTATCTTATGATTTTGATGTATTTTTTATGTACACTGAGAGCTTATGCACCAAAGACAAAATTCCTTGTGTGTCCAATCACACTTGGCCTATAAAGAATTCTATTCTATAAATAAGTTCAAATATCCATTCTGTAATATAAGAATTGCTTACAGGGAAGTGCCGGGGGGGGGGGGGGAATTTGGCCACTGCATTAATAGAAAAGTTAGTGTATAACTTTCAAATTAGTAAAGGTTGCATAATTTCTTTACTAACATTTATAGTATATCATGTTAACAAACTCTGAGTTCTTTTTGGTATATGGTTTGCATAAAGATATTTGGAACAGTTAAAACTAAGAGTATTTCTGGGTATTAATTATTTTTGCATAGTTAGCTATTTATTTCTTGTTCAAGAAGTTATTAAAACTAAATAGAAAGAAACATTAAACATTAACAAGCTGAAAATACAGTAGGATAGCGTTCCATTATTTGGGCTTCCAGATATGCCTTAGAGGGCAGGAATTCTAAAAGCTGAATCTGGAAGTACATCTGGAAGACACCAGAAAGTCATCCCACAGCCATTCATTTTAAAATATGTTATCTGCATGATTTAGCAATCTCATTATGACTTCCTGCCAGTCTTTTCCATTTGATTGTATGGTTGTCACAGGAGCAGGAAATTAGAACAAAGGAAATGTTTCAAAATCAATTGCCAACTATTCTAAGGAACTCCACATCTACAACAAATATCCACGGTGTATTTAAGATTTTTCTTTCTAAATAATAATGAAGGTACACTTTGCAGGTAAGTAAAACTTAGCTTTAAAGCAGTGAAATGAAAAAATCTTATTAAACTTTCTTTAGGCATTTCTTTCCCAGGGTTCAAGATAATCCAAGCCAAGGTGTGAAAATATTTCTTCCTCATTTGCAGCACTCAGAAAAATTTTCTGGAAGGAGAAAAAAAACTCAGTTTAAATAAAAAGAGACAATTTCTGAAACAACTAGATCCATAATTCATCTATTTGGCATTTGCGCTGAACTTGGCAAAAATTTGATAATCTGACTGTCACATTCCAAAAGAAAAACATGTTCTTATTCTGCAAAATACATGAATAAAGAAAAGCAAATAAACAGGTTTTTTTTTTCCTCCTAAAATTATATTTTTAATTCGACATCAGTTGGGTCTCCGCAGAACTCTTGATTCATCTCAATCAATTATTTCATAAATATTGCATTTATGTAACATATATTTTCATTGAGCCTGTTTTGCAAATGATTTCAGACTATGAATTCCATTTCTGTAGTTCTCATTATAGCTTCACTGATCAATAAGGTACAAGAAGCATGAAGTGAACAATTTTAATTAACATTTTAATCAATATATGTTGCAATTTCACCAAGCTCAAATTTCCTACTATAATAAAGCATAACTTGCTTTTTTAAATATATCCTTAATATTACAAATGTAGTTTAAATGTTCAGACAACACACAAATGTAGTTTTCCAGAATAGTTGCTCAAGAAGAAAATCCTGAATGCAAAATAGGATTTTTCAGTATCTTTGCCTTTTTAAAAATAATAAGTGACAATTAAGAGGTATGCATAAGTGCACCATCGTGCCTACCATCCCTGTCCTATTGTCCTCATTTATTTGTACTTATTTCCTGTATTCTTACTCATGTTTATACTTATATCTATTATCTTGTAAGTGATTGACAAATCAAATAAATCAAATAAATAAATAAAATATCTTAATCCTTCAACTGAGTGTAAAGGTAAGATCTGAGAAAGTTGAATACATTAATAATATTAATTAGTTATAAATAAAAATGCATTCATTTTTTTTCTTTTAACCCTGTAATCTCTTGCATCAGGGTAGAGTCAGAGCAACTGAATGGAGCTGAGCATTCACTAGCCAGATACTCTGCCTGATGCCTATGTAGAGTTCAGAGCAAACAATTACTCATTGCCCCAGAAAGAGAAATATCTGCTGTTACCTAGGATTGAACTCACAGCCTCCTGATTTTGAGGCGAAGGCTTCACCTCTAGACCATAGTGCTGCTAGCATTCATGTTTATTAAGAATTAATTACCAGAACAGTAAGCCTGCTTTCTTTTTTGTTTAACCTCCAGGGTTGCAACAGAGAGTTTCTGCCTTTAATTCAAAATGTGTGATCAGGTTGTATAACTTACAGCTTCTTCTATTGCACTGTTAGAAAGTTGCCAAAGAAGGAGGAAAAGATGGAACCGGACAAGGAGAATCTGGTCAAAGACTTCACTTTTGTCTCTTTGGCTTTAGAAGGCAGAGGTGTGCCTTTGAGTTGAAACCTGGAGATCCTAAATTTGAGATTTGGGGAAGTCTCTGTGTTTGTTTCTTGAACAATGTATTTCCATGGCTGAGTCAGTCGTACCCTACAATTTTACCATCTTTACTGCAAAGGCAGACATTCAGTTCTATAACATCTCTAAAAAAAGCGTGCATAACTTAACCACCCCTGAAATCTTACGTCATAGCACCTACTACTCATGAATGTCTCAACTCTTTCCATATTAAAATGCAGCAAATAATAGTAGGCAGGAGCAACTCAATTATTTTCTGGGACAAACCTCCCATGTGTAACATAGATGAAAAAAATTAATGCTAGATTTTTCTTTCTATGTCATTCAGAAATCCAGGAACAAAGTTCCATGACAGCAAAGAAAAAGTTAGGAGAGTCAGAAATTTAGAACTTCACTTTGTAGAAAATTATTTCTGTTCACTTTCATGAAGACAAACATAGACATACAAAGACACACAGAGGCATACACACTGAGTGTTTCACCCTACAAACAAGCTTTTTATTCCCTCCCATATTGAGAGGGAATTACCAATTCCCAATCAGTTGGAACTTCTGTTATCCACCCATCATAACGATAAACAGCATTGAAAATAACTGAGCCAAAGTGATGGAGAAATATTACTGTTTCCACTTACAAGAGATTACAATAATCGTCTAATAGCCATGTTTAATATAAAAGAAGTTGCAACAAAGATATCCTATAGCACTGCAGTTCCCAAACTTTCTGGCTCTGTGGACCAGCAGTGGCAGTGGGAGAGGTTTCGACCAAGTTTCCGCTGCTTTCACAAATGAAGTTTTGTGTGATCACATGATTGCATACCCCTTTCACAGCCCAGTTTCCAGTATTGGGACAGGGACAGGAGGTTGGGGACATCTGCTACAGCAGGTGCAATATGTAAATATTATTGTAGGTTTCGATAGCAATAGCACTTATATACTGCTTTACAGTCCTCTCTCAGCTGTTTACAGAGTCAGCATATTTCCCCCAGCAAGCTGGGTCCTCATTTTTACCGACCTCGGAAGGATGGAAGGCTGAGTGAACTTTGAGCCTGGTGAGATTCGAATTGCCAAATTGCAGGCAGATGGCAGTCAGCAGAAGTAGCCTGCAGTACTGTACTCTTAACCACTGTGTTCATAGAGATATAGATAGAGGGAGAGAAAGAGGGGGGGAAAGAGGGAGATGAGAGAGAAAGAGAGCGAGAGAGAAAGAGACAGAGAAAGAGACAGAGACAGAAATAGACTTGGTATATACTGTATGTATGTAGAAAGTATAGACATCATATCTGTCCCGTTGGTCTTTCAAGGCTGTATGGAGACACAGGCACAGATTTATCACTTTGTTTATGCTTTCCACTACTACAACATCACAGTGCCTATTATAAATGAATAGGGCTTATATCATATCAGAGTGATGCTGTTTTTATCAGATCGAGCCATTTTACACAAGCACATCTATGGACACCGCTATCTGATTTCATTTTAATAACCCATGGTTTTTTTTAACTGGCCCTGCCCAACTTATAATTTGAAATACATGGCATTAACAACAACAAAACTCTCTACAGTTAAAGAGACAAGAACATAGATTTCCAATCCTTTCCTTCAATTTCCATTTATCACTACTTCAGGTAGATCGAGCCCTGAATTTAGCTAACTCAAAATAATGTGCAAATTAAAGAACACAAAGAGCATTTTCAAAGTGAATTAACAAAATATAGATTGGTCCTTTGAGCAAGAAAGTTACTCATTACCTCTTTTTAATACAGATTTTTTCCCCCATAGGATATTGGTTTCTGCAGACTTTTTAGACCAACTTTAGCCAATCAAGTCTAAATGTTTTTCAAGTCACAAGCTATCATCATGAATTACTTTAAAGTCACCATTTCAAATTACACATACAAGTTTAAATTGCAATAACCTCTGTGAGTTCTTAGCTGGAAATTACTATACCATGGATGTTCCATTCTGGCTAGAGATTTGATGTGTCATAAAATGAAGTGCCTATAATGAGAATCAATCTCAAATAGCTTTTTTTGACATTAAGCTCCATGGACTGCAATGTCCAACAGCAGGGAATCTGTTATTTGGATACATTTTATTCAGGCTTCTGATTCATTCATTTCCAGTTGGTTCGGCATCGAAATGTGGATGCATTCCCCATGATAGAGGGGGAATATGTCCTCATGATTGATGTTCAGAGAAGCATAGATATCCAAATTTCACATAAGCAGTGGGTTCTGCCTGAAATAGAATCTCCAGATTCCTGGAGATGCAGGAATCAAGTCAGCAAATGTTAATTATGATTCAAAATAGTTTAAATCCAGGAAGTAAGGAAGGCTGGCATCCATAAGTCAGTGGAAATGAGCCCTGGAAAATGGAATAATCATGAATTGTGAAATAGTTGCAAAGAGTGAGGATAAAAGTATAAAACAGACAAAGGAAAGTATGAAGGCCAATTGGCCCAATTAACGGAGGTATTTGGAAAAATGGATATGCAATAACTATAAAAGCACTATAAAAAAACCATCCAGCTGACTTCCACATGTTGCATTAACATAGATTCCCATTGTCTATGAGTTGGCAGAAAAGTACGTCTACGTACCATTTATACTGTATTGTACAGCTCCCATGACTGAGCTAAATTCTGCTTTAGCAATGAGCACAAAAAATGGTTCTTTCTCTGCAGATTTAATTCAGAACAGATTCAAGATGGCTTTCCAGGATTTTTAGGCTTCCTTTGCTCTCCCACTTAGCTGTTCCCACCAGCAGGAAAAACAACTGCCATTTTCCTTAAGTTTGCCAAACCAAACCAAATACAATATCAAGACACCCAATATTACATCGCCTCTTCATGTTTTACAGGCAAACTAGTCATTGCTCATCCACACCACACCACTATCATCTCATAATACTCCCTTCAGTTCAGTGGTGGGATTCAAAAAATTTTACTACTGGTTCTGTGGGCATGGCTTGGCTTGCTGGGCATGGTTGGTGGGTGTGGCAGGGGAAGGATACTGCAAAATCTCCATTCTTACCCTATCCCACTAACCTGTTCTCCAGCTCTGTTCTCCTGTGCAGGGCAGCAAAAGAAGACCGAGCTGATCAGCTCAGGAGGCAGAGAATAGTTGGGGGTGGTATCAATTGTTGATACAGCCAAAATTAGGGAAAATATTTACTTCCTTGATGCAAGAAAAGAGGTTTTATACATTAAAGATATTATCCCAGTGAAATTGATTTATACTGATGATGACGGAAGAATACTAATGATGGAAATAATGGACAATAATATGAAAACACTCCTGATTGCAATCTATGCCCTGAATGACAATCATGAAGAATTTTATAAAAAATTACATATGAAAATAATTGAACTGGACTATGCTAATATTGGTATGATGGGAGATTTTAATGGAATTGTAGACAATAAATTGGACTATACAGCACAAAAAACAATAAAGCAAAACAGAAAGACTCTCCCTAAATCTTTTTTTAAAATGGTAGATGAAATAAACTTAAAAGATACATGGAGAGAAAGAAATGCTAAAAACAAACAGTACACCTTCTACTCAAATAGACATTTATCATGGTCCAGAATAGATATGATATGGATGTCAACAGAATTGTTAACTAATATTCAAGAAATAAATATTGAAACAAGTACTTGGGGAGATCACAATCCAGTGACAATTAAATGGAAAAGACAAAGAAGAAGATCTAGATGGACGTTACATAATACCATTTTAAAGGAAAAAGACTTCACATGGTGGATTGAGAAAGAACTGGCTTTTTTCTTTAGAGAAAACAAAAAAGAAGAGACATCAGTCCAGAATGTATGGGATACAGTGAAGGCATATGCCAGAGGCTTGAGAATAGACTATACAAGGAAAAGAAATACCATGAAAAGATTAGCCTCAAAGGCATTAGAGGATGAGTATAAAGAACTTGAAAAAAAGCTACAGAAAATGCCACAGAAAAAGGACATTAAGTTAAAAATGGATATAACTAAACATAAAGTGGGTCTAACAGAAAAAGAAGAACTAGCACAGAAAATTAGAGGTGCTAAAATTAGAGGTGCTACTTTGAAGATGCAAATAAACCAGCATGTAAATTGAGAAAGGAGAAAGAATCAAGGAAAATATTGCAATTAATAAACGAACAAAGCCAAGTTTGCTATGGTAGCAAAGAGAAAAGAGAAATCATACAAGACTATTATGAGAAATTATATACACAAGAGAATATTGATGAGGAAAGAGTTAAACAGTATCTACAGAATGCTAATCTACCCCAGATACCTAAAGAGATTGAAACAATATTAGAAAGCAATATAATGATGATGGAGTTAACTGAAGCACTCAAGAAGCAAAATAATGGAAAGGCACCAGGCCCAGATGGACTTCCGGCAGAATTTTACAAAACATTACAATTGTTGAATCTTCCATTGCTAGAAGTTATGAATGAAGTTATGTTAAAGAAGAGGATACTTAAAACATGGTCAGAAGCTTATATTACACTTATTCCAAAAGAGGAGGACGATCCATTACAAATCAAGAAATATAGACCTATTTCTTTACTAAATGCAGATCATAAAAGTTTTGCTTCAATATTGGCAGAAAGGCTTAAAAAATACTGAAATAATTTTATCCATCCTGATCAAAATGGATTTCTGCCAAAGAGACAAATTAAAGATAATATGAGAGTAATCTTGGACACTTTGGAATACCACGAGGCACATCCTGAAAAACAAATGGCTTTGATATTTTTAGATGCACAGAAGGCATTTGATAATGTGAACTGGCGATTCATGTTATTACTGCTGGAACAGATGGGCTTTGCAAAAAAATTTATTCAAGCAATAGAAGCTATATATCATAAGCAAACGGCAAAAGTAATGAAAGAGGGAGAACTGACAGACTCCATCGATATAAGAAAAGGAACAAGACAAGGGTGCCCACTATCACCTCTGTTGTTTGTGTTAACCTTGGAAGTGCTAAATAGAAATATTAGAGATGAAAAGAATATAAAAGGGATGAAAATTAAAAAGGAAGAATTTAAATTGCAAGCATTCACAGATGATCTGGTTTTCATTTTAGAAGACCCACGAGAAACAGCATTAAAATTGACAGAAAAGATAGAGACAAATGGAAAGGTGGCTGGTTTGAAACTAAATAAAGATAAGACAAAGATCCTGATAAAGAATATGTTATCAAGACAAAAGGAAGAACTGGCAGATTTACTGAAAATCCAGGTCACAAAGAAGATCAAGTACTTGGAGATATATTTGACAGCAAGATGCAGTACACTAAGAGAGAATGATTCTATAAAATTTCAGCAGCAGATAGCGCAAGATTTGGCAAAATGGGAAAATTTACAACTGTCATTATTAGGGAGAATATCAACAATCAAGATGAATATATTCCCCAGAATTTTATATTTGTTCCAAATAATTCCAATTAGGCTTGGAAAAGATTACTTTGAAGATTGAAATAAAATTGTGTTGAAATATATTTGGCAAGGTAAGAAAGCGAGAATAAAGTTAAAACTTTTGCAAGATGCTAGAATAAGAGGAGGATTTGGTTTGCCTTATTGGGAGTTGTATTACCAAGCTACAAATTTGATGTGGGTTAAGGAAAGGATAACATTAAGAAATATTAGATTGTTGAAATTAGAAGGACATGATCTGTTGTTGGGGTGGTATGCTTTTTTATGGAACTAAAACACAGGGGTACTTTAGAAGACATTATATATGGGAGTCTCTGTGGTTAACCTGGGAGAAGATTAAAAGACAGTGTCATTTGAAAATTCCAGTCTGGCTATCGACTATTGAAGCATTTTCTTATCCTATAATATACAAAAAGGAACAAACAGATATGGTGAAATATTGAATGAAAAGAGTGAACTTAAATCTATGCAAAAACTAGAGGAGCAACGTATGAAGATGAATTGGTTTTCATATGCGCAAATACATTCAAGGTATGATAAAGATTTTAAAACAGAAGGTTTCTATGATAAACTGACTAACTTAGATAAGATTTTGACAGGTACTGATGAAAAGGGGATTAAAACTTGTATGGATATTTATTAGAAATTAAACTAGAAGAACAAGTTAAAGAAACTATGATTGCTTGGGGGAAGAGTTTTGGATATGGGATTGATCTAGAGAAATGGCAAAAACTGTGGTCTCAAAATTATGAAATGACAATGTCAACAGCATATAAAGAAAATTTATATAAGATGTTTTACAGGTGGCATTTTCCCCCGACAAGAATAGCAAGAATGTTCAAGAATAAATCCGAAAAATGTTGGAAATGTCATCAGACACCTGGCTCATATTACCATATGTGGTGGACTTGTGCGGATGCTAAAAAATATTGGATTAAAATCCACACGTGGTTGGAACAAATGACATAAAAGCATATAGATTTGAAACCAGAGATATTTTTATTGGGAATTTTACCTGAAATATATAGCAAATATTTGAAATATTTGATTGTAAATGTATTAACAGCGGCTAGGATTGTATTTGCTAAAAACTGAAAAAATGAGAAAACACCATCACAGGAGGAAATCATTAAAAAAATATTGGAATGTGCTGAAATGAGTAGATTGACATTTGAAATTAGAGAACAAGATGATAAACAATTTTATAAAATTTGGGAACTATTCTGTCAATGGTTAGATAATAAAATATAGAAACAAAATATGTAGATTCTTAGAAAATAATAAATATATAAAGATGTATTCTTTTCTTATTATATCTACAAAATGATTTTAGGATAGATTTGGAATGATAATATGAACCATCATAAAACAAATTAAATGAAATATGATTATTTCATAAAACATGAATGAATAAAAGTATAGTCAAATGATTGATTAATAATGATATTTGGGGAGAAGGCGGAGCTACGTCTCGGTGTTACAGCTGCGATCTCGGGGCTCTGAGATCTCAGATGATATTTTTGCCTCTGGTCGGTTCTAACGGACCTAAACCGTCCCGTAGAGACGGGGATTGTGAAGGGCACAGTCCCAGGATCCCAGAGATATCGCAAAATCTCTGGTTTGATCCGGGAGAAGCCCTTTTGCTGGAAGCAGAAAGGCAGCCTTCAAAGCTGCTGAAGTCGGGACAACTTCGGAAAGAAAGGGATTTAAATGAGCGTGTATCGGTTGGGTGAGAAATTCTTTTGCATTATAAATTGATTAAGACTTGAAAGGACATCCTGAACAAAGAAGAAATCTGTGACTTTATTTATGTTTGACTGAACCTTGGTTGAGCGGCGTTTAAGTGATGTCAAATTGAGACTTGGATTTATTTTTTTTTCTTATTTTCTTTGAGGACTTTAAGGTGACTTTGTAGGTAACCGGATTGAATTTTCTCTTAAATATATTTTTATTGTTCACTTGATTTTTATTTTTTATCTTTTTAACTTTCTTTTTAGGATAGAGGCTCCCTTTGGCTATCTTTTTTTTCTTTTTGTTTGAGTTCTTTATAAATATTTTTTCTTTTGGCTGGGGGGGGAAAGAGTATTAAGAGATGCTGCAACACTGCCAACTAGAGGCTTGAAAATATTTTATTTGAATTGGGGAGAAAAGCACTTCTTTTCAAGGACATTTTAATGTGATAAGATAGAGGGAGAATACAGTAAAATATTATTACAGGTGCTCTCTTGGACTCTTATCAATATCTCAACATTTGAGGTTTGGCTTTGAAGCTGCTGGAGAAGACAGTCATAATAAGAGCCTTGGATAAAGAAATAAAGTGCAGTGTACAGTGCATATATATATATATATATATATATATATATATATATACCTTTGAAACTCCTACTCGCCAGCCTTTTTGTAAATTTTAACTCTAGTATTTTTGCTTTTTATTTTAAAGGGAAAGCCTCAGAGCTCTTTCTTTTTTCTTTTCTTTCTTTTTTTTTCTCTTGCCCCTTCGCTTCTTCCATTTATTTTAATTGGATTAGGGTCTAGAAGAACCTGAAGACCTTTCTTTTTCCTTTTTCCTTTTTTCTTTTTTGGTTTTGGGCTTTTTACTATTGGATTTCTTTTTTTATTTTTTTATTTTTTTTGGACTATATTTGGTTAATATACCAGCTGGATTCAAAGTCAAAGAGAGCTTGAAGCCTTGGAAATATTAAAATGAGCAGGAAGCCAAAACCATTCAGCGTTTTTGCTTCTACCTCTGCTTCCTCACCACTTGAAGGACAGCTTTTAATTCAGACAATGTTGAAACAAGATAAGGAACAAGAAAAAGTAAATTTACAGATGATTATGCAAGGAATTCAAGATATTAAGATAAAAATAGATACCATGGATAAAAAAATAGAGAAATCTGATGAAAATTTTAAACAAAT
Organism: Laticauda colubrina; assembly: GCA_015471245.1. Taxonomy (NCBI): domain Eukaryota; kingdom Metazoa; phylum Chordata; class Lepidosauria; order Squamata; family Elapidae; genus Laticauda; species Laticauda colubrina. The sequence goes on along the minus strand of BLBF01000016.1, from coordinate 31,464,907 downwards.
GATGGGAAAGTATGAGGAGAGATTCCAAAAAATTGAGGAAGAAGGAAAACAAAGAGAGGAGAAGATTGGAAATATTGACACTAGATTAACAGTGGTAGAACAAGAAAAAAATGGGATGTTGAGGTGGGAGATGGAAAGATCAGAATTTTATCTTAGATTCCAAAATATAGAAGAGGAAAAAGGAGAAAACTTGGCTGTGATAATGATAGAAATATTGGCAGATCTTCTGGAAATTACTGAGGAAAAAATGATGGACGGAGTAGATGAGATATACCGAGTTTATACAAGATATGCGATGAGAAATAAACTACCAAAGGAAGTACATATTAGATTTACTAAAAAATCCATCAGAACACAAATATTACAAGAGGCAAGAGAAAAAGCATTGAAATATAAAGGCAAAGAGATTGTAGTTTTAAAACAAATACCTAGAAGAGTGAGAGAGATGAGAAGAGAATATCGATTTTTGACCAAAATGCTATTGGAAAATGAAGTGAACTATAGATGGCTGATACCAGAAGGACTAATTTTTACGTGGCAAGAGCAGAGACATAGAATTGACTCGATTGAAAAAGCAGAACTTTTTTATGCAGAATTTTTTGGAAGAAAAAAAGAGGAGGCAGAGAAAGAGGTCTCATTAATTGAGCTTCAGGAGGAACAACTGGAGATTGAAAAAGAGAAAGGAGTTGTAGGTGGACAGGTAGACAGTAAAGAACAACGTGAAGTGAGAGCTATGAGAGCTGTTAGACCTAAATATAAAGCATAATCGTGGAAGAAAAAAAACTGATTACAATGAATATAAATGGACTTAACTCAGCTGTTAAAAGAAGGAAAATCTTTCACAAATTAGAGAAATTAAAATTTGATATAATTTGCTTACAAGAAGTTCATATTAAAAAGCAACATGAGCAATTGTTAGTACAGCCAAAATTAGGGAAAATATTTACTTCTTTGATTCAATGTAAGAAAAGAGGAGTGGTTCTCTACATTAAAGAAGATATTTCAGCAAAACTGATCTACACGGATGAAGATGGAAGAGTATTAATGGTGGAAATAATGGATAATAATAAAAAAATACTCTTGATTGCAATTTATGCTCCGAATGATAAACAAGAAGAGTTTTATAAAAAACTACATATGGAAATAATTAGACTGGACTATGTTAACATAATTATGATGGGAGACTTTAATGGAATTGTGGACAATAAATTGGACTATATAACAACAACAACAAAACAAAATAGAAAGATTCTCCCTAAATCTTTTTTTAAAATGACAGATGAATTAACCTTAAAAGATATTTGGAGGGAAAGAAATGTTAAAACTAAACAATATACTTTTTATTCTAATAGACATTTATCATGGTCCAGATTAGATATGATTTGGATCTCAACAGAATTAATATCTACTATTCAAGAAACAAATATTGAAATAAGTACTTGGGCAGATCATAGTCCAATGACAATTAAATGGAAGGGACAAAAAAAAAGATCGAGATGGACATTAAACAATACTATTTTAAAGGAGAAAGATTTTATACAATGGATGGAGAAGGAACTGGTTTTTTTTTTTAAAGAAAATAAAAAAGAAGATACTTCAATACAGAATGTTTGGGATACAATGAAGGCATATGTAAGAGGTTTGATAATAGACTATACAAGAAAAAAGAATATTAGGAAAAGACAAACCTCTAAGGCCTTGGAAGATGAATATATAAGACTTGAAAAAGAATTACAGAAAATACCACAGAAAAAAGATATTAAATTGAAACTGGATGTAATTAAGCATAAAATGGAATTAATAGAGAAAGAAGAACTGGCACAGAAAATTAGAAATTCTAAACAGAATTATTTTGAAGACGCAAATAAACCAGGTAGATGGCTAGCATATAAACTGAGAAAGGAGAAGGAATCAAGAAAAATATTGAAACTAATAGATGATCAAGGTCAAGTTTGTTGTGGTAATAAGAAGAAAAAGGAAATTATTCGAGATTATTATGGACAACTATATAATCAAGAGAATATTGATGAGAAAAAAATTAAACAGTATTTACAGAATGTTAACTTACCGAAGATACCTAAAGAGACTGAAGAAATGTTAGAAAGCAATATAACAATGATGGAACTAAATGAAGCATTTAAAAGACAAAATAATGGGAAAGCACCAGGTCCAGATGGGCTTCCGGCAGAATTCTATAAAAAATTTCAAGAATCATTGAACACTCCATTGTTAGAAATTATGAATGAAGTTATGTTAAAAAAGATGACACCCAAAACATGGTCAGAGGCTTATATTACACTTATTTTAAAGGAAGAGGCTGACCCGTTGCAAATTAAGAACTATAGACCTATTTCCTTATTGAATGCAGATTATAAAATCTTTGCTTCAATCTTAGCAGAAAGACTGAAAAAATATTTAAATAATTTTATTCATCCAGATCAAAATGGATTTCTACCAAAGAGACAAATTAGAGACAACATGAGAGTAATTTTGGATACCTTGGAATACTATGAGGCTCATCCTGAAAAACAAATGGCTTTGATATTCCTAGATGCTCAAAAGGCATTTGACAACGTGAACTGGAGATTTATGTTATTATTATTGGAACAGATGGGCTTTGCCAGAAAATTTATTCAAGCAATAGAAGCCATATATAATAAACAGACAGCAAAGGTAATGATGGAGGGAGAATTTACAGATCTTATTAATATAAGAAGAGGTACAAGACAAGGATGTCCCCTATCTCCTTTGTTATTCGTATTAACTTTGGAAGTGTTGAATAGAAATATTAGAGATGACAAAAATATAAAAGGAATGAAAATTAAAAAGGAAGAATTTAAACTACAAGCTTTTGCTGACGATTTAGCTTTTATTCTGGAAGACCCGTTAGAAACCGCTCCAAAGTTATTGGAAAAGATAGAGACATATGGTGAGATGGCTGGCTTGAAAATAAATAAAGATAAAACAAAGATTTTGACAAAAAACATGTTATTGAGACAAAGAGAAGAACTGACAGATCTTTTGAAAATTCAAATTACAAACAAGGTTAAGTATCTGGGGATATATTTAACAGCAAGATGTAGCACATTAAAAGAAAATAATTATATTAAACTCAAACAAGAGATAATTACAGATTTGAAGAAATGGGAAAATTTACAATTGTCATTAATAGGGAGAATTTCAACAATTAAGATGAATATTTTACCTAGAATTTTATTTCTCTTTCAAACAATACCAATTAGACTTGGAAAAGACTATTTTGAAGATTTAAATAAAACTATGTTGAAGTTTATATGGCAAGGTAAAAAAGCGAGAATAAAGTTAAAACTTTTGCAAGATTCTAGAAATAGAGGAGGTTTTGGCCTGCCTAATTGGGAACTGTATTATCAAGCTGCAAGTTTGATGTGGGTCAAAGAATGGATAACATTAAGAAAACATAGATTGTTGACATTAGAAGGACATGATTTACTGTTGGGCTGGCATGCTTTTTTATGGTATAAGGGAACTAAAACACAGGGGTATTTCAGAAGACATTATATACGGGAGTCTTTGTGGTTAAATTGGGAGAAGATAAAAAAACAATGTTACTTGAAAATTCCAGTTTGGTTATCGACTATTGAAGCATTTTCCTATCCTATGATCTATAAAAAGGAACAAACAGTTAGATATGGGGAACTGTTGGATGAAAAGGGTGGACTTAAAACGATCCAAAATTTAGAGGAACAAGGTATAAGGATGAATTGGTTTTCATATGCGCAAATACATTCAAGATATCTTGAAGATTCTAAAACGGAAGGATTCTATGATAAACAGACTGATTTAGATAAGATATTGATGGGTACTGATGAGAAAGTGATTAAAAAGTTATATGGTTATTTATTGGGAATTAAGCTAGAGGAAGAACAAGTTAAAGAAACTATGATTGCTTGGGGGAAGAATTTTGGATATGGGATTGATTTAGAGCAATGGCAAAAATTGTGGTCTCAAAATTATAAAATGACAATGTCAATAGCATATAAAGAAAACTTGTATAAGATGTTTTACAGGTGGCACCTTCCCCCGACAAGAATAGCAAGAATGTTCAAGAACAAATCTGAAAAATGTTGGAAATGTCATCAGATACCTGGCTCATACTATCATATGTGGTGGACTTGTGAGAATGCCAGAAAATATTGGACTAAAATTCACATGTGGTTGGAAAAAATGACAAAGAAACACATAGACTTGAAACCAGAGATCTTTTTATTGGGAATTTTACCTGATATATATAATAAAGACTTGAAATACTTGATTGTAACTGTATTAACAGCGGCTAGGATTGTATTTGCTAAAAACTGGAAGAATGAGAAAATGCCATTGCAGGAAGAAATTATTGAGAAAATATTGGAATGTGCTGAGATGAGTAGATTGACATTTGAAATTAGAGAACAAGAAGATAAACAATTTTATGCAATTTGGGGTTTTTTTATCAATGGTTAGATGATAAAATACAATAATAGAGCATTAATATTATATATATGAAGGGTTTTTAGGATTGATTTGTTATAATTATATGATAAGTTATAGAATAAACTGTTTGAAGTATTGTTATCTCACAAAGCATGAATGATTAAAAGTATAGTCAGAAAAAGATTTTTTTATTTTTTTTTAGTAATATTAGAATATGGATTGACAATATGAGTGGTTATGCAATATAATTGTAATTGACACTATAAAATGAATGCACAAAACTGATGAACCAACCGATACACCGGAAGTATATATGAGAGTAGATGTTTTTAATGTTTTGTACGTTTGTCTGTTTGTAGAAAATTAATAAAAATTTAAAAAAAATAATAATGATATTAATGTATTTAATATTTGATTGAAAATACGAGAGTATATACAATGTAATTGTAATGAAATGGAAGCACAAAATAATTTGTAAACCAACTGGCACACTGTTCATGTGTGTATATATATATATATATATGTGTGTGTTTTTTTAAGCTTTCGCGGGTACTTACATGTGTGCTATTCAGCTTCCTTCTGGTATTATCCCACGTCATTGTAGTGCTTTTAAAGTTGTAGCAATGTTTCAGCAGAATTTCATCTGCCATCATCAGGCTTCTGTATTGAGTTTGATGAATTTGATGAGTTTGAAGCCTGATGATGGCAGATGAGATTCTGCTGAAACGTTGCTACAACTTTAAAAGCACTACAATGACGTGGGATAATACCCGAAGGAAGCTGAATAGCGCGCGCGCGCACCCACCCACCCACACACACATACGTGTGTGGATTTAGGATAGTGTGTGTGTGTGTGTGTGTGCTGTTTAGCTTCCCTCGGGTATTATCCCACGTCATTGTGGTTCTGTTAAAGTTGTAGCAACGTTTCAGCAGAATCTCATCTGCCATCATCAGGCTTCTGTATGGATGTGTGTCTCACAGCTTTTGGTTTCAAATTCGAGGCTGGTCCATTCTGATTGGCTAGGAGCCTGGGTCTGTGTTCACTGGACTTGGAGTTTGATTGATTGGTGTTTCTGGTTTCTTCTGTCTGTTTTGTGGCTTTGATTGGCTGGCAACACTCTATTCTTGTGTTGGAGGCTTTCAGTGCAGCTTGGCTTTGTGTGAAAGGACGGCTGTTATTCATCAGCAAGCTGGCTTTCACCTGGGTGCCTGGTGGGGGGGTGTTTGAGTTGGAGGCATCAGAGGAAGTCTGTCTGTGCTCAGGTGTTTGTCTGTTTTGTGGCATGGAGATCTTTCTATTTGAGAGTGCAGGTTTCCAAATGATTGACAGTCTGCTGGAATCATCTCTTCTATTCATGCTTTCAGGTCTTTTTTCAATCTCTATGGCTTCTCTGATGATTCTCTGATGATCCAGCTTGCTGATGAATAACAGCCGTCCTTTCACACGAAGCCAAGCTGCACTGAAAGCCTCCAACACAAGAACAGAGTGTTGCCAGCCAATCAAAGCCACAAAACAGACAGAAGAAACCAGAAACACCAATCAATCAAACTCCAAGTCCAATGAACACAGGTCCAGGCTCCCAACCAATCAGAATGGACCAGCCTCAAATTTAAAACCAGGAGCTGTAAGACCCATATCCATACAGAAGTGCTAGTTCAGCTAAGACCTAGCAAGCAAAAGAATTGAACATTATTTCATATATCTAAGATACACGACAGTCAAGTTATATATTTAAAAATGGGATTGAAGGGTTTAGGAAGAAAAATCTATCCCTCTCAGGTGCAAGGAACTATAACAATTCTATAAGCTGATCAGGATTGCTTCTTTATTGTTACCTGCCTATTTACAAGAATCTTGCCAGATTGGCTGCATTCACTTTGGGACTGCCAGATAAAGGCTTCAAGAATTTTTTTTGTTGGGGAGGGCAAGTCTCTAAGGCTTCCTCCCCTGCAAGAAGTCCAATCATGCCAATTTCTTCACTCCTCTGCCTTCTGTAACTCTCTACCATGATCCATTTGGATAACAATTGAAACATTTATCAGGAAATAAATTGAAATGAAAATGAAAAAAGATATAGAAGTTCAGTATTTGTGGATTCAAGAACTTGTTAGATTTTAAATATTTAATGAAAAGTAAAACTCAGATAGTTTGTTACATGCTGGACTTATTTCTCCTAAAAATTTAAGAACAAATGTAATAGAGGGTTCTCATTTAATGATTCCTATTAATTGTATAGACCATTTATACACTTTTGCCAGAAGCCATTGGCTTGTAACATCAGCTAAATGTTACCCTTCTGGATCATGGGTCTGAAAGCATTCATTATGCTCACAAACCAAGACAGAAAGTAAAATAAGAAAAAATGAAAAAGTAAAAATAATCTCTGTGATACCAGAGCACGGCTATATCTATTGCATCTAAGCAAACATGGAGGTTTATTAGATCTCCTCTTGAAATAAACTCCGCCATGTTTTTTCATACTCTACAAAAGGCTCATGTCCTCAGGAGTTAGATCTTTTTATTCATTTACAAGGAAAGTCAATGCCATGCTCCAGAAAGCAGAAAAAAAAATTAGCAGATCAGAGCAAGGTTTGGGCCAGAAGTATCTGTAGGAATGAGGGTTAACAAAGGAGATAGGTCTTCATTCATATTCCCTTTTTATAACTCCCTTCTCTCTCTGAAGACATCCCTGTTTCTCTGTCTGACACAGAATAATTTTATAGTCTCTTTTGAGTCTTGATAGAAATTTTGGAAGTTCTGGGTAGGTGTGCACTGATGCATGGAGAATCTACCTAGGCGAGCTGGGAATTAATCAAGGAGCACAGATTCCATTCGTGCATTTTTGATATATTTTGCACACATAAATTAAGCTCATAGAAATGCATTTGAACAGATGAAGTGATCAAATCACACCCTGTTGCACAAACATCTAGATGCTCCTTTTATTGACATTCACTTTCCTGCAACTCCCAAAATAGCACTGTGAAAGGATTTTTCCCCCTTGTTCTCGTATCCATTTCAGTCCTCTGAGTCTGCGAAATTTGGCAGTATATCTCCTAAAGCACTGAAGAATGAATAATACCAAGCAGAAACATTAAAAAGGGAGATGGTACTGTAGTAACTGACAAGCCTGGGGTGAAGATCACTAGAGAATGAAATACAGTAAATGATCAATTGGAGAGAAGCCCGAAAATCTCTTCTCTCAAGAATAATTTTCTTGATTCATTTCAATCAAGAGTTTGGACTGGCTTTGGCACTGAAATTGTTTTGGTGGCCTGTGGCATTATCTTTGCTGGGAAGGAAGAATGACATTATCTTTATTCTTCTGGGCTTCTTCAAAACTTGCAGCCAGGATATTGTAATAAAGCCATGGTATTGCAATGATTAGAATGCAGTATTGCAGGCTAATTCTGCAAACTGCCATCAGTTTGATTCTTGACGGCTCAAAGTTGGCTCAACCTTGCATCCTTCTGAGGACCCAGCTTGTTGGGGGAAATAGGCTGACTCTGTAAACCATTTAGAGAGGGCTGTAAAGCACTGTGAAGCGATATATATGTCTAAGTGCTATTACTATTGATAAAACAAGCTCTGATAACCTTAGAACCTTGTAGTAGTCTTTCTCAGATATTATTTAATGGTTGCTGGTCAACCACATGGTATTTATGTGCTGAGGTTCTGCAAGATTGTGCTTTAGCTTCCATGCTGTCTAACATAGCAATAGCACTTAGACTTATATACCACTTCACAGTGGTTTACAGCTGTCTCTCTCTAAGCAGTTTACAGAGTCAGCATATCACTCCCAACAAGTTGGTTCCTTATTTTACTGACCTTGGAAGGATGGAAGGATGAATAAATCTTAAGACTCAAACTGCTGAACTTCTGGCAGTTGGCAATTAGGAGAACTAGCCTGCATACTGCATTCTAACCATTGCATCACCATGATTATAACCATGGAGTCAGAATATTCAAAGATTTAGAATAGCAGCTCTCTCGCTTGCCTTTCCATGAGATCCAGAGCTGGTAGTGGAAATGCTTGCTCAGTATTAGATGTGATAAGGACCAGCAAAGCTCTGGTAGACAGGATGGAGATAGTGACAATGAATGATTTCTAAGTCTACATGAGTGACGTTCAACCTGCTATAGAAAAGATAGAATTCCACCATCCACCAAGGATCCAATCTGTTGGTTGACCCTTTTGGGTTCATTACTGTCTCCTCTGTTTCACAAAATGCTCCTTACCAGATGAGCTGGAAATGAGCTCCAACCTTCCAGAACCAAAATCCTTAATCCTCTTCTTGTACAAGTAGTCCTCAGCTGATAATAGTTCATCTAGTGACTGTCCAAAGTTACAATGGCAGTAAAAAAAGTGACTTATGACCATTTTTTACACAACCTGGCAATTGATTCATATTTATAATGGTTACAGTGAAGATGGTCCAAGGTTGGCCTCCAGTTGAGCTGTGAGGGATCGGGATATGGAATAGAGTAAAGATTTGGAAATGCCACAGTCTACATTAAATCATTACCTTCTGAAGACTCAAATGAGAGAGATGCAGAGACCTGAAAGAGATTCTATGCTGGCGGTGACTTGAAGAAATATTCAAAGAAGACTGAACTCTTACCTGGCATTCTCTAATATTGTGAGAATATAAACATATTCTCTTTGCAGTTTTAACTTTGCAGTTAAAACTGAAGCAAATCTTACAAGATGATCTGAGAACTACCATTTAGAAACAGCAATAATATTATTTTGACTATTATTATAAGAGTTGTTCAAAATTGTTAGGACACCAGTTGTTGGTGTGGTTTTCAGAATAGAGGAGAGCAGAGCAGAGTGTAGTGGAAGAGAGGAGGAGAGGAGAGGAGAATAGAGGAGAGGAGAGGAGAGGAGAGGAGAAGGGAAGGGAAGGGAAGGGAAGGGAAGGGAAGGGAAGGGAAGGGA
>BLBF01000016.1:31430937-31452519 GCA_015471245.1 Laticauda colubrina | reverse complement strand
ATGTGATAGATAGATAGATAGATAGATAGATAGATAGATAGATAGATAGATGTAGATATAGATAGATAGATATATAGAGAGAGTTAGAGTTAGAGACATAGATATAGATATCGCTTTAAGAGTTTTTTTGCACATTGGTTGCATAAAAAGTAACTCTGCATTACAAATTGCCGACCATGAAACTGAATCCTTCTGTGGAAAGCTTTGATGGGAATCACAGTGAATGGTCATTCTTTTTTATTTTAGATAAATACTGAGATGATTTTAACTCTTGCTTTCTAAAGCAGGCCAGGTGCAAAGAAACACAAATTCCCAGACTTGAAAGCCTAATTGCTGTTCTACCCAGGGAAATAAAAGTAAGGGAAGCACTTAAGAGGAGGAAAATGTAGATCTATTTAAATGGCTCAGTGTTTAATTGAAGTAATGACTATGTGAGCAACACTGATCACATTGGAAATCAATATTATAAACTTGGAATCTTTATGTTTACTTTATGGCTAATCCAGTCATTACGGCAGACATCTAAACCAAACACTGCAGCTGTACCATGTTTAATTCATCAATATGTTCGCTGAAGACTGACTGCTTCTCTGTTAGCACTACATAATTTTAGCATCTGCCAAACTCCAGTCTGTAGCATTCCAGTTTTGTAAAGAACTATTAAAGATCCTATTTTAGGTTGGCAAGTAAAGCCACTTCTGTTTTTTGATAAGAAAATGGAATATGAAAACAAACAAATCAACACAAACATTCTCAGTTGCTAGCAAAAGATTTGACAAATTAGTATGGTTTCTTAGCAGTTTTGACAAGCTTTCTGTAGCTTATTGTTTTCCAGAGGAACATATTTGCAGGCTGGCAGGTTGAGAAAGGCTGGTCATAGCCTACATGCCTACCGGTCTAGGACAACTCACCATAGCCAGCTCACCATGGCCAACTCGCAGTAGGATAACTCCAGGAGTGGGCTTCAACATTTTTAGGAAAGGATTCTCTGCCTGGTTGCTGGGTGGGTGTAGCCATGGTGGACATGGCCTAGTCGGCCTCCTGCACCATGATGAACTGGTGGTGTGTTTTTGCCCTCCCCAGGCTCCGGAGGATTTTCTTGAACCTCCGGGAGGGCAAAAACATTTCCAGCCTTCTCAAACTTCTAGGAGGCCTATTTTTCACCCTCTCTGAGCCTCCGTGCATGCCCTGCACTCACCTGCATCCAAAACAGGCCATGTAGGGACTCCTGGGAGGGGAGGGGTGGGCAGGGCAGGACCAGCCAGGAGTGGGATTTGGGGGTTCTCCGAACTGCACAGAATCTTAGCTAGGGGCTGTCCTGAACCCCTGTGAATCCTCAGCAGCCCAGCCCTGCATAATTCACTGCAGCCCAAGAGTTACACCAATATCAAAGAAATGGTGGAATAGAATCATTAAAGAAAGGATGTAAATGGAGGGACAAAATGAAATCTGAATGACAAAAAATAAAATATTTTTTATTTATTTTAAATAATTAAATAGCATTGTTCAGTTGTTCTCTCTCTCTCTCTCTCTCTCTCTCTCTCTCTCCCTCTCTCTCTCTCTCTCTCTCACACACACACACACACACATACACACACACACCTACACACCCACGGAGCACTTTTGTAGCTTAATAGACATGCATTTTGAAGCAGCTTCTTTAAATTTCTCCAAGGCTGGACTGGATTCCCCCACCCCCCCTCTGTCAGACTGCACTTCTTCTCACTCCAGGCACTTTAACTCACAAGGGGAAAGTAATACTTGCAGCGTCCATGGGGAATTCTTGGAGAAGTTTTTAAAGGACCTGCTTCCAAAATGCATTTCTTTTACGTTGCAAAAGTGCTCCAAGGCTCTATTCACCCCCGCCCCCTCTGACAGCCCACACTCCCTCTCATTCCAGGCATTTTAACTCACATGGGAAAAGCAATACTTGCAGCGTCCATGCATTTCTTCCTCTCCCCCCCTAAGGAGAAAGCGGACGTGGGGAACAGAAAGCGAGGAAAGCGAATAGGGCAAGTGAGCGACCAGGTGACCGGGTTGGGGGCATGGCCAGCCAGGGGTCACTGCCGGTTCGACGACCCATGCCAAATAACCACTACCAGTTCACCCAAATAGCTGCGAACCAGTTGAATCACACCTCTGAAGCACGCCCATCATTGATTGTGTTTGCATTTCAGTGCTACACAGTACTATAGTACTATAACATCCAGCTAATCTTAATGACAGCCTCATATAGAGCACATTGCAGTAATCCAAGCAGGAGGAGACCAAAGCATGACTGACTGTGGTCAGTGCTGCCTGATCTAGAAAAGAGTACAATTGGCATACAACCTGAAGTTGGAGAAAGTCTCCTGGTCATAGATGCCATTCCTTGAGCAGGAGAGATGAATCCATGAGAATCCCCAAAATGGTGCACCAGGTCTATCTAAGACAGGGTAAGCCATTTAGAGTTAAGGATAGAAAATCACTGGGTCCAAGGAGCCCAACAAAGCCAAAACTATTCTATCTTGCTAGGGTTGTATTGAAGGCAGCCCTTCACCATGGAGACGCCATAGCCTTCAAACCCATAACAGGGTCTCCCCATCATTGTTGGCTGGCCTGGAGCAGAGATTTATAGTTTAGCATTATCAGCATACTGATGATAGAGTAACTCACCCCCTGTTGAATATTTTATATGGATTATTTTTTTGGCTGAAAGATGAAAGAACTGAAATGATGATTTATGGATTTGAAGATTCAGAAAGACATGGATTATATGAGGAGCTGAAGGGACTTGTATAACATTGAAGAAGAAGGAGGGACAGTGAGATTGTACTGTAACTATCTATTAAAAGAAGATCAGAAGTCATTCATGTATTTTTTAATTTTAATTTTTTTCTCTCTCACTTGCACTTGCATGCTCTTATTTGTCTCTTTTCTTTTTTCCTCTTCATTTGTTCTTTATTCTATGAAAAACAATCTTAATAAAGTTCAACTTTTTAAAAAGAACATCTCACTCCATGCTATTGAATGACCTTCCCCAGAAGTTTCATACAGATGTAAATAGGAGTGGGGAGAACAACGAGCCCTGAGATACCCCACAAGCAGAGATGGTATTCAGTAGGTTCTGACCAGTTTTGGAGAACCAATGGTGGAAATTTTGAGTGGTTTGGAGAACCGGCAAATACCACTTCTGATTGGCCCCACTCCCATCTATTCTCTACCTCCCGAGTCCCAGCTGATCAACTGGGTCTTCTTTTGTTGCCCTGCACAGGAGAACAGAGCTGGAAAGCAGGTTAGTGGAGCAGGGAGGGAATGGGGATTTTGCAGTATGCCTTCCCTGCCACGGTCCACCAAGCCATGCCACACCCACCAAGCCATGCCATGCCCACCAAGACATGCCATGCCCACCAAGACATGCCCACAGAACTGGTAGTAAAAAAATTTGAATCCCACCACTACCCACAAGGAAGTGGCCATGAGATCAACATTCACCCCACCCTATACACGCACATATTTGTGGAAGGAGGAGAACCATCAGACAACTGTCTCCAACTTCCAACACCTGTAACTTGTCCTGAAGCGTACCAAGATGATGGAATGGAAAACTGCTGAACGATTAAGATATTTGCCCACCAGTGATCACCCAGAATCACAGCCAGTGTTATTTCAGCCTTGTCCCTAGTTATGAAACTCATACTTCACCTAAAGCTAGTATACTGCCCTAACATTAATACTGAAACATGATGAAAATTTAGAAGTTTTAGGAATCTGTCCACCAATTAGTTGGGTTGGCAATATATAAACCAACAATGTATGTTTGTAGCTTTAAGATAAAATCACTGTAGTTATTTATACCATATTCTGATTGGTTGATTATATTACAAATTACCATAAGAGGGAGCAAGAGATCATAGCTTGCTCTCTCTGACATTCTGTCTCTCTAACATTCTGTTGCTATCTAAGGTTTTCTGTTGTATTTATGCTGTGCTTGTACTTTGATATCTTTGTTTACTGTAAATGACAAAGGCAACTGGTAAGAAGACTTTGTAATTGGATATTCTTTGGACTGTTAAACTTATATGACCTGGACCGTTTATTGGACTGTGCTATTTCTTAAAGTAAACTTTAACTCAATTTAGTGTATTTGTGTGTGGCTGAATAATTATTCATAACTACTCTCATAAACATTTCCACGTGCATATCCTCGTCACTCAAGGGTTATTCTGTACATATCATAACAAGAAGCTGCCTCTCCTGATACACAAGGACTTGCAGAAAGCTGGTTATATTCACCCAGTTTGTGCTATCAACTGAGTTTATCCCAAAGGTGCTTTTTCAAAAGGCAACTGGACTTTTTTCCTTGAAGACATTTCAATACTCATGCAAGAAGCTTTTTCAGTTCTATTCAGTTTTCTTCAGAACTGAAAAAGCTTCTTGGATGAGAAGCAAAACATCTCTAAGGAAAAATAAAATCCAGTTGCCTTTTTAAAAAGAACTTTTGGGATGATCATGATCTGGATGACTGAGAATCTCCATAGACAATCCCCCCAAGGTGATTTAAATAGTATCAGCATAGCACATCGTAGCTTGCCTTTATTCATTTCCCAGCCAGAGAGGGGCTGGTTAGAGTCCCTTCTTTACTTTTCCTTGAGAGCCGGCTGATTATTTTCCTTTGCTCTTCTCTCCTTTCCTCTCTGCGCATACACACATCTGGGATGGGCCCCACCTGTTCCTCCCCCTCACTCAGCTGACCCCAAAGACAGCTGCCTCTCCACCTGGGGAAGGAAAGAAGGCCCTGGCTCTTCCTCTGATGCTGTTTCCTTATCAGAGACTTCCAAAGGCTCTGAAGTTGGTCCAGGCTCTCCCTCAACCCCTCCTCATCTGACTCTCCTGTTAGCTCTGCTGGCAGCCGATGGGTCACAACAGCCAATCATAAAGAGAGATCATGCATGTTTAGTTAATGAATAGTTTTAGCCACTAGATCTTTTTCCAAATCAAGACAAGGGATGAGAGACCACATGAGACCAGGACAAAGAAATGCTTGACAGGAACACAAAGATTACATTTGATTTAATTAAAATGTATGTATTCTTAAAGGAATTAAAAAACACCAGGACTCAAGTTGGACTTGCAGAGTTTCCTTTGCTAATATAATTCTACCTTAAGCCCATGTCACACTGGCCAACGGATGCAAAACGGACACAACGGATGAGAAAAATGTTCCATCGTTGTTATCCGCTCTCAAAAGGGGCAAAAATTTGCATAACCGGAGCGGATAACACGGACGCGGGGAGGACTCAGGGCGGATGCAAAGCGGATACGGAACGGAAGCCTAGCGGATGGAAGCGGATGGGAGTGGGTGGCACATCTGCAGGGCTTCTGGGGGGCCTCAGCAAAGCGGACGCAGAACGGATACAGCGGATGCAGAGCGGATGCACAGCGGATGAAGCGGATGCAGAGCGGAAGCCTAGCAGAAGCACAGCAGAAGCCTAATGGATGCCTGGCATTCACTGCGCATGCGGGGAGGATGCATTGCGTCAGCCCCGCGGATATAACGGAAGCAGCTCGGAAGCAGGTCACCATTCAGAGGAAAGACCTGCTGCCGGACACATCAACTGCCTTGCCTGCCCTGCCTGCATGTCTGCCTGCCAGCCTTGCTGCCAGCCTTGCTGCCAGCCTCCCTACCAGCCTCCCTGCCAGCCTCCCTGCCAGCCTTGCTGCCAGCCTTGCTGCCTGCCTTCCTGCCAGCCTTGGTTCATGTCTGCCTGCCAGCCTTGGTGCCTGCCTGCCTGCAAGCCTGCCTGCCTGCCTTGGTGCCAGCCTTCCTGCCAGCCTTTCTGCCAGCCTTGGTTCCTGCCAGCCTCCCGGCAGCCAGCAACCCCACAACCATGCGGAAGCACAGCAAGCCTCAGCCATCTGCTGCCAGCCCTGACAAGAGGGACAGGGCTACCATCCCGCCCCCTGGCCCTCACTCTGGTTCTGCTGGGGCTTCTGCAGCACGGGCTCGCTCTTCTGGGGCTGGCGCTTCTGCTGCTTCTGCTTCTGGAGGAGCTGATGACAAGTACTCCAGCACCAGCCACCTCCACAGCACCTGCACCCTTCACCCCTGAGACTGAGCGACCAAGAGGAGTGCCAGAGACTCTTTTTTGTCTTATAGCTTGTTGTTAGTAAAGTCTATTTTTGATTCACACACTTGCTTCATTTCTTTTTTTTTAATAAAGTCTTGCTGGAAACTTTTAGAAATGGTTTAAGCCTTTGCATGCTTGTGGGATGGGTTAAGATAGCAGTGGGATGGGTTGAGATAGCAGTGGGATGGGCAGGGATACCTTTGGGATGGGTAATAGCTGTGGGATAGATAAACCTCCAGTGCAAGCATAGGACTGGATGGTCCACCCTCCCAGATGCCACACCTACGGCCCTTTATTATCAATAATAATGTAATAATTATCCACACATGTCAACATAAACACAACTCTTTATTAAACGCCCTGTTCATTGTAGGCCAACCAAACATACATGGCCCAATCTCATATGTGTGATGAAATAGGCTGAAGGAAGCATCCATTAAGCATCTACCATCCTGTCTTGCCACTCCACTGCTCCAGCTGGGGAGTTGCACCATTGTCTCAGGAGGTTGCGCTGGTTCTTCGCTTCATTTGAGGCTCTGTTGGGGCCTAGCACATCCTCAGTGTCGATCAGGTTTCGCCCTTGCCTCTATTCCCCAGGCTCCATGACCCCATTGGCTTGTTGGAGGTCCACGAGCCTGTTCTACAAGACTGGGTAGCGGGTGCGCATGAGATTGTGCAGGATGCAGTAAGCTTCCATGATCCTCCTCACGGTCTCTGGGCGATGCTGCTTAGTGGTGAGAAGTACCTGGAACCTGTTGGCCAGGATACCAAAGGCGTTCTCCACCACCTGCCTTGCCCTGGACAGCCTGTAGTTGAAGATCCTCTCTTCACGGGTGAGCAGTCTGGTGGTGAAGGGCTTCATGAGGTAGGTTGTGAGGGAGAAGTCGTCATCCCCCACGATGAAGTAGGGCACATCTTGTGTGTGTCGTTGAGCAGGGGGTCTGGATCTGGGAAGCCCACGATGAGGTTGCGTTCCAGCCCCTCCTTGAGGTGACTGGCGTTGTATACCTGGGCATCCAAAGATGAGCCGTTGCCTGAAGCATCGATGTACATGAACCTGTAGTCAGCATCGACCATGGCAAAGAGGACGATGCTGAAGAAGCCCTTGGAGTTGAAATAAGTGGACCCCGACTTGGCTGGAGATTTGCAGGCCACGTGCTTGCCATCTATGGCTCCAACGGTGTGTGCTAAGTTCCACCTTTGATACCACTGCTCTGCAACTTTCTTCCATCCTTCTTCAGTGGAAGGCCACTGGAGGAGCTCCTCCTTGTATTCTTCGATGATGGCTTGCACCACTTCTCTGACCACAATGCTTATGGTGTTGGATGGCACCCTCCAGCTGTTCTGCATGCTCCTGTAGGAGGTCCCTGAGGCCAGGTGGCGCAGAGTCAGTGCCACCTTGAGCCCAGGTTCCAGGCTGGGCTGGAAGGTGGTGTTTGCCTTGGTCAACCTGGGTGTCAGGCGCTGCACAACTTCGTCAAACATGGCTGGAGGCATCCTCATGAAGTTCTGGAACGCCCGAGTGTCTTCGCTCCTGAGCTCCACCATCAGCTTGTTGTACAGTCCGTCCTCCGCTCTACTGGCGAACCATCTTCGGACCCAGACTCTTTTTGGGTGGCTCCTTTTCTTCTCGCAGTAGTGTTCACAGAGCCTGCAGATGGCTTCGCACTGTTGCAGAACGATGGTGGCTGCCGAAAGGACTTTTTTACAATCCACGGTGGACATGACTGGATGCTGTGGAAGAGGAAGAGACAGAAGAAGGCTGCAGAGGTCTGCACCACTGGGCTGCTGTTCTGAAAGTGCGATGCAGGCGAGTTGCTCCCTCTTTTTATAGGCAGTATAGGTTTTCTGCTAGGCATCCTCTAGGCATCCTGCAGACATCCTTAATATCTGAGATAGGTCCCCTCTGTGAACGTTTTTTCCGTTTTAAACACTTTGTTTCCGTGCTGCATCCACTAGGCATCCATTCTGCATCTGTTCTGCGTCCGTTCCGCTTCCTCCCTGCGTCCGGGCGGATGCGCGTTGCGCGGATGCGTCGCAGATGCCTAGCGGATAATGCGGATGCATGATGGATGCGTAGCGGGTGCGTAGCGGATGCGTAGTGGATGCGGAACGGATGAACTGGATACATTTTCCACGCAAAAGTTTTAGGCAGCCCAAAACTTTTGGAGCAGATGAAACGTCCATAAACGGATGCTGGACGGATAGAGAGGATGAAAAACGGAGGCAGTGAGTACAGAACAGATACATCGCGTTAACCAACGGATGGCAAGCTTTTTTGTCCGTTTTACATCCTCTTTGCATCCGTTGGTTCAGTGTGACATGGGCTTTAGATTTCATTAAAATTGTAATTTTATTGTCAATTTTTTTAAAAAGTAACCTTGAAACTTGTGTGTGAATTTGAGATCATAGCTTTGCAGTTCTGTTCCAGAGGGCACCAAACTTAATCCAGCACACAGGATTTAAGCCTTTACCAGCTTAATTTTGTGTGTGAGAGAGAGATGTAAACAAATAATTGTCTCTTGTGTCTTCTTGTTTGTCGTGAATGCACATCTCTGTGAATGCACATGAGTGCACAGTTATGCAGCCTTTACTTTAAAGAAAATGCTGTAATGTAGCTTAAGTGATGAGCTCTGGAATTATTTCCCATGAATTAATGATCTTTCATTTATTTAGCAAGCAGCAAACATGCCCATTGCACTATAACATCCTTCTATATAAAAAGAACATCTAAATATTCAATAAGATTACTTCTTCAGCTTCAGGAACTTTGCTCTCGCTTCTCAAATGAATAAAGAAAAGCAGAGGTGATATGCAAGCATACACATCATAATTAAAAAGAAACTAGCTTCACATTTGTCAGAAGTCTTTTGATTAAAGGTGGATTCAGAAGCAAGCTATTCTCCATTGGTGGATCTTGAGAACAGCACCAGGATCTAAGAGTGAATTGGGCTGGTTGGTCCCAACTGGTTTTATATATAATGTTTCCCACAGAGTAATTTCTGACATAATGATGGCCTAGTTCTTAGTGTTGGGCTGTGTAATTATAGAGTAATTTCTGACATAATGATGGCCTGTTCTTAGTACTGGGCTGTGACAAATTATTATAAATACAATATTTAGAATTGACATATAGAAGGTTGCTTGCAGATGACAGAGCACAAGCACATACACTCACATCCTTACCCCAATCAAGAGTGTGCTTTAAGATGGCCAAGGCAATCCTAAGTTGCAGAAATAGTAATGTAATTAGGACTGCAGAAAAAAAAATTACTACCAACCTGCCTTCAATCGAGGAACTGTACACTGCATGAGTCAAAAAGAGGCCTGTGAAAATATTTACAGACCCCTCACATCCTGGACATAAACTGTTTCAAGTCCTACCCTCAAAACGACTCTATAGAGCACTGCACACCAGAACAATGAGATACAAGGACAGTTTTTTCCCAAATGCCATCACTCTACTAAACAAATAATTCCCTCAACACTGTCCAACTATTTACAAAGTCTGCATTACTATTACTATCAATCTTCTCATCACTCTTTCTCAATCTTCTCAGCCCATCTCCTCCCACTTTTGACTGTATTGACTGTAACTTTGTCGCTTGTATCCTTATGATTTTTATTGACTGTTTCCTAGTATGAGTTGATTGCTTATTGTACCCTATGACTATCACTAAGTGTTGTCCCTGATGAATCTTGACTCTTGATGAATGTATCCTTTCTTTTATGTACCCTGAGAGCATTTGCACCAAGACAAATTCCTTGTGTGTCCAATCACACTTGACTAATAAAGAATTCTACTTCTATTTCTATTCTAGAGGGATATAATCAAGATCACATGAAGTACTAGTACCACTTTATAAAGCCTTAGTAAGGCCACACTTAGAAAACTGCATTCAATTTTGGCGACCATATTACAAAAAAGATGTTGAGACTCTAGAAAGAGTGCAGAAAAGGGCAACAAAGATGATTAGAGGGCCATTCATAAAACATGAAGAATGGTTGCAGGAATTGGATATTTCTTGTTTATTAAAAAGGACTAGGTATGATATGATAGCACTGTTCCAATATTTGGCTGCCCCAAAGAAGAGGGGGTCAGTCTATTTTTCAAAACACCTGAAGACAAGACAAGAAACATTGGATGGAAACTAATCAAGAAGAAAAGCAACTTTGAAGAACTTTGAAACTATGAAAACAATTAACGAGTGGAACAGCTTGCCTTCAGAAGTTGCGGGTGCTCCATCACTGGAGACTTATAAGAAGAGATTGGACAGTCACTTGTCTGAAATAGTATAAGATCTTATGCTTGAGCAGAAGGTTGGACTAGCAGGCCTCCAGGGGCTCTTCGAACTCTGTTATTCTGTTATGTGTTATGGGAAATATTTGGCTCAACTGCAGTACTATAACTATTATTTCAAATCTGGCATCAAGTTAGTAAGGCTTATTTAAGTGAAATGGATGCAGTTTTTTTCTACTTTGCATTAGAGAGAACTAAAGCCAAAATCTATCAGAGTATTTGGTATTGGGTGGCAAATGGATGTTGGTGCCATAGTCAGCTTTCAGTGGTGAGTTCTAATTCAGAAACCTTTTAGTACCTGTACACTATTTCTTGTTTTCCCAACACACTGCAAAGCCTTTCCTTTGATTTGTATCTTATCCTCAGCAGTGAGATGAGAAGGACTTCACTCTCTGAGGGATGCTTTCTTTGTGCTCAGAATGAACTTGAGACCTTTTTACATGTATTTTTTCACTGCCTTTTCTACACAGCAGGTGTATCCTTAACCAAATCTGTTATCTTTCCTCTGCACAGTTTGGAACCTACCATCAACAAAAGAGTTGTAACGGTAGTATTTTGCATTAAAAGGTAGTAATTTGCGCAAAAGGGCATCATGAAAGCATCGATGTGAAATCCCTTTTTTTTCTCCTATTGCATTACATTTCTAATTTATTTGATTTCTATCTCATCTTTTTGATATTGTTTTATTCTACTCTTATTCTATTCTTATTCTATGTTTCCCTCTCTCTGGTTTTTATGTCCTAATTTGGGGAATTTATATGACCATTACACTATTTTGTTGTATTTGGCCATTACTTTTCTTATTATTATTTGGTTATCTTGCTGGTCGATGTCTATAGATGAATACATTTGATTTAATCTGCCTTGACTGATAATTGATAATCAATAAAAGCTAATTGTGCAAGTCATTTAAAGATTTTCTTATACTGTAATCATGAAAATAGAGCATTCAGATCACAAGATATAATAACTGCACTTTTATTCTGCACTATATCTGGAAAGTTGTGTTCATATCTGGCTATATCTGGAAAGTTGTGTTCAGTTCTTTCAGGAAAGGACATAATCTGAAGCATGTTCACTGCAGGACATTCAGAATGGTGAACGAACTGAAATAATTCTACCAGAAATGATTAAACTTGTTAGACATGTAATGTTAAGATCCCAGTTGAATCCAGTTAATAAAAAAACCAGAAGCCTTCATTTGTTTAAGGAGAGAAAATTTCACTCATGTAACATTTTGGGAATCGGTAAAACAACAAAAGAGAATGACGGAATGTTTAAAATGCCATTTTTATTGCTTTCTGCATTTGATGTTCTTATTTAATTCTGCTTAGTATGCTGCTAAATACCATATTTCCTTTACCTTTACTTCCAAGATAAAATGAAGGAATGAACTCATGTCCATACATTAATAACCAATCTTTTGAAAGGTTTTTCAATTTGACAAAGGAGATTATAATCATTACAAGTGTAGCTGCACTAGGACAGTATAGGAACATTGTAATCTCTGTACAAAACAGTGACATTCTTCCCTCTGAATAAAATTTAAAAAACAACAACACAATTTAAATCAGTTATCACCATCATGCACAATGTATTAAAACATGTGGATGATCTCAGGGAAAGAGATGATGTCCAGGAAACAATCAAACAAAGAGCCCCAGGAGCTAAATGGTCAGAGAAATAAAATCAGTATGCATTTGCCCTAAGGAATCAAACAGTCAAATGTGCTGGCGGGAAGTCTGTACCTTCATACTTGCAAGATTCTCTTAATATAGTCTTACAATAAAATAGAATTAATTCATCTAGTTGTGTTTCCTGTCCGGTTTACGTAGGAGGGCTGACACCCTACTTGTGAATTCAGAATAATCCTTGCCTTAATTGTCTCCCATTTATATAAAAATGCAATTGGAATTTTTTCAACCAATTACTAAACCATCAGCAGTATTAGCAAGATATGTGGCTAGCACCTTGCTGTGGAGATGGTGGATTGGATGGTACACAGGCCATTGACTAAAGAACAAACCAGATTTCGTAAAGCCTTATATCAAAAAATAACAGAGTTGGAAGGGACCCCAAAGTCTTCTAATCCAGCCCCCTGTTCAAACAGGAGACCCTATATCGTTCCAGATAAATGGCTGTCCAGTCTCTTCTTAAAAGCCTACAATGATGAAACATCCACAATTTCTGAAGGCAAGCCATTCCACTGGTTGATTGTTCCCACTATTAGGAAATTTCTCTTAGGTTGCTTCTCTCTTTGTGCAGTGAGCAATCTCCTGGCATATACTTCTTAAAAGCTTCCATAAATTAGTGTTGCCCCAGGTATGATTTTGAGAGAGCAAGCATCACAGAACAACAAATAAATGCTCTGTCTCAACAAATAAATGCTCTGTCTTACATACTGGCAAAAAAAATCAGAAAATAAAATACAAGCTGAATAGTCAAGACCTTGTTGATGATCCAAGCTCTGTCAAGGATCTTGAATACTCATCTCAAATGACCTAAGTGCTAGAGACCACTGTAACTACATCGCCAAAAAGGCATTAAGAGTTGTTAATCTAATCCTATGTAGCTTCTTCTCTGGTAATATCACACTACTAATTAGGGCACACAAAACATTTGCTAGACCAGTTGTATTATTGACAGTCTATGGTTCCTTGTTTGTTATCAATATTGGTGACATATTTACAAATACATCTTATTGCGAGTATATAATTACTACCTCTTTTACATTTTACGTTGTTTACTAATATATTTTCTATTTTTGTTCTATCCAGTCATACCAGCATTCCCAGCTTCTGTAATATTCTGATGTTTCTTTTTCCTTAAGTGCTAAGGTTAACTTATCCATCTCTGCACAGGCTTTTATTTTCTGAATGACCATTTCCTCTGTTGGAAAATCTGCTTGTTTCCAACACTGTACAAAGTTTATTCTGGCTGCAGTAAGAATGTGCAGTATTATATATTTGACTTTTTTAGAAATTTGTCTATTAAATATCCCCAGCAAGAAGAATTCTGGTTTTAATTCAATTTGCTCTGCCGTTATTTCCTCTAACCATTTTTTATTCTATGCCAGTATCTTTGGGCTTCAGTGCAGGACCACCACATGTGAAAGAATGTTCTGTATTTCTTTTTACATTTCCAGCAATTCAGATTCATGTTAGGAGACATTTTCACTATTCTTGAGGGCGAGAGATGCCATCTATAAAACATTTTATAGGCATTTTCTTTATATGTTGTTGATTTTGTAATTTTATTATTCCTTGTACAGACCTTTTCCCATTCTAATAATGTAATGCTACGTCCTATGTTTCTATTCCAAGCTATCATGTTGCCTTTGACTACTTCCTCTTCTAATTCTATCTCTAATAAATATATCTCTAATATCTCTATCTCTAATAAATTATAAAATTTAGTTATATATTTTTTTAATCTGGGCCTAATAGGATTTTATCTAATTGTTGTAGCTTAACATAAATTCCAAAATTTTTCTTGTCCTGGCTATATCTATTTTGAATTTGCAGGTAAGCCCACCGGTCTACTTGTAACCCTTGTTCTTGGAGATCTTGCCATGATTTTAAAGTTCCTTGTGCATCAAGAAGGTCTTTGTATTTTAGCATTTTATTAAGATCTAGATTATTTGGATGTATCATCACCTCCATCGTTGAGATCCAGATTGGGATTTTTAAATAATGTTTTTTATTTTATTTTATCCCAATTAGCCAAAAAGGAATCTCTAATTATATGTCTGTGGAAATAATTCTGTTCGATTTTTCCAGTGTCCCATAAAAATGCATGCCACCCCCTCTGTAAGTCATGGCCTTCTAGAAATAAGATTATTTTATTTGACAGGTTTACTCATTCATTCAACCAAAGTAAGGAGGCTGCACTATGGTATAATTTCCAATTTGGGAGTACCACACCTTCCCTGCTCTTCCTATCTTGCATTGCCTTTAGGTTTATCCTCAGTTTTTTCCCTTGCCAAATGAATTTGGTGATTATCTTGTTAAGTTCCACAAAGTAATTTTATGTATTTTTATTGGTATTGTTTGGAATAAGTAAATAAATTTGGGCAGAATGTTCATTTTATAGTGGCAATCCTCCCTAATAAGGAGATTTGCAATTTAACCCATATCTCTAAATCTTTTTGACTTGCTGTAATAATTTATGATAATTATTTTCCATTAGGGTTTTGCATTGAGCCATCAACCAAATTCCTAAGTATTTAAATTTTTTTACTATTTGTAATTCCATTATCCTTTCCAATTTTAATTTTTGTTTTTCTGTTAATTTTTTAGTTATTAATTTTATTTTTCCCTATTGATTTTAAGTCCTGCAACTTTCCCAAATTGATCTAAAGCCCCTGTCACACTGCACCAATTGATGCAAAGAGGATGTAAAATGGACAAAAAAATTTGCCATCCGTTGGTTAACGCGATGTATCCGTTCTGTACTCACTGCCTCCGTTTTGCTTCCTCTCTATTCGTCCAGCATCCGTTTATGGACGTTTCATCTGCTCCGAAGGTTTTGAGCTGCTCAAAACTTTTGAGCAGAAAATGTATCCAATTTGTCCGTTCTGCATCCGCTAGGCATCCGCTAGGCATCCGTTCTGCATCCGTTACGCATCTGCTATATCCGCTAGGCATCCACTGTGCATCCGCGCAACTCGCATCCGCTCGGACGCAGGGAGGAAGCGGAACGGACGCAGAACAGATGAAGAATGGATGCCTAGCAGATGCAGCATGGAAACAAAGCATTTAAAAAGGAAAAAACGTTCGCAGAGGGGACCTATCTCGGATATTAAGGATGTCTAGAGGATGCCTAGAGGATGCAAAGGGACACATAGGGGAAAACCTATACTGCCTACAAAAAAGGAGGAGCAACTCATCTGGATCTCACTTTCAGAACAGCAGCCTTTTGGTGCAGATCTCTGCAGCCTTCATCTGCCTCTTCCTCTTCCACAGCATCCAGTCATGTCCACCGTGGATCGTAACAAAGTCCTTTTGGCAGCCACCATCCTTCTGCAACAGTGCGAAGCCATCTACAGGCTCTGTGAACTCTACTACGGGAAGAAAAAGAGGCGGCCAAGAAGTGTCTGGGTACGAAGATGGTTCGCCAGAAGAGCAGAGGACGGACTGTACAACAAGCTGATGGTGGAGCTCAGGAACGAAGACACTCGGGCATTCCAGAACTTCATGAGGATGCCTCCAGCCATGTTTGACGAAGTTGTGCAGCGGCTGACACCCAGGTTGACCAAGGCAAACACCAACTTCTGGCCCAGCCTGGAACCTGGGCTCAAGGTGGCACTGACTCTGTGCCACCTGGCCTCAGGGACCACCTACAGGAGCATGCAGTACGGCTGGAGGGTGCCACACAACACCATCAGCATTGTGGTTAGAGAAGTGGTGCAGGCCATCATCGAAGAATACATGGAGGAGCTCCTCCAGTGCCCCTCCACTGAAGAAGGATGGAAGAAAGTTGCAGAGCAGTGGTATCAGAGGTGGAACTTCCCACACACCGTTGGAGCCATCGATGGCAAGCACGTGGCCTGCAAATCTCCAGCCAACTCAGGGTCCATTTATCACAACTACAAGGGCTTCTTCAGCATCATCCTCTTCGCCATGGTCGATGCTGACTACAGCTTCATGTACATCAATGCTTCAGGCAACGGCTCATCTTCAGATGCCCAGGTATACAATGCTAGTCACCTCAAGGAGGGGCTGGAATGCAACCTCATCATGGGCTTCCCATATCCAGACCCCCTGCCCAACGACACGCAAGATGTGCCCTACTTCATCGTGGGGGATGACGCCTTCTCCCTCACAACCTACCTCATGAAGCCCGACACCTCCAAATGCCTCACCCGTGAAGAGAGGATCTTCAACTACAGGCTGTCCAGGGCAAGGCGGGTGGTGGAGAACGCCTTTGGCATCCTGGCCAACAGGTTTCAGGTACTTCTCACCACTAAGCAGCATCACCCAGAGACCGTGAGGAGGATCATGGAAGCTTGCTGCATCCTGCACAATCTCATGAGCACCCGCTACCCAGTCTTGCAGAACAGGCTCGTGGACCTCCAACAAGGCAATGGGGACATGGAGCCTGGGGAATGGAGGCAAGGGTGAAACCTGATAGACACTGAGGATGTGCAAGGCCCCAACAGAGCCTCACATGAAGGGAAGAAGCAGCGCAACCTCCTGAAACACTGGTGCAACTCCCCAGCTGGAGCAGTGGAGTGGCAAGACAGGATGATAGATGATTAATGGATGCTTCCTTCAGCCTGTCTCATCAGACTGATGAGATTGGGCCATGTATGTTGGGTGGGCCTACAATGAACAGGGCATTTAATAAAGAGTTGTGTTTATGTTGACATGTGTGGATGATTGATTACATTGTTATTGATTATAAAGGGCCATAGGTGTGGCACCTGGGAGGGTGGACCATACAGTCCCAATATGCTTGCACTGGATGTTTATCTATCCCACAGCTATTACCCATCCCAAAGGTATCCCTGTCCATCCCACTGCTATCTCAACCCATCCCGCTGCTATCTCAACCCATCCCACTGCTATCTTAACCTATCCCACTGCTATCTTAACCCATCCCACAAGAATGCAAAGGCTTAAACCATTTCTAAAAGTTTCCACCAAGACTTTGTTAAAAAAAAAAAAGAAATGAAGCAAGTGTGTGAATCAAAAATAGACTTTATTAACAACAAGCTATAAAACAAAAATGAGTCTCTGGCACTCCTCTTGGTCACTCAGTCTCAGGGGTGAAGGGTCCAGGTGCTGTGGAGGTGGCTGGTGCTGGAGTGCTTGTCTGATCCCCCGCATCATCAGCTCCTCCAGAAGCAGAAGCAGCAGAAGCCCCAGCCCCAGAAGAGCGAGCCTGTGCTGCAGAAGCCCCAGCAGAACCAGAGTGAGGGCCAGGGGGTGGGATGGTAGCGCTGTCTCTCTTGTAAGGGCTGGCAGCAGATGGCTGAGGCTTTCTGTTCTTCCCCATGGTTGTGGGGTTGCTGGCTGGCAGGGAGGCTGGCAGGAACCAAGGCTGGCAGGAAGGCTGGCAGGCAGGCAGGCACCAAGGCTGGCAGGCACCAAGGCTGGCAGGAAGGCTGGCACCAAGGCTGGCAGGAAGGCTGGCACCAAGGCTGGCAGGAAGGCTGGCAGGAAGGCTGGCAGGGAGGCAGGCATCAAGGCTGGCAGGCAGGCATCAACCAAGGCTGGCAGGAAGGCAGGCACCAAGGCTTGCAGGAAGGCAGGCACCAAGGCTATCAGGCAGACTGGCTGGCAGCAAGGCTGGCAGGCAGGCAGACAGCAAGGCTGGCAGGGAGGCTGGCAGCAAGGCTTGCAGGCAGGCATGCATGCAGGGCAGGCAACGCTGTCAATACGTCCGGTATTCCTCTGAATGGTGACCTGCTTCCGAGCTGCTTCCCTTATATCCGCGGGGCTTACGCAATGCATCCTCCCCGCATGCGCAATTAACGCTAGGCATCCGTTAGGCTTCCGCTGTGCATTCACTAGGCTTCCGCTCTGCATCCGCTTCATCCGCTGTGCATCCGCTGTGCATCCGCTTCATCCATTCCGCGTCCGCTTTGCTGAGCCCCCCCGGAAACCTAGTGGATGTGCCATCCGCTCTCATCCGCTTCCATCCGCTGGGCTTCCGTTCCGCATCCGCTTTCCATCTGCTCTGCATCCTCCCTGCGTCCATTCCTTTCCGTGTTATCCGCTCTGGTTATGCAAATTTTTGCCCCTTTTGAGATCGGATAACAATGGATGGAACATTTTGCTCGTCCGTTGTGTCCGTTTTGCATCCGTTGGGCAGTGTGACAGGGCCTTAACTCTTTCAATAGTTCTTAACCTGTTTCAATTGGTTCCTCTATGAAAAAAAACCATGTCATCCACAAATGATTGGAGTATATATTCTTCCTTAATTTTTAGTCCTTTTATTCCTGGATTCTGTCTAATTCGTGTAAGCAATGTGTCCAGAGATAATGTGAAGAGCAGGGGAGATAGTGGACATCCCTGCCTAACTCCTTTCTCTATTTTTATTGAGTGTGTGTACTCTCCATTAATTATAATATTCGCCAATGTGAATCATGAATTGTAGTCACAATCTTTTCAAATGTAGTGCCTAAATTCATCATGTAAATTTGTTGGATTAGAAATTTAGATTGTCAAAAGCCTTCTGTGCATCCAAGAATACAAGGGCTATTTGTTTTTCTGGGTGAGCTTCGTAGTATTCCAAAACATTTAGTATTATTCTTAAATTATTCCTAATTTGTCTATTGGGAAGAAATCCGTTTTGATCTTTATGTATATATTCATTCAATATTTTTTAAATCTATTTGCTGTAATTGTGGTAAATATTTTATAATCAGTATTTAACAGGGAAATTGATCTATAATTTTGTATAAGTCATAAGTCTGAATCTTCTTTCAGGATCAATGATATCAGTGTCTCCTTCCATGAATCCGGCATTCTTGCTGCAAGTAGGACCTCATTATATACTTCCACCATGAGAGGTTCTATTTGTTCTCCCATTTTCTTATAGAGTTCTCCTGGTGCTGGGGTTTTACTATTCCTTTGGTTTTCTATTGTTGTTTTTAACTTGGGCCATGTAATATCTCTAGTTAACATTTCCTTCATCTCCTCCTTGATTATTTTATCTTTAGTAATACCCAAATAGTTTCTTATGATGTCCTCATTTACCTCCTTCTTTTTATAAAGATCTTCAAAAAATTTACATGCAATTTCTTTTTTCTGTTCTATTCCTTGTGGGGCATCCCCATTTTCATCTCTTAATTGGTAGATCAATCTTTTTTGTTTTTCTTTTTTTAAGTTTTTTTAAAGTCTAGCTGTATTCAACTTTAAAACCATTCCTTCTTGTTCGATTAAGTTTAATTTACGTTTTGTTATTATCATCTGTTTTTTCAATTTACAATCTTTTGGGTGTTTTGTAGCTGAATTTCTAATTCTTTGATTCTTTGTTCTAATTTATTTTATTGGGCATATTTTTCTTTATTTCTTTTAGCAGTTTATGATATCGTTGTGCCTCTTATTATTGTCTTCATTGTATCCCAAATATTCTGTTTCGTAGTTGCCTCGTTGTTATTTTCTTTTAAGAAATAATCTAATTCCCCCTTAAGCCTATTCATATATTCTTTCTCGTTAATTAGCTGTGTATTTAGGGTCCACCTTTTCCTTGGTGTCTTTCTACCTTTCCACACTATCTGAATCGGATTGTGATCTGCCCATTCGTTTGGTAAAATTTCAATCTCTTTTCATTCATTTACTAGCTTACCATTCATCCACACCATATCAATTCGTGTCCATGATTGGTGAGGATTAGAGTAAAAAGAAAATTGCTTTTTCTCAGGGTTTAATTTCCTCCACATGTCTATCAAATTTAGTTCAATCATCATTTCATCACATGTTTTCGGTAGTTCTCTTTTTTTCTTTCCCCCCCCTCCCCCGCCCTGCTACTGTGATCTTTCTGATGGTCCACAATAGCACTGAAATCTCCCAAGATACAAATATTCCTTCTTTCTAATTACACTATTTTCCCATGTAATTGTTTAAAAAATTCCTTTTGGTTATCGTTCGGGGCATAAATTACCACTAATAGAATTGGAATTGATTTAATCCAAATTTGTAGCACCAGAATTCTTCCATTGGGGTCTGACCAAATTAACTCTGCTTTCATGTTGTCCTTCACATACATTGCTATCCCTTTCTTTTTTCTAAAATCTGCTGGCGATGTATACAAATTCCCTAGCTTGGGGCATTCTAGATATTTTTCTTCTTCCTTCCTTATATGAGTTTCCTGTAAACAGATTATATCTGCATTTGGTTTAATTAGTATTAGTATTCTCTTCCTTTTTATCTGAGAGTTTAGGCCATTTATGTTCATTGATAATATTTTCTTTTCTTCGTCCATCACCTAATTGATTCTTGCTCTTTGTCTTGTAGTTATTCCTGTCTCTCTTTGTGGCTGATTGTGGGTCTTCGGTTCTTCTCTCTCTTGATGTTGTATATTTTTCCAGCTCTTATGATTCCCATCTATATTTTTTGATAGTCTTGCTCGTCTTGCGAATTTGTTTCTAATTTGTATCTACTACTCGATTCTTCAGGACCTACCAATTGTTCATAGAATTCTTAGGCTTTTTCCACGGAGTCTACTTTAATTTTTCTTTCTTCCCATGTAATTAGCATTCTCTCTGGGAATAGTCATCTGAATATGATGCCTTTTTGGTTTAATTGGTTTGCCAAGGATTTATAATCTCACCTCGGTCGATAATAGAATTGCTAGCTTTTTTAATTGTTTTCTTTCTTTTTCTTTCTGTGTGTTGTGTATGTGTTTGTTTGACATTTTAGTGGTATAATCAATAAAGTTTGTTTTTTTAAAAAAACATTTGCTAGACCATTACTCAAATATAGCTCATCAGTCTGGACCCACATCACATATCTGATATTAACACAGTTGGGAAAGTCCAGAAATATTTCACAAGAAGAGTTCTCCACTCCTCTACTCGCTGCAGAATACCTTATGCCATCAGACTTGAAATTCTAGACCTAGAAAACCTAGAACTACACCATCTTCAGTCTGATCTGAGTATAGTATATAAAATTATACATTGCAATCTCCTACCTGTCAATGAATACTTCAGCTTCAACCATATCATTACAAGAGCACACAATAGACACAAACTCAAGATTAACCACACCAAACTTGATTGCAGAAAATATGACTTCAGCAACAGAGTGGTCAATGTCTGGAATACTCTACCTGACTATGTGGTTTCTTCCTCAAACCCTAAAAACTTTAACCTTAGACTTTCTACTATTAATCTCACCCCTTTCCTAAGAGGTGTGTAGGGGGCATGCATAAACGCACCAATGTGTCTACCGTCCCTGTCCTATTGTTTCTTTTATTTTCTTATATGTATTCATTTCATGTATTCATAACTATGTTTATCCTTATGCTTATTATCTTGTAAGTGATTGACAAATAAAATAAAGAAAATAAAGAAATAAACACAGTGAGAATTTGCTTTGAGCCAGGGTTTTCAAACTTTTTCAAACTGTGAATCATCAAAATGGCAGCTATGACATTTTTCATGGAAAATAGTTCCTACTCTTTTCAAAATACCTTAGAAAAAATGCTGTGGGTATCCCA
>BLBF01000016.1:31418385-31430927 GCA_015471245.1 Laticauda colubrina | reverse complement strand
AATTATTTTTGTTTCAGCTAGGCTTTGTTTTCAAGGATAACTGAATCTTATTTAGTTTATTCCTTTGGGAGATTAAGAAACAAGGAAGACAAGAAATTAAGTCTTTTTTTTTTTTACTCTCTGAGATCCTAGCTTCTATTCAAAACTTATTAATCTGAGCATTTGAGAAACAAGTTTTCCTTTCTCTCAGTCATTTAGTTGAAACAAATTAAAAGCATTCTATGGATTGATTAAGTAAATTTTAGCACTGATTTTAAACACCCACGTTTTATATTCTGGAGAATATAATTGGAATTTAAAATTAAATTGCTACTTTGACTTTAACTAGAAATTCTCTTTCATTAATGTTCTTTCTGAAATGTTTCTCTAAGTGATGTTTTATTTCATATGTGCAATTTTCTCTGTAATACAAAATTGTTTGAATTACTATGTGAGTTCATTTAATTACTTAATACTCACTACGGTCCTTCAAGGTTAAGTCTCATGGCACTTGTAACAATAGGAAGCAAGTGACAGTGGCATAGTAATAAGAGAATAAAATAAAGAAAAAGAGGCTCGAAGCTGGAAAAAGGAGGGGATTAGGCTCAAATCCAAATCCATTAGCTGTTTGTGTATAAATATTCAAGAAACTTGAATTTAAACAGAACTCTGGAACGTTCTCTGGTGGTAGAAGCTACATAGTTGACAATTGTGTTTCTCATTGGGGACATCATTTCCCAACAGGAAATCATATAAATATTGAATAAGTAGGCAGGAATCTTCTACTAATCTTTAGAAAGGAAGGAATACAGCCTCACTCCTACATTTTAAATTTTATTTAATTTATTTTCTCTTTTTGTACAAAGCTACTCATGTGAAATATTTAAAGGTAATTGCAATTTGACCTTCAATTTATTTGACAGTCAGAGGTCTAATTTTTGCTTAACAGATTGGGGGATGAAAAAGGCACTGAACAGGGGGATGATTGATGAATTCAGTAATGACAGTAGAAAGGAAAAGACATTACCTTAGTTTTATCATATAAGGCATGATTATCCAACATCATTTTCTTCTCATGGGTGGCATATCTCCGCAGATCACGTTCAAATTGCTGCATGCATATAAAATACTCAGTGTTATCACAGCAAAGCCAAATTATCTATCATCTATCTATCTATCTATCTATCTATCTATCTATCTATCTATCTATCTATCTATCTATCTATCATTTACCAATGTATCTATCTATGTACCAACCTACCTACCTATCTATATATCTTTTTACCTATCTATTTATCTATCTACCTTCCTATCTACGTATCTATCTGTATCTACTTATCTACCTATCTACCTTCCTAATATATCTAACTATCTCTATTGATCTACTTACATACGTATCTACATATCTACCTACCTACCTATTTATCTATCTACTTTCCTATCTACATATCTATATCTATCTGTATCTATATACCTACTTACCAATGTATCTATCTTTCTATCTATCTATAACAGATAACAGATAATGAGAGTTGGAAGGGATCTTATAAGTCATCTAGTCCAACCCACTGCCCAAGCAGGAGACACTACATCATTTCTGACAAATTGCAGTCCAATCTCTTCTTGAAGGTCTCAAGTGATATCTACTTTGTTTTAATCTATTGTAGCACTCTTTGCTATAAACCTTTATGAATATACTGTAGATATAAATTTAGGATAAATTTAAGATAAATTGATATTGTCCTGCAATGACTTTTAAAATTTTAAAGTAAAAATGTTCCTGAGAGCTAATATTAAAGACTAGCCATGAGGAAGCCTGCTAGGTCCTCATTACTGCACACATAACCATAAGTAATGTGATATTGCGATATTATATTACACTCTTTCCTATAACAAATGTAGTCTGCAATTCTTATAAGTTTTGTAATGAATGTTCACCCAGAGCTACTCTGTTGGATGTGCGATACTATATCACATTAGCTAGTACTGTCTCCCTGATAATTATATCTTTATAAGAAGAAATGGTTGATGTTTAATTTAAACACACAGTGGATTCCTTTTGCTTCTGACTCACAAAAGATGTCTGAGTAAAACAAAAATCTTTAGGTATTTGCACTTTTTCAGGAAACATTACAGTTTATAATATGTTTGAGGGGAGCAACCAAGAGATTAGAAGCAACTGTCAAAGAAACACAAAATACATACAATATTAAGGGAGTCAGTGCAACCTTCAGCACTATTCAGAAATAAATATCATTAAGTTAAATAAGCTTACTTTAGATGTAATGTATAAATTACAGTTATAATCTACACTTTCTAAATCGCTTTTAACAGACTTGGCTGATTCTTTCTTGAAAGCACGCTTCCCATTCTTCTGATCATTTCAATGTTATCATTTTAGGGAGACAGGAAGACATGAACTAAAGGCTATTTTTTAAAAAAATATTCTGTGTTCCGTATTTATTACATAAAGTCAAATTTCTATAAAATCAGAATGTAATAAAATTTTAATTCAAATGCTGTAATGAAGTCATCCACACAATAAGTAAATTAATATTTGGGATTTGCTTTGTTTATTTATATTTTTAAACCCTGAAGTCTTCTGCTTATTAAAATTATATTTCTTTCTTTCACATTTATTATAGAGCTTTTACACTTCTATTCCCTGTCTTTAGTTTTCTCTTAAGCACAACTTATTTTAAAGAAGCATGGCATTAATTCCCATAACCAAGGAGAAAGGTTTTGAAATATTCAAGAAAGATTCCTAAAGGAGAGGAACTGATTGATGTTCTGTCCGGAAAGAAGCGCGTGAGACCGGGTTCCAAACAACAACTAGTTTATATAACTCGCAAGGCAAAAGGTATGGAACATAGCCCAAGCCGCAGCAGCCCTTTACATAGCGGCTTGCCTGCTGGCTTGTGGCCAATGACACTTGTTTAACTCTTCCCGCCATTTGGCGGCTTCCCGGATTGGTTCTTAGTGAACCAATCTGTAAGTGGCCTTTACGGCCAATCAGAATGAGGGACTTGGAACCTACCAAATTCCATACAGAACACCCCTCCCCCTTTAGTTCAGTCCAACGTGGGTGACGTAGTCGCGCAGGTAGGTGGGCCTTTTTCTAGTCCCAGTTGACCTGCGCAGCTCAGTCTTGTTTTGGTCTTCTAGCGGTTCGGTCGGGATCGCTGCTTCTCTCGGCCTTCTCCATGGAACCTCCTGGAAGGGTGAGTCAGCCATGCCACTCCTGCCTGAGTCTCTCGGGCCAGTTGAGATGGCTCCACTGCTCCCTCCTGGTTTGACCGGGTTGGTTGAGCTGGCCTGGCTGCCACCTTCCAGGAAGGCCTCGCTTCGCTCTCCTGCTCCCGGACTTCTTTCTTGGGGTTCATCTAACCGTGAGTGCTCTTTTTGTTTGGGTAGATTGTCGTTTTGCAGAGTTTGTTGTCTTGTTATGGGAGGTTCATCTGTCCCTTTTTTATTTATTTGTACTTTCCCCCCCCTACTTGGTTGTTTTATAGTCGGAATTTATTATTTTTGGTTCTGCAGCGGTTTTTCATTGGAGGTTGCGGGAACAAAGCTGGTCGATGTGTTGCTTCCATTCCCTTCCATTGTCCAAAATTAGTGGTAGGACTTGGGGCCTGTGATTTGTGTGATGGTGGCTGGAAGCCATAGAAGGTCCCCATTAAGGTTCTTGGCACAGACTAGGTTGCCGATTTCGAAGGAACGGTATTTGCTGGAGGAGTCGGGGGGTTTGTCCCAGGTGTAAGTGGGGTGTAACCTGTCCAGGTAGGACCATAGTTTCCTACCCATTAAAAGTTTAGCTGGGCTTTTATTTGTTGTGCTACTAGGGGTAATATGTTGCAAGGTTAGTAGTCGGTTTAGTTTGTCCTGCATGTCCCCCTTGTCCATTCTCTCTAGACCCTTTTTAGTATACCGAACCATGCGTTCAGCCCTGCCATTCGCAGCTGGATGGGCCGGCGCGATTAAGGCATGACAGATACCCTGGGCAGCCAGATATTGTTCAAATTGCAAGGCTGTAAACTGAGGCTCATTGTCCGAAACCAGTAAATCAGGTAGCACATGCATTGCAAACAGTTTGTCGAGCTGTTTCATAACAGCCTCGGTGGTAGTGGAAGCCATGAGGATGACTTCCAATCAGTTTGAATATGCATCCACCACAATTAAAAAAGTGTTCCCCTTCGTTGGCCTCGCGAAGTCAATATGTACTCTAGAACATGGACCCCAGGGAGTTTCCCAGTCCCTTATTGGTACCTGTGGGGGGGGGGTAGGTCTCACTTTTTGACAGTCATGGCATGTTGCAACCCAGCATTCAATGTCTTTGTCCAGCGCTGGCCACCAGACATAACTCCTGGCCAGGGCTTTCATTTTGACTATGCCCAGGTGACCCTCGTGCAACATGCTCAGGATGTCTTCTTGGAGGCTGCTCGGAATTACCATCCTGTCATCTCATAAAATGCACCCCTTTTCAATAGACAGTTTGGTCTGTCTGGCACGGCAAGGTTTAAAAGTCTCAGTTTTGTTTTCTTCCGGCCAGACTTTACCTACCCAGTTCAATATGCATGCCGTCAAAGGGTCTTTGGCTGTGGCTCTTGTGACATCGGCTGCGGTCAGCGGTAGCTCTGGGCAGGTCTCAAGCTGAAATGTGGAGGTGGTTGGAGTGGGGTCATCCTCTGTGACAGGCAATGGGGAATGGCTCAGGGTGTCGGCATGTGGAATGGCTTTGTCAGGTCAGTGGAGCAGTGTGTAGGAATAGGCGGCAAGGAATTCAGACCACCTCATCATTCTAGGTGGCAGAATGTTCGGGGTTGGCTTGTTGCCTGCTAGGATTCCAAGAAGAGGCTTGTGATCAGTTACGATAGAAAAAGTTCTACCGTAAAAGTACTCATGGAATCGTTTGACTCCGGTGATGATTGCGAGGGCTTCCCGATCAAGTTGGCTGTAATTGTGTTCCGACTTGGAGAGTTTCTTGGAGTAAAAGGCGACTGGTGCCTCTCTGCCATCTGGGAGTTGGTGACTCAGAATGGTGCTGACCCCAAAAGGCGAGGCATCACAGGTGACCGTTAGAGGCAGGGTATTGCTAAACTGGATGAGAATGGTGTCTGATGTTAATAGGTCCTTGATACCTTGGAAAGCTTTCTGTTCCCAGTGGCCCCATGTCCAAGCGGTTTTTTTAATCTAGCAGACGATGTAGGGGTTCTGCTATTGTTGCCTTATGGGGCAGGAACATGTTGTAAAAATTTATGAGGCCTAGAAACACCTGGAGATTGGTTTTGTTTTTGGGTCTGGGAGCGTCTTTGATAGCCTTCACTTTTTTTTCGGTGTGGTGAATGCCTTGTTCATCGATTAAATAGCCCAAAAATTCGACCCGGTTAGTGGCCAGTTCACATTTTTCCCTCTTCACTTTGAGGCCTGACTTCCTAAATCTTGTTAAGACTTCTCTTAACCTGGTCTCTAGCTGGTTGGCATTTTTTGCTGACAGTACATCGTCGACGTATGGGACGACACCTTTGATTCCATTTAGCAGGCATTCCACGAGGCTTTGGAACACGCCTGGGGCAACTCTTATACCAAATTGGAGGCGGTTACATTTGAATGCCCCCTTATGTGTTACTATAGTCTGTGCCTCTGCTGTAATGGGATCAACGGGTAGCTGTTGATAGGCCTGTGCTAGGTCGAGCTTTGCAAATATTTTTCCTCCCCCGAGCGAGTGCAGTAAATGTTGCACTACTGGCACTGGGTATGCGTTTTGTTGGAGCGCATGGTTCAGGGTTGCCTTATAGTCCCTGCAGATGCGCACTGACCCATTTGGCTTCACCGGTGTGACATTAGGGGTTTCCCACCTGGCGTGGTCGATCGGTTCTAAATCCCTTGAGTTATTAACTTATTTAGCTGCTCATCAATATTTGGTTTTAGCGCAAATGGGACATGCCTGGCCTTTAAACAAATGGGGGCTATTTTCAGGTCTAGGCTACATGAAATTGGGGTCCCCTTGTACTTGCCTAGAGTCCCGTCAAAACATCTTGGAATTCTTGGAGCAGGCTCTCCTCCCAGTTGGTCGTAGCGATGCGGTTGATCCCGGTCATCCCAATTCCCAGGGGCGTGAACCATTCGATTCCTAATAGGCTAGGGCAGTCGTGGTCGACGATGGTCAGAGGCAAGATTTCAGCATGGTGTTTAAATTCAACTAAAAAATATCCAAGGCCTACTACTGGGATTCGATTTCCCTGATAGTCTTTTAACACTAGTTTTTGCTTCTGTCGTTCTCTCTGTTTCATGTTCAGTATTAGGCCATACGCCGGATAATATTCCAGGATACCATTGATAGGAATGACCCTGAGTTGACTTCCATCTCTCAGGGTCTCCCCTCAATGCTCACCTCTATCTGAAACTTCTTTCCGCTTTCTGCCCTGGTATTGCTGATGGTGACTGTCTGATGCGTTTCTTCTCTGTCACCGGTTCTTTTATTTCAGTTCCATCTGCTGCCGGCTTGTCTGTCATCATGTCTGGGGGGGGGGGGGAGTTCTGTCATGTCTTTTTGGACTATAGCTCTTTTTGTTGCAACAGACCCTTTCAATGTGCCCCCTTTTATTACAAGCCCGTCATATTGCGTCGAGGAATCTGCATTCAGCCCGTGGGTGATTGCCTTCGCAGCCTGCACACTGAAATTCCCACCGATTTCTCCTCTTTTCGTGCCATTTTCTATCTGAATAGAGTTTATGGACATCTTTGTCTTCGTCTTCGGTGTCAGTCTGGGTTTTGATGTCCTCGTGGTGGATTGTCGCTGTGGGCTGGTTCTTTCCTCCCTCTGCCTTCTTCTCCCTGGTTTGGTTTGACAGGTCTGGAACTGTGTTCATTTTCCGCATGGTGGCTGCTGACTTCTTTGCTGCTTCGGCGACAGTTGCCTCTGCAATGGCTTTGGCCATGGTTATGTTCGGCCTATTCAGTAGTTTACTCTGAAGAGTAGAGTCCTTCAGGCCGAGGACTATGCGGTCTCTCATTGCCTCGTCCATGTTCTGGAACTCACAGGCTCCTCCGATGTGTCTCAAGGCTGCTACAAAATCTGCTATGGTTTCATCCTCCATCTGGTCCCCCTTGTAAAATTCGTGCCTTTTGATTAAATTTGAGACTACCGGTGCGTAGTGTGCTCAGAGCATTCAATTCAGGTCGGACCAGGTCATCTGTTTGACATCTCTGGGTTTTGCCAGCGCCTTCGCCATTTTGAATACTGCCGATCCGCAGTGTGTAATGAAGACAGCCCTCTTCCTTTGGTCTGAGATTTCTTCCATCTCATTGCTTTCTAGAAACATCAGAAAGCGATCGACATACAATTCCCAATCCTCATCAGGATTGAAGGGTGCGGGCAGCGCATTGTTACTGGCCATCTCTCTCACTCGGTTCAGATCGCCACGTGCTTTGGTCTCACCTTCTATGACGATCCCACCTTCGTCGCCAGTGTTCCATCCGGAAAGAATCACATGAGACCGGGTTCCAAACAACAACTATTTTATTTAACTCACAAGGCAAATGATACGGAACATAGCCCAAGCCACAGCAGCCCTTTATATAGCGGCTTGCCTGCTGGCTTGTGGCCAATGACACTTGTTTAACTCTTCCCGCCGTTTGGCGACTTCCCGGATTGGTTCTTCGTGAACCAGTCCGTAAGTGGCCTTTTCGGCCAATCAGAATGAGGGACTTGGAACCTACCAAGTTCCATACAGAACACATGACCTAATGATTCTTCATATGCTCAAGAAATTCAAATTCTTTAAAAAAGCCATCATAGGTAACTGGTGTCAAACTTGAATTTTCCTATGTGAAAATTTGTCTTTCCTCCACTGAATGTTGTATTTATAGCTCCTCTAAAATACTGAAACTGGATTGGGAAAACCAGATAAGACTATGGGGGACAAATAATATCTTATAATTTCTTTATGGATCTGAAAGATTCATAGACCGGAGCAGAAGCACTGAAACAGTTGATTACCCTTACAGAGAACAAGATGGATTACAAAAACCATGTTGTTATCCTGTCTCAAGTGTGAAAAGACAAGCTACATAGGTACAATAAAGGATACTGTTTATGTTGAAATGTTCTAGTATCAGTAGAAAGGGGTGAGCTTGGAGCCTTTATAGGAATGTTGAATTTATATGGAGTAGACCAGACCATCTTAAAATCATCCCATTTTGTATCAAACGCTGCGATCAGCTGTAAAGATCACAGCATGATTTATATTGCATTCTGGATAATTTCTATGTTACAATTCTGGGAGACTATAACCCAAACCCTGCTTACAGTATTTCAGGACTCTTTTGTAATCTTGTGCCTGGGACTACAGTAATCACTATAGTTGTGCATGCCAATAAAAGATACTTCATCGCATCAATCAAAAAATGCTTTGTTTCCTTGTTTAAAGTGGGCATTTTTCCACAACAGTTTATAAAACTCAGTTGGTAAACTACACTATTTCAGTAAGTATCAGGACATTAAGTAGTAATGGACCCTTCAGTAAAGAAACAAGGAAAACATTAATATACAAATGATAAGTCAAAGAAATGAACTTTTTTTTCAGATGTATGGCACTGCAATTGTCTTATACAAGTTAAGATAGAAATATAAACAGGAGGAAAGGAAGTTATTTACCGTAGATCCAGTCCATCCTAAGAGAGCAAATGCATAATGCTGAAAAGGAGTAACAACCAGATCCACACGAATTGCTTTCCAGTCTTTTGTTCCTTCTTCAGCAAAAACATTTGACTGGATGGCACTTTCTTTGTTCACTCTTTCCTTGTGGACTTTTAAAATTGCAAAGCATTTCTGAAAATGGTCTAAAGCATCAACTTTTCTGCTTGGCAACTTTGTATTTTCAAACGTTGATTCAATAAGATCATAATATAAGAGCAATTCCTAGAAAAAAAACACATACTATGTATTATTACGCTGAGAGCCAATGTGAGGAGATTTTTGTGTTTGCATTAAGTCATCCTCAGCATGAAGGTACAT
The DNA here is from genome assembly GCA_015471245.1 of Laticauda colubrina. NCBI lineage: Eukaryota > Metazoa > Chordata > Lepidosauria > Squamata > Elapidae > Laticauda > Laticauda colubrina. Next base: position 31,421,932 of record BLBF01000016.1, on the reverse strand, counting down.
TAGGTGATTTTGGAATAGGTACTCAATCTTAGCTCTTGCCTCCTAGGACTGTAATTGTGTGGAAATATTGGAGGAGGAGATGATATTCCAGCTTGCCGTAAGCACCTAGAGCCAAGGTAGAACACCAACAAACATATTAATTAAATAAAATATTTATTGTGTTATGATTATACATTGTTACTTCAATTATCTAACCCATAGGTCTCAGAGCACATACACATGCCACAGCCATAATGTGGGTTGAAAAAAATCATCTGCAGTAGTCTTAAGGCTAATTCATATACATTTGGGAGGCTTCGATTCAACAGAATTTCAAAATTAGGTATTGCAAAAAAATCTTACTAATTGTGCAAAATAACAAGTTCCTATAACATTGTCAGCATTCCCTAAATAAATATGAAGTTGGTGACAAAAATATTCCATTGTTCTCTGTGTGGTTCTTTCCAATGGAGGCCTTTGACAATCATGTGGTTTATTATGAACAGTGGTTTTGCACTGTCATTCTAAGGGTTGAAGCTTTTATAAGTTGAGAGATTATATCTATGCTAAAATAGTTTTTCAGAAATTATTCAGAAATTATTCAGGTATCACCTTTTATGTTTTGATGGGAAGAAGATTTCTACTTGAGCAAATACGAAAATGTCTTTGCAGTGCAGGATGTGATCCTAAGTGATCACATTCCAGAATAAACATTAAAATCACAAAAGATAACACTTTTTGATGTAGCAGTCACGAAAATACAGAATTTTTCTACATCATTTTGTAGAGCTTACAAGATGAAAAATGAAGTCCCTAATTCACTATCAAAGTTACGTAGCACATTATAGGATTATAAGTAGGACATCCTGGAGTGTTAAGCCCTTAATAGCAGAGATTATTTATGCAAAAAATGTGAAAAGTAAAGTTACTATATATTAATAGTTAAGATTCATATTACTCCCACATATCATAATTCAAAAAGCAACTGTATATTCTTCTAAACCCTGAGCCAAAGCTTCTCTCCATGTTTTTCATGTTTGAAATTTAGAATAAACAATACAGCTTGCCAAATATCAGTAAACTGGCAATCACCACTATTCTGTTACACTATGCCTACAAAGTTTGCATTCTAAAAATACTTATAGCTTTCGGTATCGATGTTGTCAAAGTTAGACAGGGGATATTAATTAAAAATTAATGCTTGTCTTCTGTTCCAGTGGAAGTTCTTGAGTATGTGTCAATATGCTGCACATAACTGCTTAGTTGCTAGACTGCAGGCAAGAGTGCATTGGCTTGAAATGAGAGTCTAGATTACAGATTCTAGCCTGCATAGAATAGCAGCAACATATTTGGAGCAAAATTTGGATTCCTTTTTTTCTTAATTATTTTATGGCAAATGACAGTAACTGTCTTACCAAAAGCAGAGAATAGAATAGAATTCTTCATTGGCCAAGTGTAATTAGATACACAAGAAATTTATCTTTCGTGCATATGCCCTCGGTGTACATAAAGGGAAAAATATATTTCATCAGGAACCATAAGATACAATACTTAGTGATAGTCATAGGTTACTAATAAGCAATCAAATCAAATGTGAAGAATATAATGTGATTATAAATGAAAGAACAAAAGCATATGTCACGAAGTATGAATCAGTGCAATATGTACAAGTGGTCCTCAATTTACAATGACAATTTGAAATCCAAAATTTCTGTTGCTATGTGAGACATTTGTTAAGTGAGTTTTGCCCCATTTTATGACTTTTCTTGCCAAAGTTTGAATCACTGCAGTTATTAAGATAGTAACACGGTTATTAAGTGAATCTGGCTTCTCCATTGACTTTGCTTATCAGAAGGTTGGAAAGGGTGATCACATGACCCTCACACACTACAACCGTCATAAATATGAGTCAATTACCAAGCATCTGAGACGAGTTGTGATCATGTGATCATGAGGATGCTGCAGTGGTTGTAAGTGAAAGATGGTTTTTCAGTGCCATTTTAACTTTGAACAGTCACTAATTGAACTGTTGTAAGTTGAAGGCTACCTCTATTAAGAAAGACAGAATTCACAGGCTGACATCAGTTACATGTTTTCCCCTAATGAATAGTTCTATTGAAAAATAAGAGGTGAGTTTTGGATAAAATGATGCAACATTCTGAATGAATGAGATCTAGAGAAAAGATTATTTTTGCTGGGTGACAGAAATTCCTGAGTTGGAGCTGGATGAAAAAGAACAGAAAAATTGACAGGGCTTTTGAAGACCCAAGAATGAATGAGAATGGTGATATTTTTTAAACAATGACTGCTTGTTTTAAGGCATAGTTTATTTATACATTTCAGGCATAGTTTATTCATTCATTTACAAAAAAAAACCACCCTGAATTGAACACGAAGCATGATTGATTTAAGAGTTTAGGACAAAGGACTGGGAAAATTAGTGAAGGATTACAAAGATGATGAGATATTCTGAATCTAGGACAGATCATTTTTGGTAGTGTCAAGAATGAGACTTGCGGGGGAAATGTACAAGGAAGAACAGGAAATAAATGAACAAAAACAGAGTGAATGCTGAACAATTGAAAAAAAGGAAAATGCAAATATTGTATGAAAAAGTGTGTAGATGATAGTTTAATGTTCCAATAGAATGAAGAGAATATGTGCACTCTATTATGCACAGAATAGGGTGGAAAATAAGGGTGTGGAATTACACCAATGTGAAATATGAAAAATAATGTTTGGCAGATTGATAGTGGGGAGGAAATGAAAGATGGGTGTAAATGAGGAGGAGGGAAAGCACTAAAAAGACTTCTGGAAAAAAATGAAGATCAAAGAACAATATTGTGCAATGTGTATACAAAGAAGATAACTGCAAAGAATGTAGCCAGAAAAGAGAAAGGAACTGCTAAAATTAAAAGAGACAGAGAAAGTGCAGAGCAATGTCAATGGAAAGCAAAGGGGAAAAAAGAAATATTTTGGAAGTGGATGAAGAGAGACAAGCAAGGAGCCTCCAGCAGAATGAGTAAAATAAAATAAAAAATAAAAAGGATGAAATGATTTGGGATGAAATTGAAGCAAGAGGACGCTAGAATGATTATTTTAGAGATTTGTATGAGAATGCTCATGATATGTAGAGGAATGAAACGGAAATGAATGCTATAAATCTTAGTGTCCAAGAAAAAAAATTGAAAATAAAGTCATAAAAGCCTCAAGAATGTTGAAAAACGATAGGGCTCCAGGTTTAGAAAGAATAATTGGAGAAATAGTAAAAAAAATGGATACATTTTGCTTATGGTGTGGCTGTGCAATTTGTTTAATGTATCTCTGAAGGCTGCATCTGCATCTTGATAATTTTTCCCCCATGGAAAAAGAACTGCAGACAGAAATTCAGACAGTTGCCTGAAGTCAACATCGACTCAAAGACACATCAAAACAAGAGATAGACAGATAGACAGATAGACAGATAGACAGATAGACAGATAGACAGATAGACAGATAGACAGATAGACAGATAGACAGATAGACAGACAGACAGACAGACAGACAGACAGACAGACAGACAGACAGA
>BLBF01000016.1:31382838-31417317 GCA_015471245.1 Laticauda colubrina | reverse complement strand
GAAGCCAAGCTGCACTGAAGGCCTCCAACACAGGAACACAGTGTTCCATAGGTCGGTTGATCTCTAGGTCTCTATTATGTCTTAGTGTGTTTGACTAAAGTACTGACAGCCAACGGCTTCCACAAAAACAAAATCACCAGCTTGATCCACAAAAACACACTAAGACATAATAGAGACCTAGAAGATCAACAGACCTATGGAACAACTGTCCTGCCCTACATAAGAGGTACTACAGACAAAATCAGTAAGATACTACACAGGCATCACATCAAGACTGCCTTCAAAACAGACCAAAAATTAGCAGCCATCCTTAGAAACCCCAAAGATAAAATTGGTCTGGAAAACCAAGGCATATATGAAGTTCCCTGTGCATCATGCCCGGCCACATACATTGGGCAGACCAATAGAAGAATAAGTACCCGCCTGGAGGAACACAAAAATGCAGTAAAAAAGCTGGAACATACTTCCTCACTAGTCCAACACATGAAAGCCACAGGTCATAGCATTGACTTCAATAGCACCAAAACCCTAGCCACTATAGAAAACCCCAGCCACAGAATTATCAGAGATGCCATAGAGATTGAAAAAAGACCTGAAAGCATGAATAGAAGAGATGATTCCACCAGACTGTCAATTATTTGGAAGCCTGCACTCACAAACAAAAAAATCTCCACACCACAAGCCAGGCAAATACCTGGACACAAACAGACCCCCCGTGATAACTCCAGCTCAAACACACCCCAACCAGGCACCCAGATGAAACCTAGCTTCCTAATAAATGATAGCCATCCATTTACTCAGAGCCAAGCTGCACTAAAAGCTCATGTTGCCAGCCAATCAAGACAAATAAAATAGACAGAAGATATTAGAAACACCAATCAAGCAGAACATAGCAAACTCCAAGACCAATAAACACAGACCAAGACTCCCAACCAATCAGGATGAAGAAAAAAACCATTCTGGCACAGCAGTAGGCTAGTCCCAAATTTAAAACTGAAATGGCTGTGAAAGTCTGACTCACAGACGAACACAATACAGAAGTCTGATGATGGCAGATGAGATTCTGCCGAAAAGTTGCGACAACTTTAAAAGCACAACTATGATGACGTGGGAAAATACCCAAACAAAGCTGAATACCATATATATATATATGCGCATGCACACACACACACACACACACACACACACAGAATATACAAAGGAGAGGAATTAGTTTGTTCAGTGTTCCTGAGAAGGTCAAGGCAGAATTCTGATTTAAAGGCAACAGAATGTGACAGTGTGCAAAATTTTGAAGTGGAGTCTGGTTTTCTGTCAGGCAGAAAATTTGCAAGCCAGATTTTTGCTCTTCAGCAGACCATTGAGAAATAAATAGATGCGAGAATCAAGGACTTGTGAAGTTGGAAGAGACTACTTCATTTTGAATATCAATAATTTGCATTGTTGGATGAAAGATTCAGTGATTTGCTGCAAATATTAAATAGACAGTACACTGTGACTAGGAATGTGAATTTGAAAGTTGATGTATCAAAAGTCAAGGTGGTTGTTTTTTGACAAGAAAAAGTTATATTCAAAAAAAGAAAAACAAGAAGAGTAAATGATTTTGTACATTTTACTAAACCATTTATTAAAATGGAAATACATATTGAGAAATTATTAAAATGAAAAAATGGATGAAGAAATTATTAAAATGAAAAAAATAATGTAAATGTAATTTTAAAAAGAGAATCATAATCATAATGCTTATAAGAATGTGATTCAAAATGATGTCTGACAAAAATAATGTTTAAGGGTGCTAGCAATTTTTTTTTACATGCATCCTAGTCCTGAATACACTTATTTTAGTGGAATGCTCATATTTTCAAGAAGCCACTAGATAATATTCTGTGAAGTCCATGTCAGCTTAATTCTCCAAATCATAGTAGTAATAGAACTACTGTTAGTACTATTCAGAAAATATTTGACTTTTATTTATATTACAATAAAAGCATTTTAAAATATATATAAAAAGAGAAAGAGAGAGAGAGAATCAGTGGTAGGTGATTGGTTGCACGGCATGAGTGTTTATGAAAATAAATGAAAATGTGTGGGTGGAAAAATGTTGTTCCGCTTCCTGTTATATAAAAACATTGGGTGGATAAGTCAAGAGAAACATAAGCATCAGTTGTACACAATGAGAAATGATACTTATGAAGAGTATGTGATAAAAGAAGCAGAGACAGGGTCCAGAATGGATGCTGATTACAATGATGAATGATTCAGTTCAAAAGAGGTTACTTCAATGAAGATCAAGCAATAAACCCAATATATGAAAAAAGAATGAATGTGTTAAGGGTGTTGGAAAAAATACTATAGTTAATTTCCAGTGTAATTTGTAACCAGTGCAGTTCCAGTCAATCACTATGTTCAGATCAGGGCGAGCAGACATGATATTCAATATAACTAACATAAAATGTAGCTTGGTGTTTATTTATTAAACTTCAGAAACAGTGGTGGGATTCAAAAACTTTTACCACTGGTTTGGTGGGCGTGGCTTGGTGGGCACGCTTTGTGCACGTGCACACACTTTCTGTGCACACGCACAGTAAACACGCACTTCATGCAGGTGCAAAATGGGATAATAGGCAAAATGGGATAACAGATAAAAGCAGGCAAGAATTTGCAGTATGTGTATCTGTCTGTCTGTTTGTTTATCTCATTAATCAATAGGCAAAAAACTGTTGAACAATAGTGACTCACAAAGGGGCATTCAAATGTAACAGACTCCAATTTGGAGTAAGCGTAGCCCCAGGCGTTTTCCAGAGCTTCATGGAATGCCTGTTAAATGGCATAAAAGGGGTCGTGCCATACTTTGACGACATCCTAATTTCAGCCAAAGATGCAACACAGCTTTAAAAAAGACTCAAAGAGGTCCTAAATAAATTCAGAGAATCTGGCCTTAAAGTAAAGAAAGAAAAGTGCTGCCTAATGACTGATCGCGTCGAGTTTTTAGGATATTTAATTGATGGAGAGGGCATACACCCCACCGAAAAAAAAGTCAGAGCTATAAAAGACGCACCAGAACCAAGGAATAAAACTGAGCTGCAGGCATTTTGGGGACTGATAAACTTTTATAATGTGTTCCTACCCCAAAAAGCCACAATAGCGGAACCATTGCATCGATTACTGGACAAGAAAACATGGGGGCTTAGACATGGGGCTTAGAGAAAAAAAAGCTTTCCAAGGAATAAAAGACTTATTAACATCAAACACCGTTCTTATCCAGTTTAGCAACACATTGCCATTGACGGTGACCTGCGACGCCTCGTCATTCGGAGTCGGTGCCATCCTGAGCCACCAATTGCCTGATGGGAGAGAGGCACCCGTCGCATACTATTCAAAGACCCTGTCCAAAACCGAGCATAATTACAGTCAGTTGGACAGAGAAGCTCTAGCAATTGTTGCTGGAGTGAAACGCTTCCACGAGTACCTATATGGAAGAACTTTTCAAATCGTAACAGATCACAAACTGCTACTAGGAATTTTGGTGGGAAACAAGCCCACACCGAATATTCTGTCCCCACGAATGACTAGATGGTCAGAGTTCCTAGCAGCCTATTCCTATACTCTGACACATCGCCCAGGGAAACAAATTTCCCATGCAGACGCTTTGAGCAGAGCATCTTTGCCATCCACAGAGGAAGACCCAGCACCAACGATGACAGCATTGCAGATAGAGACTTGCCCCGATCTACCCATATCTGTGAATGATGTCGCCAGAGAAGACGCCACAAAAGACCCATTGACTGCCCGCGTACTTAACTAGGTAGGTAAAGGCTGGCCGGAAAACCAAAAAACTGAGAACTTTAAACCTTTCCAGACCAGACAAACCGAACTCTCAATCCAAAAAGGTTGTTTATTGTGGGGTGATCGGGTAATTATTCCTAACAAATTACAAGCCAAGGTACTGGGTATGCTTCACAAAGGCCACCCAGGAATAGTTAAAATGAAAAGCCTTGCTAGAAGCTATGTCTGGTGGCCGGGTAAACTCGTGCAATAAATGCCAAAGAATCAGGCCGTCCCCGCCTAAAGCACCCATAAGAGACTGGGAAACCCCAAGAGGCCCCTGGTCATGAAACCACATCGATTTTGCGGGTCCTACCAAGGGACATACGTTCCTGATTGTCGTGGATGCATACTCTAATTGGCTGGAGGTAAAAATTATGCAATCAACGACAACAGAAACCGTTATAAAACAACTCGACAAACTATTTGCAACCCATGGCCTACTGGACGTCCTAGTGTCTGACAACGGGCCACAATTAACCAGTCTCCAATTCGAGCAATACCTAGCCTCCCTAGGTATAAGACATGCCCTAACCACGCCAGCCCACCCGGCAGCAAACGGTAGGGCAGAGAGAATGGTCAGGTTTACCAAGGAAGTTTCGAAAAAATGGACACTGGGGATGTCCAAAATAAAATAAATCGATTACTCACTCTCCAACACATCACACCCAGTACCACAACCAACAAAAGCCCAGCAGAATTACTGATGGGAAGGAAACTAAGGTCGCATCTAGACAGATTGCACCCAAATTTCACACCAGAAAACCCCCTGACTCCTCCACTCGATTCAGGACCTTTGCAATAGGTGACTTAGTTTATGCAAAAAATTTTACTGGGGACCCATTATGGCTACCCGGACAAATTACACAAATAACAGGCCCCAAATCCTACCAACTAACGGTAGACGACGGCAGGGAATGGAAGCAGCACATAGACCAGCTTCGCTCCCGAAACATAGAACGAAATGCAAACACACAACCACACATAGAAAAACACGATGAAATTCAAACCAAGGAGGAGGGGGAAATGCGAGAAATCAATAAAGAACCGTTTAAATTAAACTCCGAAAATAATAACAATCAAAAAGAGCAAATAAAACACTCACTGTTTGAAGAAAGTTGCGAGAAGAATCCATCCGAAGGGGCCAGCCAGGCCAGCTCAACCTGCCCGGAGGAAACGGGAGGGAGCGGCAAAACCGCCGGCCTAAGAAACTCAGGCGGCAGTAAAATGGCTGACTCACCCTTCCAGACAGTTCCAGGGAGAAGGACTGAAGACACAGCAACCCCATCCGAACCGGTCGAAGTCTCCAACAATAATGAACTGTGCAAGTCCAGTCGAGTCAAGAGAAGCCCCACCTACCTGCGCGACTACGTCACCACGTAGGACTGAACTAAGAGGGGAGGGGTGTTCTGTATAAATATAGTAGACTCCAAATAACTCATTCTGATTGGTTACTAAAAAACTAATGGGGATTGGTTCAAAAGGAACCAATCCTCGAAGCCGCACAAAGGCGGCAAAATCAAATGAATGTCATTGGCTTCAAGCCAGCAGACAGAAAAGTATAAAAGGGTTGTCGCGGCTTGAGCCAATGTTCCGTTTTGCAACTGTACTTGAAATAAAGACTTTGTTGTTGGAACCCGGTCTACCTCACGTTTTTCCGGACGGAACAACTATGTATCAGAATGGTCAATCAAATGGCAACTTCAAATCTCAACAAATAAATGCTGTGTCTTACGTATTGGCAGAAAAAAATCAGAAAATAAAATACAAGCTAAATAGTCAAGACTTTGTTGAGGATCCAAACTTTGTGAAGGACCTTGGAGTACTCATTTCAGATGATCTAAGTGCCCACTGTAACTACATAGCCAAAAAGGCATTAAGAGTTGTTAATCTAATCCTATGTAGCTTCTTCTCTGGTAATATCACACTACTAACTAATACAAAACATTTTCTGGACCTATACTTGAATACAGACCTATATTTGACCTATACTTTTCTAGACCTATACTAGACCTATACTTGAATACATCTCATCAGTCTGGAACCCATATCATGTATCTGATATTAACACAATTGAAAAAGTCCAGAAATTTTTCACAAGAGAGTTCTCCATTCCTCTACTCATTGCAGAATACCTTGTGCCACCAGACTCCAGACCTAGAAAACCTAGAACTACGCCACCTCCAGTCCGATCTAAATATAGTATATAAAATCATACATTGCAGTGTCTTACCTGCAAATGAATGCTTCAGCTGTAATCATAACAATACATGAGCACACAACAGATACAAACTCAAGGTTAATTGCACCAAACTTGACTACAGAAAATACAACTTCACTAACAGAGTAGTCAATGTCTGGAATACTCTACCTGACTCTGTGCTTTCTTTCCCAAACCCCAAAAACTTTAACCTTAGACTGTCTACTATTGACCTCACCCCTTTCCTAAGATGTCTGTAGGGGGCGTGCATAAGTGCACCAATCGTGCCTACCATCCCTGTCCTATTTTTTATTTTTCTTGTAAGTATCTATCTCATGTATTAAAATCTATATTTATTCTTATATCTTATATCTTGTAAGTGATTTACATATCAAATAAATACTAAAAAATACTAAATTCTAAATACACGTGATATAAGATGGATTTGGGGGAGATGGTCAACCCAAGCTCTCCAAAAATATGGATGATCAACCTGGGTTCCAAAATGGATTTTTATGGGGGAGAAACCAGGAAAGAAATCATGAAGTTTTGATGCCCAGTCCTATCAAAATATTAATCCAGTGTGTAAACTGTATTAAAATGATTAACACTATGCAGAGGTGGTGGTGAAATAAATAAAACCACACAAAATGTATGAATATCATAAACCTTTCTTTAAATCCATACTGCTAGTACAGATAAAACATTTAAATGTTTTGCAAAGTTAGAAAAATATGGAAAAGGCAATTGAAATCATCCAGAGCAACATTTGGGTGGCGGAAAGCCATTCATTTTTTATTTTTCCTTTTATTTTTATTTTTTCTTTGAAAATTCTGAAGGAAATAGTAAGAAAGGGGATGATATAAAACATAGAGTTTATTTATTTTTCCTTGATTTAAGGGGCAAATGGAAGGAAATTTTTAGTGTTTTAAATTTTATTAGACTTGCACTACAGTTTTACCAAATTTCTCTGGTGGAACCTGGGGCAGAGTTAAAAGAGGGATCAACCTAGAATCCCTACATCAGGGTGTCAAACTGGCAGCCCATGGGCTGGATGCGTCACATGCAGGCCATGCCCACCCCAGCTTGGCAAATGGGGAAAATGTCACGAAACGTCACATGATGGCAATGTGATGTGGCGAGTTTGACCCCCAGGCCCTACATAGTCACAAGTGAACTAAGTCCAAACTCTCTTGAATTCGGCTGACCCTTATCTAACTCCAAGTAGGTGCTAATTGTTAGTTAAGTAGATTCCTGTGCATAGGTGTGATTAGCAATAAATCAGTTTAATTGGACCTTCACTTATAGAACTGATCTTTCATGCCTGCCAGTTCTATATCACAAGATTTTTACAACTTGTGTGACAAATTTTGAGCAATAATGATCAGAGGATTGGTAACTATGCGCCCTCAAGTCATTGCCAACTTTTAATGATCGCATAGGTTGATTCCTTTTCCAGGAGGATCTGTTCCCAACCTGTCTTTCAGAGATTCCAAGAGTACAGCCATCGCCACTACAATTGAACCCCTCCACTTTGTTGCTTATTTCCCAGCATTATACACTTCTTTAGAAAGCTGGCTTTCACATCATATGTCCAAAGTAAGATATAGGTAGCCCTCAACTTATGACCAAAATTGAGCTCAAAATTTATGTTGCTAAGTAAGACATTTGTTAAGTGTATTTTGCCCCATCTTATACCCTGCCTTGCCACTTTTTGTTAAGTGAATCACTGTACTTGTTAAGTTATTAACATGGTTAAGTGAATCTCGCTTCCCCATTGACTTTGCTTGTCAGAAGCCCATAAAATGTGACCCCGGGACACTGCAACTGTCATAAATATGAGTCAGTTGACAAGCTTCTGAATTTTGATCATGTGACCATGGGGATGCTGCAACGCTCATATGAAAAATGGCCATGTGTTATTTTTTTTCAGTGCTGTTGTAATTTTGAACAGTCACTTTGAACTGTTGTAAGATGAAGATTACCTGCAATTAGAGATTAAAGGTAAAGGTTTCCCTTCGCACATATGTGCTAGTTGTTTCCAGCTCTCAGGGGCAGTGCTCATCTCCGTTACAAAGCTGAAAAGCCAGCACTGTCCGAAGACATCTCTGTGGTCATGTGGCCAGCATGACTAAACGCTGAAGGTGCACAGAACACTGTTATCTTCCCACCAAAGAGGTTCCTATTTTTCTGCTTGCATTTTTACATGCTTTCGAACTGCTAGGTTAGCAAAAACTTGGACAAGTAACAGGAGCTCACTCCATTACACGGTGCTAGGGATTCAAACCACCGAACTGCCAAACTGATCAACAAGCTGAGCATCTTAGCCACTGAGCCACCGCAACCCCTAATTAGAGATCAGAGGAAAGTAAATCAAAAGTTACCCACCATTGAGCTGCAGCAGCTCTTCTATGAGGAAAAAAAATGAAATTATTTAGTTGGGAAAAAAGACAAAATATGGCAGATAGGTTAGAGGTGTACAACCACACAGAAAACAATAAATCGAAATGTTCATACTTATAGCTTGCTCTTTCCACAAATCTTCTAGTTTTGTGACTTGGGTTTCGCTAGAGAACATTCTTTTCCTGCTGGATTATTGTAGGTAATTATAACCCATTAAGTAAGTTAGCATGAAATACTCACTTTCCCTTCCTGGTTGAATAATATCAGCTCCCATTGAGAGTTTCAGAATTAGCAGATCGTGCTAAGTAGGAAATGTGATGAGGGAGGCCATTTTCAGGAATAAAATACCTCTAAGTTATTCTTTATAGCTTTCCCACCATTAGAAGGCTTTGCAGCTTGGAGAAGGTAAGTAGGGAGAACTATAAAGACCAGCAGACTGCAGACAGACATATCAATGTTTTTTTTTTCTTAAAAGATGCACTTAAGCAGTAATTACACAGGTGCTGACTTCAGCAAATAATAAAAATTTGATTCCAACTAGAAATGCCATTTTTAAACAGAAATCAAGGCCTAGGGCTAGATCCATTGGGGCAATCTTTCTGATTAATCTGATTTGATGAAGCTCCAGACAACTATCTTGTATTGCATTCATGCAGCTGAAACAGCAATTCCCAAGCTGCACTCTGTTCTTTTTAGCCAAGAAGTTAGCTGTGGAAATTTTAAGAAGATCTAATCTGAACATCGCAGGTTATCAAGTAAAGAGCACCCTCAGCTGATTTTGCAGGCCTCAACTCTTATTTTTGACTGCGGATAAAATCAATATGTAGCAATTAATTAATTTTAGCTGAAATGTTTCAGTATTAATGAAAGAGTTAGAGTCAAGCGCTCTTTATTAACAAAAGTTCTTTCCTCGGACTCTAAGGAAGCTTTTTAACATTATGACAGAAAGGGGGGATTATTTTCCTTATTTATAACAATTATTTTGGATTAAAGGATTTGAATTTCACATCACCTAACAATTCCTTCTGTTCGGTTTTATGCAAATATTTGGCCTTCCTTCAGTCTGGGAGCAGACACTTCAAAATGAACAGTGAAAATATAAAATCCCCTCCCCATGTCAGAGGTGGCATTCAGCAGGTTCTGACCAGTTCTGGAGAACCAGTAGTGGAAATTATGAGTAGTTCAGAGAACTGGCAAAACCCACCTCTGACTGGCCCCACCCCCATCTATTCTCTGCCTCCTGAGTCCCAGCTCATCAGCTGGGTCTTCTTTTGTTGCCCTGCACAAGAAAATGGATCTGGAAAATAGGTTAGTGGGGTGGAGATGGAATGGGGATTTTGCAGTATCCTTTCCCTGCCACACTCACCAAGCCATGCCCACCAAGCCACTCCCACAGAACCAATAGTAAAAAGTTTTGATTCCCACCACTGCCTGGATCATACACGAAACATGTTTTGTATCAAAGGTGGTAGTTCAGAGAACAACAAATGCCCCATCTGTCTGGAAATTTTACAGTATCCTTCTCCTGCCACGCCTACAGAACCAGTAGTAAAAAAAATTGAATCCCACCACTGGTTTAGACTCTGTTCTATCCAGGATTCTGACCAATTCAGCCTATCCTACACTTTAATGTGCTGTCCTGCACTATCTAAATTAGATTTGCTTCCATTTTTTTAAAGCCCCTGTCCCACTGCACTAACGGATGCAAAGAGGATGTAAAACATTAAAAAAGCTTGCCATCCATTGGAAAATGCTATGCATCCATTTGTGTACTCACTGCATATGTGTTTCATATGCTCTATCCGTCAAGCATCCGTCCACTGCAATTTCATCCGCGCAAGAAGTTTTGAGCTGCACAAAACTTTGTGAACGGATGAACTTTCTGCCGTGTACGATGTAAATCCGCGACATCTGAGCAACAAACGTTCTATGTCCGTTTATTATCCATTAAACATCTGCTGTATCCTCTCTGCATCCTCTGGGCATCCTCGCAACTCACATCCACTGCAGCTGAAAACGGAAAGAGGGAGGAAACAAAAGGTACACGGAATGTCTACACAGCGTTAGTAGCACAGAAATAGAAAGGATGCGCAGTGAGCGGTTTGCATCCAATATACATCTGCTAGGCTTCCTATGAACATCCGTTTAACATCCCCGCTACATACTACCCACGTCCGTTCTTTTCCATTCTGTTTATGCAAATGTTCACCACTTTTTGGAGCGGATGACAACGGATGGAGCCACCCCCGAAATTTTGCTTGTCCGCTGTGTCCTTTATGCATACTTTTTGCGTCCGTCAGCCAGTGGGACCTTGCCTTAAGTCTGAATTCTGCTTATTTTGAAGCCAAACTGCAGAGCTAATCTAGAACTGTCTTCTAGCTGAGCTTAACGGGCATAAATGTATTCATCTTTAGACAGATGCTAAATCAGTTGGTATGAGTGAGACTAGTTTCATGTAACAGGAAACTATAGTTCTAGCAATAGGAACAAGGGAAAATTATTAGGGTGGAAAAATTACAAATGGCATAATTTCAGGGTCCATCTAATGTGTAAATCTTAAAAGCTTAAAAATGTCATTTCAATTATTTTTTTTCAGTGATTAATCACAGCCTTGTTCAAAACTGATTTTCTCCTACTTCATTTTTAGATTGGGAAAAAGGAAAGGAAAGGAAAAGAAAAGAAAAGCTACTGCAGTTGATATTAGCAGTCCTAAAATGACTAGAAAAGCAATATTTGTGATTGCTGGATTTTTCAGACAGGAAACATTTTCTCCCCCTTCTCATTCATTTAAGGTGAGGAAGAATGAAGAAAATCTGTCCAACTTCCAGACAACACGTTTGGGTTATCACAAATTTTCTAAACATTAGGGTGTGAAACCCAATGGGAATCACACCAGGCTAAAAATTCTGGTGTAGCAATAACCAAACTATTTATGGCACAAATAAGGGGGTGCAGGAATTCCAGGAAGGCTGAATGCAGACATTCTACAGATCGGAGGGAAGAAAGAGCAGCAAGGTAACTGAGACATCTACTTGGGGGCTCTTTTACCATCATCTGGCTGCCAACCATCCAGCTGCACAGGGAGCTGAACTATTTAATCACTTTCCTGATTGATCAGCTGCCTTTGGATCCCCTCAGATCTCCCTGGCAGTGAGTCCACCAGGCTGCACAGCAGAAAGAAATATAGAAAAAGCCATTACCTCTGCTAAATCATTGGCTGCCTCCGGTTCTCCCCAGCTACCACCTAGTTGGCAGGCAGGCCATCAGTGACGTGAACTGTTGACCTTTCAATTGGTCATTAGAGCTCCATCTTTTAACAACCGACCCTTGAGCTTTTGTCCTTTTCTTTTTCAACCCCTTTTCTTCCCTTGGAATTTTCTAGTGCAGACTATAAATTTGAAAGTAGGAGCTGTCTTACTTGTAATATGGTTTGGAAGCCTGTTTGGCAAATTAAAATATGTTGTAATAAAACTGCATAAGAGAGGAAGAGAGAGAGAAGCAAGATAATACAAGGGGGAGGGGCATGTATGTGTGCATGATTCCATTCTAGTAAGGTGTATAAAAATAATTTCTAGTCTATCTTCTCCTAGAAGAGAAATATGCAAGTATGGCAACTTTACAACCTCTGGAATTCTGAGTTGAAGTCCATAGGTCATAAAGTTGGCACAGTTTCCCATCCTGTCCTAGAAGGACAAAACAACTCCAATCAGTAACCACTGTAATAAAATTAAATTTGAATGTGCAGAATTACATCTTAGATCTCAACTGTTGTGGCCTGCCAGCTGCCAGTGGAACTAGTGACAGATTCAGACGATGAAGAGGTTGTAGAGGAACTTGGGCTAGTTCTGGAGTCTGGGGAAGGCTCTGATGATGTTGTGCATTGGACACAGAGAAAGAGCCAGGGCCGTCCGACAATTCCCAGCCACTGGAGAGGCGCTGCCTTTGGAGGCTGAGATAAGTGGGGAGGAAGAACAGCTGGGGCCTGTTCCTCATGCGTGTATGCTCCAAGCTGTTAGGAGAGGAGAACAACTGCAGACAAGAAGTAGACTGGGAAGTAAGACATACGTGGATGCTGAATGGCCCCTCCCTGGCTGGGGAATAAATAGAAGGAAAGGGGAGTGGTAGTTGTATGAGGCAACAGTTCGGATTTCTGAAGATGTGGCTTTCTGAAGATGAGACTGCTTGCCAGAACTTAAATTGCAACTTTAGGCTGGGAGCTGATGGCCTGGCAATTATCTCAAGGAACTGATAAGGTCTGTTAGGGCATTTAACTCTTTGAAGGACTATTGCCTGGACTTTTCAGTGTGTGAATGCCATTAATTCATAGGAGATAAATAAAGAGAGGTTTTTCGGGACAAGGAGTCTCTTTCTTGATTCTGCTAATGTTGGGTCAGAACATCAACTTTCTACCTAGGAAATCTAGAACTACACCGCCTTCGGTTCAATCTAAATATAGTATATAAATGATATATGATATAAAATCATACATTGCAATGTCCTACCTGTCAATTAGTACTTCAGCTTCAACAATAACAATACAAGAGCAAACAATAGATACAAACTCAAGGTTAATTGCACCAAACTTGATTGCAGGAAATACGACTTCAGCAACAGAGTGGTCAATGTCTGGAATACTCTATCTGACTCCCAAAAACTTTAACTTTAGAATTTCTACTATTGACCTCACCCCTTTCCTCAGAGGTCTGACTGTAGGGGATGTGCATAAGTGCACCAACATGCCTACCGTCCCTGTCCTATTGTTTATTTTCTTTTTTTTCTTTTTCTTATGAGTATCCATGTATTCATAACAATGTTTTTACTTATACCTATTATCTTGTAAGCAATTGACAAACAAATAAAATAAATAAATTAAAAACACATACACCCAACCAAATGAAATTATTTTATTATGATGGATCTAGTTATACACAATAGCTTCATTGTCTGCTTATAGGATTTGTGGTCCACTTCAAGGTACTATTTGAAAGCTATGAAGAATATACTGTTTGGCTCCATCTTCTCCAAGTTGAATCTGCCTTGACTTATACGTATAATTAAGCAAAGAGAGAATGCTGTGAATACCACTTATTGGATGATTGGGATTGGAGAAGAGCATTCTCAGAAGAAGTCTTCTTATTTAGAGTTTGCCCACTGAGGCCTGGCTAGCACTCATCTTTTTATCTTTTAGAAAGCAGATTAATGCAGGGCACTTAATGGAAGACAATACAGACTGAATAATGTTTTGTTGATTTTTGTTGATTGCAATGTGTTCAGGTTATAAGCCAGTTAGATCATTTGAATTGGCGGTATGAACATGGTTTTAATATATATACATTGTGAAGACGATAGCTAAAAGTCTATAGATTTTTCAACAGGATTCAGGATATTGATTTGGAAGCCAAGGACTGAACTTACAAAATGAAAGGCATTATGCAGATCTGGAACTGGCATTGACTTTCAATGGCTATTATTTGATATTATGCTCCATTTTTTTCTGTTCAGAGCTAAAAGCTTGCTTGCAGCTGAAGAATGCAAATCAATGTTGCCTTTGAGAAATGAAGCCTGGGAAATGGAGGAAAAGAGTAACTGCAACCACACAGATAAACAGGCCAACAGGATAATTTCATTGTGCATATTTTTTTTCCTTCTGTGCTATATTAACTGCTCCCTTTTCCATGTGTAGGTCCATTGTGTGGCATTATTTTCCCCAATTTCTGAGTCTCCAGATCCGAGGTGATATTCAGCCAGTTAGTTCTTACAGGTCCTGGAAAACTAATGGCAGAAAATTTGAGTAGTTCAGAGAACCGGTAAATACCACCTCTGGCTGGCCACGCCCTCATTTATTTGCTGCCTCCCGAGTCCCAACTGATCAGAGTCCCAGCTGATTGGCTGGGTCTTCTTTTGTTGCCCTGCACAGGAGAATGGAGCTGGCAAGCAGGTTAGTAGGGTGGGGATGGAATGAGGATTTTACAGTATCCTTCCCCTGCCAAGTCCACCAAGCCATGCCCACCAAGCCACGCCCATGGAACCAAAAATAATTTGAATATTACCCCTTCTCCAGATGTGTGGACTTCCTCTTTAAAGTTCTCAAGATAGCATACCCACTGTAGATGAGGCAAAATTCTGTCATGCACAAGCAACCGGAATCACTTTGTGAATAAGCCAGAGTAGATCTTTTATTGTTCATCACCTATATTTGTCAGTCACAAAAGGTCAGGTCTGCATGTGAAGATCCAGTTAAACTAATTTATTGTTAATCATGCCTATCTTCTCAACTAATGGTTAGTACCTGCTTGGAGTTAAATAAGTGTCAAGAGAATTCAAGGGAGGTTGAACTTTGTGGCTATGTAGGGATTCTAGGATGATTCCTCTTTTGACTCCACCCCCACGTTCTGCCATTCTCTCTCCTATAATATTACAAGAATCTTGTTGGAGTGTCTATCTTCCCTTGCAATGGCAGATATAGCCATAAGGGTTTGACCTCAGACATTTCCTCCCACAAGTTGACTCTAAACTGGAATGTCTCTTTACTCCCCCTTTACTCCTTCAGCCAATGAACCAGAATCCATTTCCATAACATCACTGCTTCCTGTCCAAAAACTTAATTTTTCTTCACTTTGACATGCTGAGGAGAAAATGGTCTGAGTTGTTGCATTTCATAAAATATCAAAAATTCCTTCACTCCTGCTACTGATATCATGGAATTTGAATTGTTTGCCCTCATCCCATTCATATCCTTCCTTCACTTATGAATCGTCAATTTGACCAGGGGTGGGATTCAACTGGTGTTACCACTGGTTCGGTGACTACATTTTGCGTGCACGCTTGTAAAAAAAACCTTAAGCTGTGCCACCTGGACAGCTGAAAAGCGCTGCACGCAGGTGCACAGCGTTTGAAAAGTCTCTTTTTTCCTGCTTTTTCAACCTCAGCTGTGCCGTGCAAAGCTGCTGTGGTTGAAAAACAGGAAATAAAGGATGAGTAAGAGCCCGGGCAGGCAGGCAGGTGGGCCAAACAGCAGCAAACACAGAACCAGTTTGGTGTCTGCTGCTCTTCAGAGCTACCAGTTCTTTAGAACCGAGTGGAACCAGTAGCATTCCACCCCTGAATATGACTATATATATATTAGCAGTCCCTTGTTAGATTGCAACAAAGCCCTTATGTGACCTTTTCTTTGAATAATAGGGTTACTTCACAAACATGCAGGAGATAATTTGATAAACAGACAATTGCAAGGTTCTTTATCACATGAAATAAAAATTATATTTCCTTCCAGTTCAAAGGAAAATGATTTAAAAGTCATAGGATAAATTTTTGCCTTAAGTTACTTCATGGAATAAATTAGGATTCAGATTAACAGAGTTGGAAGGGACCTTGAAGGTCATGTAGTCCAACCCCTACCCAAGAAGGAGACCCACAATTTCTGAAGGCAAACTGTTCCATTGTCACTGTCAGAGAATTTATCCTTACTTCTAGGTTGAATCTCTCCTTGATCATCTTCCATCCATTATTCCTTGTCTGGCCTTTGGGTGCCCTGGAAAATAGCTTGACCCCTTCCTCTCTGTGGCAACCCCTCAAATACTGGAATACTGTTATCATGTCTTCCCTGGTCCTTCTTTTCACTAGACTAGCTATACCGAGTACTTGCAAACCATTCATTGTATGTTTTAGCCTCCTGTCCCCTAATCATCTTGGTTGCTCTTCTCTGCACTTTTTCTAGAATCTCAACATCTTTTTTATAGTGTGGTGACCAAAACTGGATGCAGTAACTTAAATGACAACAAAGAGATACTGAAAACTCTAATTCGTTATTGTGACATAATCACCACCCCAACTTTTGCAGCTTACATCTGATCTTTTCCTTAGGAGCATAATGAAAAGATCAACTAGTCTAAAATGTAATTACTTTGTTGGCAGCTGAAGAAGGCTGGATGGAGAACGTGGAATGCTGCCAATTCAAAAATAGAATATTTATGATGAGTCTGGATATGCAGTTTTAGCACACAAACACAAATTCAGAAAAGACACTGTTCTAGTTGAACAATTGATCTGAGAAATATCTCTGTTAAATTATAATCTTTGTGATGGCAGTTGTATTTTATGTATTTTATGTTGCAGCTATGTATAATTTATTTTGCCCCCAATTATTCTTCCTTTCGTGACTTTAAAACCACACAAACAGTCATTTTTACTGAGAATCAAGATAATCTAATATTAAATATTAAAATACTGAAAGAACACAGACGGCTTGGTACAAAACAGTTTAAATATAGCAGGTATTCATATGTTCTGACAACAAAAGGTTAAATTACCATTTGTATTGCTCTATAGGTACCATTCCCCTGGTGGAGACTGACTCTAAGGAAGAGGAGAAACAGCCAACAGGGAGTGGGAGTGTAGCTGCAGAGGTGGTGGAGGAGGCTGGGGGAGGGCAGAGGCCAGCTGAGCAGTCAGAGGAGGATCCAGGCCCATCCTCTATCCATCCTAGGTCATGCAGGCAGGAGAGGATCAGGGAAAAGTGAGGTCTACTCAAGAGGAGATTACCATGATCCTCCTCATGGCTTGCAAGTGGGAGTTATGTGTATAAGTTTGCAACTGCACAGTTAGAATTTGTAGGAGTCAATTTAGTGTTCACCTTGAAAGAGGTTTATCTTTGCTGGCATTCTTCCCATGGACATTTCTCGGTTATTTTCCCAGAGTTTATGATTAGTTAACTTGGCTTGCTTCGGGACTCTCATCAATGTGGTTTATTTTGTTTTTCTGTTTGCCTCATTATTTATTTTTGTGACTTTAAACTGTGCCTAATAAAACAGTGCAGTTTAAGTTGAAGGCCTTACGGGAATTTAATGTATGTTTTGGGCTATTTTGAGAGTCTAAGGGTCATCACATTTTGACTTCTGCCACCCCTTCAACTTTTTTTTTTTTTTGTGGGGTGGCCATAGATCAGCTCAGAGCAGAGATTGCCCAGTTAACCCAGCAAGTGAGTCTTTTGACTGCACAAATGCAAGCTGCCCGGCCATGCCGAAAATGCCCAGTGGCAGTACCAGATAAATTTTATGGTTCGCTGGCCAAATTTCTAGCATTTTGGGGGCAGTGCCAGCTTTACATGAGCCTTCAGCCTGATGACTTGCCCACTGACTGGGATAAGGTGGGGTTTTTGATTAGTTTGTTGTCAGGCTCTGCAGCACGTTGGGCGACACCTCTGCTGACCCAGCCCATCCACGTGTTGGACAATTATGCTGAGTTTTGCCATCAGTTTCAGGCCATGTTTGAGGACCCTGTTCAAAGCCAAACAGCAAACAGACATTTGTGAGAGTTGAAGCAGGGGCGTAGCTCACTCATGGATTATATTGCTAGTTTTCGGGTGGTTGCTCAGGATGTACAATGGAATGAGGCAGCACTATTAGACCAGCTCCAGGAGGGTTTGTCGTCAGAGTTCCTGGATGAGTTGGCATGCACTGAATGCCCTCGCACCCTCCAGAAGCTCATGCATCTGTGCCTTCGTATCGATGCCAGATTTCAGCAGCGATGGGTGCAATGACAGACAGAGACCGTATCTGTTTCCAGCAAGATGGCACCCTTGGTGGAAGTGCCTTTGGAGGAACCCATGCAGTTAGGGGCCGGCCACCTTCGCCTGACTCAAGTAGAAAAGAATAGACATCATCATGATGGTTTTTGCCTGTATTGTGGCAATCAATGCCATTTTGCAGCCAAGTGTCCGATTAAGACATCCACAGCAGCAATCCATGCCGTGGCAGGAAACGAGCATCACTCAGCCTATGGGGGTCTGCAGGTTGGGGTGTAAAGTCCATAGGCCCGCCATCTTCACCAACCTTTCCACCCTTGCCACCTTTGACATCTTCGACATCTCCACCACACTCACTATTGGTGAAGCATCTTGTGCTGCCAGCAAGTGTGTTCATGCCTGGTGTGGGAGCGATGGAGATCCCAGCTTTGGTCGACTCAGGGGCCACAGACAATTTCATGGATGCTCATTTTGTCAAGCAGTGGTTCATTCCTCAGCAACAGGTATCCCCACCAGTTATGGTGGAGATGATTGATGGTTGGCCCCTTCGTTCGGGACCTGTGGTTGCTGCAACCAAACCCCTTTGCATGTGTATTGGGCAGCATGTGGAGGAAACTGTGTTTTACGTTGCCGCAGTGCCTCATTTTCTGGTGGTGCTGGATTTGGAGTGGTTACAGGACCATGAACCACAGATTTTCTGGTCTCCTGGAGCTTTGCAGTTCCTTGATAGGAAGTGTACCAACCATTGCTTGCGCTCCTGTGCAGGGAGTGTGGCTACGCCTGTGGACCTGAATCTACCTGCAGAGTTGGTGGACCTTGCTGATGTGTTTGGGGACAAGGAGGCAGATCAGTTGCCTCCGCATTGGGCATATAACTGTCCAATCGACTTGTTGCCCGATGCAAAATTGCCGATGGGTCAGATATATTTCCTGTCGGAACCGGAGTTGGCCGCATTGCGGGATTTTATTGACAAGAACTTCCAGAAAGGATTTATTGAGCCTTCTACCTCCCCATTGGCTGCACCGGTGCTTTTTGTGAAAAAGAAATCAGGAGAGCTACGTTTGTGTTATGATTACTGCAAGTTGAATGCAATCACAATGAGGAATTGGTACCCGCTTCCCCTCGTCTCTGAACTGATTGAGCAGTTTGTCAAGCTAAGATCTTTATGAAGTTGGACTTGCATGGGGCCTACACTCTGGTTCACATTCATGCAGGGAACGAGTGGAGAACAGATTTCCGGACGAGGTCCGGGCATTTTGAGAATACATGATGCCTTTTGGATTAACCAATGCCCCAGCTGTGTTCATGCATTTCATGCACGATGTTTTCCATGATTTGTTAGATCAATTCGCATTCATTTATTTAGATGACATTTTGATTTACTCAGACTCCCTGTAGGAACATTGGCAGCATGTGTGGCCAGTGTTGCAACGTTTGAATGATAACCACCTGTTTGCTTTATGTGAGAAGTGTCAGTTTGTACAAACCACGATTGACTTCTTGGGACATCGTATTTCACCTGCTGGGGTGGAAATGGACCCAGAAAAAATTCAATCGTTGCAGGAGTGGGAACCTCCACAGCGGGTTAAACTGTTGGGGTTTGCAAACTACTACCGCACATTTATTCTCTGCTTTGCTGCCTTGACTGCTTCCTTTTCTAATCTGCTCAGGAAGGGGGAGAAATTCCATTGGGGTGCTGAGGAGCAGGCAGCTTTCAAGGCATGGAAAGTTGCCTTTGCTTCTGAGCCTATCTTCAAACACCCTGATCCAGGCCAGCCATTTCTGGTGGAAACAGATGCTTCCAATGTGGCTGTTGGTGTGGTGCTCCTCCACACCTATGCTCTCGCAGGCACCTTGTTCCCAGAAGTTGTCAGCTCCAGAGTGCAACTATACGATTTGGGACAAGGAGCTATTGGTGGTTAAGGGAGACATGGTGGCACCACCTGGAGGGGGCTTGTCACCAAATCTAGGTTTGGACAGATCATCACAATTTGGAACACCTACGTACAGCTCAGACATTGAACCAATGTCAGGTGAGATGGTCCTTATTCTTTACTTGATTCGATTTCCGGGTGACCTATGTTCCAAGTGGAGGGAATCAATGGGCCAACACCCCATCTCGGAAGCCCGAGTAGACCCGAAGGGAGGATAAAATCTTGCCCCAGACGGTGATTCTGTTGGAGCAGTTTGTGGCCACTGAGGAACTTGTAGAGCTTTGAGTGAGGATTCAGGAGGCGCAGCAGCAGGACCCACTTGTGACAGCTCAACATTGAGAATTGGATGAGAATGGGAGACAAGAGACTCCTTGGGCATATATTGGAGACCTGTTGCAGTTCCATGATCGCACTTATGTGCCTGGAGGTCCTCTTCATGGCCTTATCCTACATCAGTATCATGATAGTCTGGCAACAGGACCCTTTGGGGTGTTCAAAACACCACACCTCATCTCTAGGACATTTTGGTGACCGAGACTTAAACATGATGTGTTGGGATATGTGGCGTCTTGTGGGATCTGTTGCCAAGCCTACTTTGATACTCCTGATGCACCCCCCTGATCTCTTGCAGCCCTTGCCCATGTCAGAATGACCATGGGGGGCAGTTTCATTGGATTTTATCATTGAGTTACCACCATCGAATGGTGCCATAACCATTTTGGTGGTGGTGGATATGTTGACTAAAATGGCCCACTTTATTCTGTGTGCGGGTCTTCCATCAGCCAAGTTAATGGCTCAATTGTTTATCTCCCATGTTTTCCGGTTGCATGGGTTACCAGACCGCATGGTATCAGATCGGGGGGTATAATTTATGGCATGCTTCTGGCAGACCCTACTTGTGAAACTGCAGGTTCAGGTGTGTCTGTCGTCTGCTCATCACCCCAAAACTGATGGGGGGACAGAGAGAGTGAATGCTATTTTGGAGCAGTACCTCCAATGTTTCAGCAATACTCAACAAGACAATTGGGTGGAAGTACTGCCAGTGGCAGAATTCACTTATAACAATGCTCAACATGTATCCACCCATGTGTCCCCTTTCTTTGCTAACTATGGGTTTCATCCATGACTTTTCCCTTTAGCCCCATCTGATTCCCCAGTTCTGGCAGTGGATATGTTTTTGCAGGAGTTAAAGACCATGCCCCACATGGTCCGCGATCAACCAGAGAGAGCTAAGGAAGACTATAAATGGTTTGCAGACTGACATTGTCACGATGTTTCACCTTTAGCAGTCGGCGATCGGGTTTGGCTCTCTACTTGATATTTACTAATGATGCAACCATCGAAAAAGCTTGATCATCATTACCTGGGACCTTTTCCGGTTGAGGCAATGATCAATCCTATGGCTTATCATCTCTCCCTGCCATGGACCATGCGTATCCATCCTGTTTTTCATTGTTCCCTGTTAGTCCCTGCCTCAACAGTCCCCATAGACCGGCTCCATCACTGCGGCCCCAGTAGCTCCTCTGGGAGAGGAGGAGTATGAAGTGGATAGCATCCAAGATTCATGCCAGTTGCGGGGCCAATTTCAGTATTTGGTGGCATGGAAAAGTTATGGACTAGAGGACTTCACCTCCATTAATTCAATTAATGTTCATGCTCCTCATTTGGTCCAGGACTTTCATGCTCAGTTTCCTCAATGTCCTTGTCTGCCTGGTCCTGGGGGAGGGAGCCCTGCAGGGGGGATAGTGTCATGGCGCTGGCAGAGACTGACTCTGAGGAAGAGGAGAAACAGCCAACAGGGAGTGGGAGTGTGGGTCCAGAGGTGGTGGAGGAGGCTGGGGAAGGGCAGAGGCTGGCTGAGCAGTCAGAGGAGGATCCAGGCCCATCCTCTATCCATCCTAGGTCATGCAGACAGGAGAGGATCAGGGAAAAGCGAGGTCTACTCAAGAGGAGATTACCATGATCCTCCTTGTGGCTTGCAAGTGGGAGTTATGTGTATAAGTTTGCAACTGCGCAGTTAGAATTTGCAGGAGTCAATTTAGTGTTCACCTTGAAAGAGGTTTATCTTTGCTGGCGTTCTTCCCATGGACATTTCTCGGTTATTTTCCTTGAGTTTATGTTTTGTTATCTTGGCTTGCTTCGGGACTCTCATCAATGCAGTTTGTTTTGGTTTTTCTGTTTGCCTCATTATTTACTTTTGTGACTTTAAACTGTGCCTAATAAAACAGTGCAGTTTAAGTTGAAGGCCTTACCGGAGTTTAATGTATGTTTTGGGTTTTGGGTTATTTTGAGAGACTACGAGTCATCACAATAGGTTGATTGTTTTCTGATATTTGATAACAATTAAAACCAGCAAGAAAGGTTGAATAAAAAAGTAGTGTTTGATTTTTTTAAGTGATGCTATAAATATTTAGAAAGAAATCTTAAATTTTATGATAACAACTAGCATTAGAATGAATAAAATTCATATGTAGAGCCAGTTTGATCTAAATACAGATAGTCCATGACTCACAACCATTCATTTAATGATAGTTCAAAGTTTCAACAGTACTGAAAAAAAGTGACTTATGCCTGTTTTTCACAGTTATGACTATTGCAGCATCCCCATGGTCACATGATGAAAATTTGGATACTTGGCAACTGGCTCATATTTATGACGGTTGCAGTGTTCTGGAGTCATGTGATCACCTTTTGTGACAAGCAAAGCTAATGGAAACACCATGATTCACTTAACAACAGTGGCAGTAAAGATCATAAAATGGGGAAAAACTCCCTTAACAAATGTCTCATTTAGTAACAGAAATATTGGCTCAATTATAGTAATAAGTCCAGGACTACCTATACCCAGTTTGGGCTAGTGGTTAAGGCACCAGGCTAGAAATCAAGAAACTTCTAGGCCAGTCACTCTTTCTCAGCCCAATTCATCTCACAAGTTATTCTGGTGCAGAAAAAAGAAAAAGGAAGGAATATTGGTATGTCACTGCCTTGAGCTTTTTATAAAAATAATAAAGATGTAATATAAATAATAAATAAATACATGTTAAATATAATAGATAGACCTTTGGAGGGGGGGAGAGATTCAGAAGGAACAGGATGCCTTTTAAAAACTTTTTTGTTTATAAGCAACTGTAAGCCATGCAAAGTCAGAGGTTCTGTATATATCTCTAGAATTGTTATTACCAAGTTTCCCCAAAAATACAACCCAACCAGAAAATAAGCCCTAGCATGATTTTTCAGGATGCTCATAATATAAGTCCTACTCCAAAAATAATCCCCAGTTATGATCATCAGCTAGATAAATGCACTTTAGTACCATATTTTCCCCAAAATAAGAGCTAACTGGAAAATAAAGTCTAATGCGTCATTTGGAGCAAAAATTAAGATAAGACCTGATCTTATTTTCACCTAACAGAATGTCAGAGGCACAAGCCACCAGAATTATTCCGAAGCTTAAGTCAAGAGGTTTCTTTATTGTTGATTCACTAGTTCCCATGATTCTTGTCAGACTGCTTGTTTTCCCCTGGGAAAGTTTGATATATAGCTCTGAGGTGAAGAAGCATCTTGGATAAGAAGTGAAATGTCTTCAAAGAAAAATCAAAATATCTAGTTGCCTCTTGCTAAAGCACCTTTGGGACATACCTAAGAAAACAGATCAGTCTACTGGTTTTGTTAAACATATAATTTTTCATCTCAAAGATTTCCAATGTCTTGCAAAAATTGTTCTGATCGCAACAGCGCAGCCAATAGGGAAGTGATGTAATTTATCAGCAGTAGGATTCCAGTAGCTTTCTAATTCTACCTTCATCTGCACTTTGAAATATTACATCAGATAAATAACCATTGTATCTCTTTCTCCTTCTGTGTATTTCTCTCTCGCCCCTACTCTCTCTCTCTTTCTGTGTGTATGTCTGTGTTTGTATCCATGCATATATCCATATGTCCTCATTTCAATGTTACATTAAAATAATGTGATAAGGCCCATAAAACAGGTTTTAAGTCATTATTGCACAAAATACTCTATTGACTACAATGCAACTTATCTTATTTATTTCCCTTTTAAGTTAAAAGAAGTAGGGGTATGTTCCTAGACTAACCTATCCCTAGTGAAACTACATCAAAATGCATTGTAGTGTTGTTTTCAACAGCCTTTAGGAGGGTTTGGTAATGTTAAACTTCCAACTGAGAGAAAGAAATTCTTCCAAACTATTGGGCCCATGGGAGGAGGGAGGGAAGGGGGGGAGAATTAACTGCCGTTTACAAATCAAATACTGTGGAATGCTTTTTCCAGAAAGCAGATGAAAGAAAGTCAACATGTGACCTTAGCCATACTTTTTGATGTATTTTAGGCTTTGAAGTAATAGTACAAAAGCAGTAAAACAGAATTAATACAGAGAGAGGCTTGCTGTCAAAAGTATGAAAGTGTTTCCTATGAAAGGTGCTTTGTTTTGTTCAGCTCCCCAAAAGGCTAGAAAAGTATACTTCTTTGCTTCCTTTTTTATTTATTTATTTATTTTCAAATAAGTACCTAAACAGCAAATACTTTCAGCCATGCTATTTAGGACTGAGATGATAAAAACCTAGATGTTGGGATCTGGTTTACATGTTGGAACCTGTGAGGATCCTAACCCAACATAAAAAGAGCATTATCTTATTTTTCTTCCCCCTTTGGATGGTTTACCATCTTGTTTTGATATTGCACATTCTGGATTTCTACCTTTGGATCACATTTACCCATAGAAAGAATTTGCCCATCTCTAAGAAGAGATTGGACAACAATTTGTCTGAAATGATATAGAGTTTCCTGCTTGAACAAGGGGTTGGACTAGAAGATCTCACAAGCCCCTTCCAATTCTGTTATTCTGTTATTGTTCTGTTATGTTTGAAAACATAATGAACTGTAGCCAATCATATTTTTCAGAAGGCAAACTCAGCCTTTTTCTGAACAGACTTGTGGGCAATGCAACAGGAAGAAGACGACGAACAAAAGCTTGAATTGTGGAGAATGTAATGCACTCGTGTTACATTAAATGTAACAATCTTTGTGTATTTATCCTTAGGAGATGCTGAAAATAGGCCTTGAAGCTTATAATGTTGTTTTGCGTGTACTTCTAATATAATTGGAAAATGTCCTAGTTGTTTAGGAAATATATAGTTCTTCTTTTGAGGGGCTGATCAAATCGTAGATCTTAATTCAGAATCATTGCAAGATGAATTTTGAATGGAGATGTTTTTCACAACAAGGTCACTCAGAGACCTTCCTTACAGACCTTGATTTACTCTTATTTTAACTGATGTTTTATACCACTTTTAACTTCACAATGGCTGTATTCAGTCAGTTTAGTGACTCAAATAAACTAATGCCCTATTTCTCTATGTATAGCCAATACTGTATTGAAAAGTACAATAACATAAACATTCCTATTGCAGACTGAAAAAAATGTGTTGGACAGATATCCCGAACCTTTGTGAGGCAATGGCAGATTTGAAATGTTGAGAATTTGTCATGGTACCTCACATAAATGGCTGCTAGCATAGGCAGCGACTAGCCTACACAAATGGGTTTGGGTGTCTCATTAAGTTCTAATGGACATTCATTGATAAGTTCCTTGTGTAATTTGAACAAGAATAGAAGAGTACACTTCTTCTCTGCAAGGGAGGTATAAAATTGGGATGATCAGCCATGCTAATTCTTCCCAGGGTATAATGGTGACGTCAAAAGGGCAAAAGAGATCACCTGTCTGGTTTTATGAAAACTCTGAATACTCTTTCAAAATGTTCCTATTGAACACCCTTTTTCCCCAAAAAACGTATATTTGCCTCAAAAATTTAGACAAAATGAACATTGCATAAAGTGCTAACATACTAAAACACCAACATCCTGGCACATGGCACAGGTAATTTATCCCATCAATACACCACTACCAAAGTGTTCCGTTAGATCTTTCAACTAGCCTTTTCCTTGATTTTGAGTGGTTGCAGCTATCTGTCGTGTCTATTTCATTGCAATTATTCTTTTGCTGAGTTTGGAATTTTTTTAAAAAATAGGTACTGTAAGACTTAAGTATCACTTTGCAGCATGGTTCATTTTTTTAAAATTGAAAAATGTAAAACATTTCCCTGGATGAGGATTGAAAAGAAAACAAATTATCTGCAATAATGCTCAATAGGAACGTAGGTGTATTTATTTCTTTGTTTATATCCTACCTTTATTATTTTTACAAATAACTCAAGGTGGCAAACATACCCAACACACTTTCCACCTATTATTTTCCCCACTACAATCACCTTGTGAAGTGAGCTGATTTGAGAGAGTGACTGGCCCAAGGTCACTCAGCTGTCCATTATACCAAAGGCGAGACTAGAATTTACAGCTTTTCTTGATTTCTAGCCTGGTACCTTAACCACTAGACCAAACTAGCAATAAGAACATAAGTGGTGGAATTAAAAATATTTTACTACCATTTTTGTGGGTGCATGCTTCACATTTTAAAATGAACAATTTTAAGCATGAAAACTTATCTTACCGTCAGCACTGGTGAGTAAAACAGCTGAAGCAGGGCAATCTGCTCTGCCATGCCTATCAGCTAAGCTACAAACAAAGGAAATATAGGACAGGAAAGAGCGGGGGGCGGGTATGCAGGGCCAACTGTTGACTGGCGCTGTCAGATCACTAGAACTGGTGCAAACCGGAAGCATACCACCTTTGAATAAAGAAGCAAGGAGGGCAGCAAGACCCAAGCTATTCTGAAAGGTCTGATTCAGAATAAAAAGTTAGACCTCTGATTATTAGGCAATGAAAGATACCTTTAGGACATAATAAAATCTGGGAGATTTACTTAAGTGCTCTCTTTGTCTCTCAGAAACTGTGCGTGCTCAGCAGAAAAAAAAAATAGTTGAAAAATTTGTTTAAAACCACCAAGATAGCTAAGTGTGGAGATACCCTCCAAAAAGTAGTGATCTGAATAATGACAATTCCGAACAACTTTTTAAAGGAGTACAAGACTGATTTGCAAGTTGATTTAGCACCACCAGTGAATCCACTGTAGACAGATTCAAATTAAGGAATGTGAGCATAAAGTTGGAGACAGAGAACTTAAATGCCAGCTTCATCTCTTGAGATAAGTACCTGGCTTCTTTCAGATGTGGTAAGCCTTAAATGGAAAAGACAAGTGTCTGAAGGAACTTGAAACTTTCAACACTCAAAATACTCTATATTTAGAAAGTAATGCTAAGAGGAAACTGAGAATGGAAGTATTTGAGAAGGGGAAATTATCAATATGAATTTCCTTCTAGTTAGGTGACATGATAGATACAGACACATCCTTGACTGGCATACTGATCATCAACAAAAGTGGATTTTTTTTTCAGTCAAATAGAATCTTATCAGCCATTTAAGAGAAGGAGGAGTAAAAATATACAAAGGTCCCCATTGAAATATGATGTATTGCAAAAAGGAAGGACAAAAGATGTCTGAAACATAACAATACTGAAACGTATATATTTATTCTCCAGAACTGAAGACCTCTTAAAACTATGATTTAAGTATTTCAAAAGAAAAGTTTTATATACCAATAGTTATCCTGTTCACAATATTGCAAATTACATATACCAGTCAAAAATTCCAGGAATAACATCTGAGCTGGGCTTCCTTTGCAGATTTTATTTTTATCACCATGGATCTATCTGCAGTATACAATCAATGAACCATGTGAAGATGTTCCAGTATGCCACTGGGCATAAAATTCTGGGCAAAATGGCCCAATTAATGGAACAGAAGGCCTCTAGGAGATAGACAATTCACATGAACCTCCCTAAAGAGCACCCACATTTTCAAGAATAAGTTCAGCCACATTTTGACAAGGAGGAAGTTAATGATGAGAATGGAAGCATAAAGCTTTTGCAAGAATCTGTCATTCTCTTTTTTAAAACCCCTAAATCCAGTACAAAACATGCCATCACAGTGACGATATGGGAGTTATTTTGGGAACTTTTTTAAAAAAATGAAGTGGGTCTAGTTTTCCTCTAAAAAGTCTCTCATTTTTATTCATCTCTGTAAATTACAAATTAGGAAAACCTTTTTTAAAATGCTCAAAATTTGCAAATTTGTCTCCAGATCTTTGGATAACCTGTTATTGTCAACGCAGATATCAGAAATCTATAAAAATCCCCTAAATGGCCTCTTTTCAGATGTTTTGGGCTACAATCTAATTAACGGCAATTTTAGCTTTTAAGATGGCAGCTATTGTATGGTCCACTACATCAAGATAACATCAGGTTCACAATAGTGATGTACAAACAACAAAATATGCAAACAAAGAAAAAAATGAAACAAACAGGATGTGGACAGCTACCAGGTATCATGGATCACAAAAATTTCCCAAGATTCTAAGTGATTGTACATTCAGTTTAAGCTATGGCCCTCTCTCTATCTCGCTTTCAGTGTTAAATTTGCTACTTGTCCACAGAGCCTCTTCCAACCCATTCTAGAGCTGTACATAAAAATTATTTCCTATCAAGAAAGTTTTGCAAAATCTAAATCAGGTATCATAAATTCATAAAATCAGTTTGAAAAATTAAATTGATTCAGAAAAAACAATGAAATTCAACTTGGATTTTGGCATTAAATCATTGATGAATGGAGATGAATATATGTGACCCAGAATAATGTTGCAGGATATAATCTGGGTTAGTGACTGGGAGCATAGGTTTTATCTTCTCAGTTTTCGAATTCATGCTGGAGCCCATTATTAGGGAACTTCTGTCTGGCAAAGTGTATGTGTGGTGTTTATAGTCCCTGTTATATATGAGTGTTGACTGGGGCGTGTTGATGGCTGACTTTTAAGTCATTAGCTGTTGTTTGCTTGTGCTGCCCAGCCCTTGCCATCTAAGTACTTTATAGGCTGGTGGTAAATCAGCACTCCTGTTGACTGATGAGGGGCTTGTTTCCAAGGCTTCAATCTGGCTGTTTTTGTGCCTGCTTGTCCAACAATCTTAGTCACTGCAAAGTTGGATGTATGTCCTTGTTCATTGCAGTGTGAGGCTACCAATAAGTTTGGCTCTCCTTGTCTGACCACCAGCTTGTGTTCTTGCAATCTAATGGTTAGTTTCCTGTCCATCTGTCCTACATAGTCATAGAGATGGATGCATGAACTGGCCTTTGCTAGAGATAAGATCCCTGAAGATGTGCTCCAACATAAGGTTGAAAGCTTGGAAGACAAAACCTCTGGTCCCAATGACCAACCCAGATTGGATGAGATCATTGAATTGAGTTGATTGGATTCAGAATTCTAAAAATTTGGGTTCAGAAACACCCATCATCAGTGAGATGATTTACACTGATTTGATTCAGAAAGTTGATTGGATTTTTTTTAACTGAATGAATTACTGTAAATCAGCAAATTACACATTCCTACTTACAGCAACTACAACGTTCTATATATTGCTAGACCACAAAGATAATTTGACTCATCTGAATACCTGTTCATTCTTTGAAAAATATATAGCCTATTTTTCTTCCTGTGTTCAAAGCAGCTTGGCACTGTACTTTTATTTTGAAGGATAAGTACGCCAGTTAATTATATCAAATGAACCATCATTTAAGAGACAATGGGAGGCAAAGCTGAAGAAAAATGGGAAGAATTTTACGAAACAATAGTCCAAAATGATTAAGTTGGCTCAATCTTTTCCATAGCAGTCCAGAAAAAAATGCTCTAGGAGAAATGGATGTATTACAGCCAGCATAAACAGAAGTTTGAAATTAACTACTTTAGAGGTTTGGAATTTTTAATGCACTATATTCTGGCATGCTTTAGTTTTCATTGGTTGGTAAAACTGTAGTTGCTCTAGGATTCTTAAGACCCATGCATATGTAAACATAAAAAGCAGAGGTGGTATTCAGCAGGTTCTGACCACTTCTGGAAAACCAGTAGCAGAAATTTTGAGTAGTTCAGAAAACCAGCAAATACCACCTCTGATTGGCCCTGCCCCCCATCTACTCTTTGCCTCCCAAGACCCAGGCTGCGTCTTCTTTGGTTGCCTTGCACAGGAGCTGGAAATCAGGTTAGTGGGGTGAGTGGGAATGGAATTTTGCAGTATCCTCCCCCTGGAGCGGGGAGGGAATGGAGGTTTTGCAATAACCTTCCCCCTGGAGCAGGGAGGGAATGGAAATTTTACAGTATCCTTCCCCTGCCACGCACACCAAGCCACACTCACAGAACCAGTAGTAAAAAAATTTGAATCCCACCACTAATGAAAAGGTTAAAAAAAAAGGTTAATGTTTCCCTATCCAATCATATCCAACATGGTGCTCATTTCCATCTTTTGGCCAAGGGAGCCAGTATTGTCCAAAGACCCTTTCTGTGGCCATGTGGCCAGTATGGCTATATGGCAAAGGCATATGAAATGCTGTTTAAAAGACCTAGCAATCCCATAAGAAAAAACAGGAGTCATCTCGAACATACAATGTAAGAACTGTAACAACCACTATGTGGGACAAACAGGCAGAATATTGGCATAACGCACCCATGAACACCAACTGGGGTTAAAAGACATGAATAATGTTTAATTTCACAACATAGAGACAGATTTAACCATTGTTTCAATTGGGAAAATGTGACCATCCTAGACCAGGCCATGTCCAAAAATGCCAGGGAATTTCTAGAAGCCTGGAATTCTGAGAAATCAGCCATCAGTAGATACATAGACATTAACAACATCTGTAGACTATGCAAAAGAGACAATCAACCAGCCCAAAAGGGAAAGAGACTCCAGCACCTCTCCACCAGTAACCAGCACTCATATCAGTGGTGGGATTCAGCCAATTCACACCAGTTCAGGAGAACCAGTTGTTAACTTTCTGAGCAGCTTGGTGAACTAACTGGTTGTTGGAAGAAATCATTAGGGCAGAGAACCGGTTGTTAAATTATTTGAATCCCACCACTGATTCAGATCAATTGCAAGGTTAACTTCAGACCAACAATTAAGTAAGCATATACCCCTATCAAGAAGCAGCCAAAGAGCCAACAGTAAACAACCCAACCAAAAAATCTCTAAGACCACCCCTACCCAGACAGACAGGGTAAAAGACCAGAATATAAACTGACAGCAAATAACATTCCTTACTAGCACTGATGTTACCTAGTTTGTATAATGAAACATCTGCAAGAAAAAAAGCAAGTCCCTCAAATGCTGTTATCTTCCCACCAAAATGGTGCCTATTAATCTACTCTTATTTGCAGGCTTTCAAAGTGCCAGGTGGGTAGGAGCTGGAGCAAGGAATGGGTGTTCACCCTGTTGCATGGCACTTGGGTCTCAAACCCGAGCTATCAGATTTCAGCTGACAAGCTTAGCGTCTTTAACAGTTGAGCCATCCTGCCTTGGGAGTGTAAACATATAGGTTCAATCAAAATATTAGTTGCATCTCATAGAATAACATCAGTTTAAAGTGGTACATTTTACAGTTTTCTCTTCTCTACAGGCTACAACTGATTACTACTGTGCAGAATGTAAAAAGTTGTATTGATGAAGGAATACACTCTCCAAGGAATTTTTTTTTTTTAACAGATTAAGAGAGTTGGAAGGGACCTTGTACTGTAGGTCATCTAGTCCAATACCACCTCCCAAGCAGGAAACCCTATGCCATCTCTGACAAATGGCAGTCCAATCTCTTCTTAAAATCCTTCAGTGATAAAGCTCCCACAACTTCTAAAACAAGTTGTGACTAGACAGCCATCTATTTAAAATTATATAGGGTCTCCTGTTTGAACAGGGAGTTGGACTAGAACGAGGGTCTTCAAACTTGGCAAGTTTAAGACTTGTGGACTTCAACTCCCAGAATTCCTGTGCTAACATGACTGGAGGAGGAATTCTGGGAGTTGAAGTCCACAAGTCTTCAAGTCCACAAGTCTTAAAGCTGTCAAGTTTGAAGACCCTTGGACTAGAAGACATCCAAGGTCCCTTCCAGCTCTATTCTGATTGATTGAAATCTGGGCATTTGGCAACCACTATGTATTTATGATGGTTATGGTATCCCGGGGTCAGGTAATTGCAACTTGCAACCTTTATGGCCAACTGCTGGCAAGCAAAATTAATGGAAGCTGGATTTCACCTAACAATGATGTAATTCGCTTAACAAATACCATAAAAATGGTCATAAAATTGGGCATAACTTGCTTAACAACAAAAAGTCTTGGATTATCTACAATCATTTTCTTCTATAGTTTGCATTTCTTATTGCTGGCAACTTCCTTCGAATAAATAAGAAGATCAAATAAAGGTAGACCTCGACTTACAACAGGTTATTCAATGACTCTTCGAAGTTACAACGGCACTGAAAAATGTGACTTATGACCAATGTTTTTCACCTTTACAAACTTTGCAGCATCCCAATGATCAAAATTCAGCTGCTTGGCAACTGGTTCATATTTATGACCGTTGCTGTGTCCGAAGGTCATTTGATCCCCTTTTGCGACCTTCTCACAAGCACAATCAAAGGGGAAGCCAGATTCACTTAACAAGAGGATTACTAACTTTTCAACTGCAGGGATTCATTTCACAATTGTGGTAAAAAAAAAAAAAACAGGGGGAAACGCATGTAAAAAATGTCTCACTTAAGAACAGGAATGTTGGACTCAATTGTGGTTGTAAGTTGAATACTTACCTGTATACCCTCAGAAATTTCAAACCCATACAAATATACATATTTTATAATAGTTTCATGGGGAGAACTATGTTGAGGGATCCAGGCTCTTATGACTGGCTTAGCACTCATGGCTTCTGCACTGCTATTACTGTTAATCTTCTCATCACTTTATCACCCATCCCCTCCCACTTGTGACTGTATGACTGTAACTTTGTCGCTTATATCCTTATGATTTATATTGACTGTTTCCTAGTATGATTTGATTGCTTATTGTACCCTATGACTATCATTAAGTGTTGTACCTGATGATTATTGACCCTTGAATAATGTATCTTTTCTTTTATGTATACTGAGAATATTTGCACCAAGACAAATTCCTTGTGTGTCCAATCACACTTGGCCTATAAAAGAATTCTAATTCTATATTCAATAAGCTAATAGAAAGGTAGCTTGTGCCATGATATCAGGCCACAGCTAGGAGCAATATATTTTTGCTGACAAGCACCAGATTATCATCATCCTTTATTTTTTTCTCTCTCTCCTAGTTACAGCTCTGTATTAGGGCTTAAATCCCCTTATTATCCTGAAGCTCACTGGTGACTTGGGCCAATCATACCTTTCATAGCTTCATCTATCTCACAGGCTTACCATGATATAAATCAGGAAGCAGGAAACAAGTTCACTACCTCAATAAAATGTAGGACAGAAATGACCTATAAATAAATGATATTTATTCTCTTCCATGAAAGACTCAAAGACTGGAGAGCCTTACCTAAGATGGCAACTAGCCCCATACAGGAATTGTTCAGGTCAACTTACATTCAAGACATCTTGCTGCCTCATGCAATGGATCAGTAAGAGAAAATATACTTTGAGAGCAATTTTCATTTCTTTATTTATTACATCTCTCTCAGGAATTACTGCTGCTTTGTTCCTTCATAGACTCAAGCAATTGAGTAACTCTTCTTATACCTACCATGGATGCAGAGATATATGTATTTGTGCATGCTCATTCACACCCAAAGAGAGATGTGTATGAATGCAAGTGGAGAGAGAATGTGTGAATTTTGTTCTTTGCTGTATGAAAGACCAATAAAGCAGCCGTGCCATAGATAGAAAGTCCATTCACAGAGTGGTAAGGACAGCCGAGTAAATTATAGGAAACTCGCTTCCAGTCATTCAGGATACTGCTTATAAGTGCTATGTGCTTTGAGCTCAAAGCATTGTTAGAGACCCCACACACAGGGGTGGGATTCAAATTTTTTAACAACCGGCTCTGTGGGCATGGCTAGGTGGGTGTGGCCATGTGACTGGGTGGGCATGGCTGCTTCTTCTTTTTTGCAAGCTCCTTTTTGCCTCCTGGGCCTCAGGGAAGCATCCTGGGCAAAGCAGTAAGACAGCGAGGGGGATCTCAGCATAGCTGATCATCAGAACAGAGGGAGGGGAAAAAAGAAATACCTCAAGGAGTGACTGGTTGGGGAGAATTCAGTCAGTGATGTCGACTGACTGGAGGGGAGGGGAGGGGCAGGTGGGGAAGGGAAGGATCAGCCAGGGGCATGATTTGCTGGTTCTCCAAACTGTGCAGAATCATAACAACCGGTTCTAGGGTCGGTTCTAGAACCAATCCAAACCAGTAGAATCCCACCCCTGCTCACCCACTTCACGGTCTGTCTCTGTTGCTCCCCTCTGGGAGGAGGTTTCAATTTATTTCTCGAAGAACTACCAGATTCTGTAACAGCTTTGTTCCCTATGCCATTCATCAGGTAACCTCACAAGATGTTGCACTGAGATTATGTGGTTTCTCTATGTCATGTGATATATGTGGGCACATGCATACTTTTGCATTTATTTATTTATTTATTTATTTATTTATTTATTCATTCATTCATTCATTCATCCATTTATTTATTTATTTATTTATTTATTTATTTATTTATTTATTTATTTATTTATTTAT
>BLBF01000016.1:31344707-31382828 GCA_015471245.1 Laticauda colubrina | reverse complement strand
TATTTATTTATTTATTTATTTATTTATTTATTTATTTATTTATTTATCTTCTCGTGTTTATGTTAGAGGTAGAGACCCTTAGAGAGCTGTTTGCAATGTAATTTCATTTTAATGTAGCGTACATTCAAAGTGACAATGAAGTGTTCTATTTATTCTATTCTATTCTTTTCTATGGGTAGTCCTCAACTTACAACTATTCATTTCATGACCATGCAAAGTCACAACAGCACTGAAAAAAGTGACTTTTCATACTTATGACTTTTGCAGCCTCTCCCTGGTCACCTGATCAAAAGTCCAACACTTTGCAACTGACTCATAGTTATGACAATGGTAGTGTCCGGGGGTCATGAGAGCTCCTTTTGCCATCTTCTGACGAGCCAAGTCCATGGGGAAGCCAGATTCTCCAAACAACTGTGTTACTACCTGTCCATTAAATGAGCCAAAGCTCACTTAAAAAGAATGCCTTGCTTCGCTACATACATTTTGGGCTCTGTGGAGGTGGTAAATCGAGGTCTGCCCGTACATGAAATCATTAAATCGTGGAAAACAGAATCAGGCCATAGCATTATACAACTGGAGTTTGCTCAGAAAATTAACTTCAGGTAGGAATAAATATGTACCAACCTCCAAGGAGGTCATTCTAACAAACAAAAGAACAATTAAGAGTCTATGGCCTGGGAACAGAAGAACAGAAAGTAATTAGCACCTTTTTTCCCTATCTAGAGCTTCTCACAAATTAACAGAAGCCGATAAGTGAGATTAAAAAACAACTGTTGTGGTGTTGATTGGAGCAGATAAAGTATTTAGCCAGCAAATATATGTCTTCACATATATACATCAAGCAAAGACAGTGACCTCAGGGCAGTTTTTCCTACCTGTTTCTTCCAGATATCAATCACGGGGTGTAGGAGTTCCTCTTCCTGCCTTGATCCTGGAACAGTAATCAGAAAGTCTACATCATGTCCAGTCTGCTTCCCCCTGTCAATTACAGGTTAAAAAAAAAAAGGAAGAACAAAATCATACAGGTTCTGTGGGAATCGGGTTCCGCTTTCAGAGAGAGACGAGCTCCTCTTATTCCCTGCCTGTCACTCTTCCTTGTGAAACAGAAGTTAAAAGTGCTTGATGTACTGTATTTTATCTCTAACTTGAACTGGATCAATACATGTTTATGATAATGGGGGATGTTTCCTTTTTTTGTTAATCTTATTTTTAGAAGGCTTCACCCGCACCCTATTGGAGATGGTTGCAAACCTCAATTGTTCTGTTAATAGAAGCACAATGGAGTCCAACATTTCTGTTGTTAAATGAAACATTTTGTTATGTCCTTGGTAGAGTTGGACTCTGAGGGAGAGGAGGAACAGCCGACAGGGAGCGGAGGTGTGGCTCTGGAGGTTGTGGAGGAGGCTGGAGAGGGCCAGCTGGGCAATCAGAGGAAGAACCATGAACTCTGCGCAGAACTCAAAAACTGTCTAGACAATGGAGAAAAGGACCTTTACATTGACTACAGAGCTGATTGCATCAAAAGAAAGTTGCACAACTCACAACTCTGCATCCAACCTCACCCCATCCAATCCAACATCACTCAAAAACTAGGCACACCCATCCCTAACTACCTCTATTCCAACCACAACTGGTCTTAAATGCAAGCTACTCAATGCAAGAAGCCTTGTAAACAAAATACCTGAATTTCTCCTCTTACTAAATACGGCTAAATTCTACATTATATTTGTCTGTGAAACATGGCTCAATGCATCTCTCCCTGATTCCATTGCCACAGTAAGAGACTATCATGTTTACCGATCCGATCGTGAAATCTGTAGAGAAGGTGGTGTTGCTATTTTCTATAAAAAGTCCCTACATCTAAAAAACATCCAAGTTACCCAAGAGCTTGCGCTTCCTGAGACCATTATCTGTGAACTGACCTTAAATATCACATTTCAATTCTTACTATGTTACAGAGGCCCTGATTATGACACTGAACATGCAAACAAGCTAAATACACTATTAACACACTGCACACTTTTATCTTTCTTGGTGACTTCAATCTGCCTCATATTAACTGGACCCTTAATGAATGTACAACTGAACCCATATATGCAACCTTCTACAATGCTGTAACAAATCTGGGACTAGAACAACTAGTAACCAACAACACTAGACTAAACAACTGCCTTGATATCATCTTCTGCAATAGTTTGAATTTAATTTATGAAATACAAATTAAAGAACCCTTTTCCAACAGTGACCACAACATGATTGACTTTCGTCTCAACATACGTCCACACAAAAATCATCACAATAACGGAATCCCCAATTATAACTTCAAAAAAGGCAACTATGATCTTATAAACAACGATCTCTCATCCCTTGATTTGCAATTTCAATTCTCTGGATGCAATACTGTAGAAGACCATTACAACATATTTTTACTTGAAGTCAAAAGAGTCATCAAACTATATGTATCAATAACAACTCCAAAAACCAGAAAAAAAATTACCCATAACAATAAGGAAGCTTCAAGCCAAAAAGAAATCACTTTGGCAGAAAAACAAACCTGGTCATGTTGCCAACATCAAAAACTGATACAAAAATTTATGCCACCAAATAAAAACTGAATGCACCAATTATCACATTAAACAGGAAGAAAACCTTCTGTACACCAATTCTACCTGCGCTTTCTACAATTTTGTAAAAAACAAACTAAATGCCCCAAGGTCCATCCCACCCATGAAAGGACCTAATGGTAAAGACTACAACAATGACACTATTAAAGCCAACCTCTTTAACACATTCTTTGGCTCAATATTTGTAAACAGCAATGGATCATGCCCAGTATTTCCTAGTCGAACCATAGACAACTACAATGATCTAATACATATCAATTTTATAGAAGACAATGTTGAAAAAGCATGACACAATCTAAAACCATCTCTATCTATTGGACCAGATGGAATATGTGCCTACTTCTTAAAAAAGCTAGCCACTGCCATAGCAGAACTTCTAAGCATAATCTTTGAAAAATCTTTCAGGACCAGCTTCTTGCCTAAACTATGGTCACAAGCCATCGTCATCTCCATTTTCAAAAAGGGAGACCCCAGCCTAGTTAAAAATTACAGACCAATCTCTTTATGCTGCATCACCTATAAAGCCATGGAATCAGTTATTAACCAATCCATCATCCTCCATTTAGAAACAACCAACCTACTCTCTAATAAACAATTTGGTTTCAGGAAAAAAACTATCATGTATTCTGCAACTCTTATACTGCAAAAACATATGAACTACACAACTTGATCAGGGCAAAGCAATAGACACAATCTCCAGAGACTTCTGAAAAGCCTTTGATTCAGTGGTACACAACAAACTTCTCCTAAAATTAAAATCTTATGGGATTTCTGGACACCTGTGTTATTATATAGAAGCATTCCTGTCAAACAGACAACAAATGGTCAAAATTGGGAGCATCCTATCAAATTCTGTACCTGTCAGCAGTGGTGTCCCCCAAGGCAGTGTTCTAGGACCAACTCTCTTCATACTCTACATAAATAACCTTTGTGATCATATTAAGAGCAACTGCATTCTCTTCGTGGATGATGTAAAGCTATTCAATACCACACACAATACTGCTACCCTTCAAAAAGACCTTGACTATGTGTCAGAATGGTCAAACAAATGGCAACTTCAAATCTCAACAAATAAATGCTCTGTCTTACATATTGGCAAAAAAAATCAGAAAATAAAATACAAGCTGAACAGTCAAGACCTTGTTGTTGATCCAAACTCTGTTAAGGACCTTGAAGTACTCATCTCTAACGATCAAAGTGCTAGAGCCCACTGTAACTACCTACATCGCCAAAAAGGTGTTAAGAGTTGTTAACCTGAGACTTCCCGTTTTCAGGGCTTCAGTGGCAGGCAGAAATCCACGATCATGCATGGTTTCTGCCTGGGCGTGCCACCAGAGCACCCCAAGGCAGCTGGATTCGGGGCTAAGCCACCCCGTAGAGATCAGTGAAGATGGGGGAGATTCCAGCAGGGTCAAGGAAAGCCGCATCTTTCTTCCCCAGCTGGCTAAACTCCCTTTCCCAAAGGCGGTAGAGCGGTGAACAGAAATGGAAAAGAATGTGTAGGAGGAAGAAAGTGCTAAAGTGAAGGTTTTGGCTGACCCGGATAAGAAGCAACAATTAAAGTATCCTGGAACTCAAATTTTAAAAAAGGATACATCGCTCCCAAAGAAGATTTGGAAGCAGTGAATGAAAGTGAAAAGGGAAAAACAATTTTTCATTCTCTTTCCTTACGTTGACAGCGAACAGAGATCAATGAGAAATCGGAAAAATCTGCTTTGGCATCAACAAGTATTTAAGCTGGAAAACTTAATGCCAAGGAGATAATAAAGATTTCTGAATATAAAAGGAAAAAAAAAAGAGAAGGATTTTTTTCTTTTTCTTTTTTTGCTCAAGTGGGAAGAGAGAGGAAGAGAATAAGAACAGGATTTGGAAGGAGGAGATAGCCTGGAATCTAAAGAATCTAAAGTTACATTTTAACAGGACTTCTAAAAGATACATTTTAACTGGAACTTTGTAACTAAATACTAACCCCAGGAAGAGAAAGTGAAAAAAGAAAGAAGGTGTCAAAAGAAAGAGCTTGTGTGTATTTGGATTGCTTGCTGACTTTGGGACTTTTGGAACTATATTTGAAGGATTAAAAACACTTGGGTGGTTGTTTTAAAAGAAAAAAACTCTACAATGGCATCACTTGTGGATGAACTGAAAGTAGAATTTAAAAAACTTAAAGAAGAGGAACAAGAAGGGAAGGGCTCTCTTGGTTCCGTTTTTCAATTCTTAGAAATGGCGATCTCTACCTATGAGAAACTACAGGAAAAGACTATGCAACAAGAAGATTGGGACAAAGAAGAAGCCACTTTAAATGAACAATTAACTCTACTTGGGGAAGAAAGGGGAAAGAGAATGGAGAATTTGACACCCAAAAAAAAAACCAAAAAGGGAAAAATAAGGTGAAAAGTGGATATAATGTGAGAAAGCAACAGAAAAAGGGAATACAGAAAAGGGAAATCGAGGCGGAGAGACAAGGGGGTAAAAAGGGCAGAGAGAAGAAGCAAAGGAGGAGGGAAGGGAAGAGAAGCTACAAGGGTGTGAAGCAAGATGTAAAGAAACAGGACTTATTTAGAGATAATGGGTAAAAATTTAATTGAAAAAGTGATTCTGCAAAGGTACATATGATTGTATTATTATATTTGTATTTAGAAATAATGTTAGAAAATTGGAAACAATGTATGATTTCGTGAAACATTTGTGAATAAAATAAATGGAATGAATTAAATGAGAGAATTAATTTAGAAAGGAATGGGAACATTTTAATGACATAATGTTTTAAAATGCAAGTGAAGTGGGGGGGAAGTAATTATGGAAAGTTTATAAGTGTTCCCACAGAAGCATGATGCCTACTTGAAAAGTAATGTGTTAAATGTTTAAAATTTAAATGAATATTAACATTAATGATAGAATTGAATTGGTATGGATCGTTGTTTTAATTATATTATATATTTATATTTTTCTTTACTTTTTCTTTTTAAAATGTAGCGTGTAGCTTTAATGTACTACGCAGAATCCAAATAGAAGTTATGTTCTATATTAAGTGTTATAATTTTAGGGGAAAGATATAAAGGCGTCATACTCCAATCAGTGACCACAGGATGAATTTTGTTTAATGAGAAAAGATAATAGACAGTTGAAATAGGACAGACAAAGAATATAAATATAATGATCTGATTTGAGATGAAACAAATAAAAATAAAATTAAGAAAGTTAAAAGAGGGGAGAAGCTATATAGAAAATGTAGAATGGTAATAAGATATGGAATGGTATATAAAAATGAGCATGAATTTGAATTGGTGTCTGTACAAAGAGATGTAACCCGAGATCAGGCTGCTTTCAGAAAATATGTTTTATGTTGTCATGTTCTGTGTTGTGTTTGTTTATGTTTGTTTCTAAAAATCAATAAAATTTTCTTCAAAAAAAAAAGTTGTTAACCTAATCCACAAACCCCAAAAACTTTAACCTTAGACTCTCTACTATTGACCTCACCCCTTTCCTAAGAGGTCTGTAGGGGGCGTGCATAAGTGCACCAACGTGCTTACTGTCCCTGTGCTATTGTTTCTTTTATTTTTATTTTTTATTTTTCTTATATGTATCCATGTATTCATAACTATATTTTTACTTACACCTGTTATCTTGTAAGCAATTGACAAAAAAAATAAATAAATAAAACCAGGCCCATCCCCTCTGCATCCTAGGACACACAGGGAGGAAAGAAGAAGGCAACAACCTGGTTTGTGAAAGAGGAAGTGGCAATGATCCTCCTCATTGGTTACAGCTGGGGAGATGAGTATATAAGAGAGACGGTTAGAACACAGGTTGCCAGAAGCAAAGTGTGTTTTATTTTGGTCTGAAATTATCTTGGTTGGCATCCTTCCAACAGACTATGCCTTGTTATCTCATTGAATTTGGAAAATACTTCTCCTGTTCCGTTGTGGACATTTCGTCATTGTAGTTTGTTTGATTTTTTATTTCACCTCTATCTGCTCATTAAATTCGGACTGTATTGCTTCCTTTTGAAGACTATTGTTGAGTACGTTTTATCTCCAACTGAGTATTATTGAACAGTGGGACCAAGTTGGAGGCATTAAAG
The DNA here is from genome assembly GCA_015471245.1 of Laticauda colubrina. Taxonomy (NCBI): domain Eukaryota; kingdom Metazoa; phylum Chordata; class Lepidosauria; order Squamata; family Elapidae; genus Laticauda; species Laticauda colubrina. The sequence continues at coordinate 31,376,123 of BLBF01000016.1, read as the reverse complement.
GACATTTATTTACTTTTTGGATTTTGTTATGTTTGTTTTACACTCTGAGTTATCACATATTTGTTAAGCAAATTGTCAACTCATAAGATATTTCTATGGTAACTGCATCTATTTCTACTTCTATGGTAAGTACTGGAATCCTCCATTTTACGACCTTTCAACCCACCGTTGTTCAATGAATCGCTGTGGGTTTTTTCGGTTAGTAATCTGTTCGTTAAGTGAATCTGGCTTCCCCATTGACTTTGCTAGTCCAAAGGTCACAAAAAGTGATCACATGACCTTAGGACACAGCAATGGTCATAAATACTGCCAAATAGCTGAATTTTGATCAATGCGCATATGGATGCTTCAAAGGTCATAACTATTAAAAATGGTCATAAGTCATTTTTCAGTGCCCTTGTAACTTTGAATGGTCACTAAACGAAGGGAGTAGTTTCTGATAAATCTTTTGTAACCATTCAACATTTCGGTCTTTGGTAACCATTTTACCTGTTCATAAATTGAGAAAGAAATCAAGTATCAGTAAAACAGAACGTCAGGTTTCCAAGTGATGAAATCCATTTAAAAAGAAAAGAACAAAGTCAAACTTCCAAAACAATTTATTTTATTTAGGGAAGGATCAAATTAGCGAAGTCCATGGTAATTCTGGATCTGACACAACTCGGAATTACCCCACAATTACAAGTTAGAAGTATTACAAGTTAGAAACAACCCCAAAAACTCACATTATCCAATAGAAGTAATTCAACGTTGCTTGATGTCATAAACCTCCACCTCAAGGGGCCCAAGCATGGACAGCTCGTTTCCCACAGGAAGAAAGATCACCTAGCCAAAAAATTCTTTTTATCTCCACTCCTCCTCCCTTAGGAATGTGGCAAGCCCAAAAACCTTCCCCCCATAACTGCCACAGAGAAAGTAAGAAAAAGAATATATATTAAGACTAACTAAAATGGCTACACATATGTCGATTTTGGGCTTGACACAGATCTAGTTGTGGATAATTTTAATATTTCTTTCTATAAAAATAACATTACCAAAAGTTATTATTTGTCAACAGAGGAACAGACTCAAAAATATCTTCTGTGTTTAAAACATAACAATACTGTACATGGAATAAATGAATTAACCAAACATTTCTACATCTCTCGGCGTTAGTATCAAAGAGAACAATGTTGAAATGCACAAAGTGCCACACAATCCTGCAAATTGTTGAGAGAATTCAAAGTTGACTGTGTATAAAATCAATATTAACAACTGCAACAACGTTCTTTATTGGAAAAGGATCAGCTCTCAAAGGACTCTTTTCCTTTTTTTTGACAGTGCATAAATCCTGGGTTATATTAGCCAAGTCAACTCAGAAGGGGATATGAAGTGCTGGGTTTGAACTAGATGATTTGCACAACCCAAAATTCCAGAGCCTCATTAAACCTCAATTTTTTAAAAAATGCAGAAACCAGTACCCCAGTCAAGGAACAACTCTGGTCCTCAGTCTATAAACACTGTATGCAGAATTTTTATGAATTTAAACACCAGACAGAGAAGGTAATGGATGAAATATTGGGACATAAGGAAAATAGTCTTGCCTTTCTAGACTGTACAGTACCCATTAAGGATGACAGAAGCCTTAACATTGAAGTTTACAGGAAATTAAGGACAACAGAAGCCTTAACACAGAAAACCCTCTTACCACAGATCAATGTTTACATTTTGATTCCCACTGCAGTACAAAATGTCACCAGAACTCTACACCATCGAGCCAAAGGCCTGCTTACCAGCAAAGATGGGAAAGAAAAAGAATGAAAACACATCAAGGAAGCCCTCAGAACATGTTGCTATCCTAAGTGGGCCTTCATCAAATCTCAAAAAAGACCCCACAGGACCTCCTGTGAAGCTTCTTGGATGAAAAGCTAAACATCTTCAAAGAAAAAGCCAGAAAGTTCTGTTGCCTCTTGAAAAAGTACCTTTGGGACAACTGTGACCTAGATGACTGAGAATCTCCATAGACACTGGGACATAACATAACACACCATATGTAGGAAAAACTAAAAACTATACTTTCAGTATAATCTTAATTTTGTCAAGAGAGTCCTATTGAGACTACATATCTGGCGTGACCAAAGGATAGGCAGAAGGCCTTCTCTCTCTCTCTCCCTCCCTCCCGCTCTCTCTCTCTGTCTCTCTCTCTCTATGTGTGTGTGTGTGCATGTGTCTGAATTATTTCCTCAAATCCATCAAACAGGACCAAGTGTACTCAAAAATACTCAACTATTCCCAATAGTTATTGTCAGAGAGCCAAAGGAAAGGAGATGAAGCAGCAGCTCAAGTTAAGTCTTAGATATATGCCATGGAGATTTGGTAGTTGGGATAAATATATTCAAGCATACTAAGTAATTCTCAAGGTATCTTGTGATTTTTCAGTCAGTTATTTATTCTAATGAAGTAGAGTATATTCTCAAGGAATAATTTCCCAACTCAAACAGAACATTGATTCTCAGGTTTTAGAAATCATTTTGTTGTTAGGTAAAAGTTTGATACTGCTGTCTATCCATGAAGGACAAAAATAAGAGCAATAACCCACTCTACAACTGAGAATAAAATATAACATGCAAAATAAGGTTCTAACCAATATAAATTCACTTAAATGGATCCAGGATGTATCACTTTAGTGCTATGTTAACCTCAGCCAATCTATGCTGTTTTTCTCCTAGTAGTTTTGTTTTGGTTCTGCTCTCCATACATATTATTGTCTATCTAACATTTACAAATGAGGCTATGATCAACTTGACCTCTAGATGGCTCTTTTAACTATAATTTCACAATTCTTCTTTCTAGAATCTCCTTAAACTGCTATATGATTAGCGTTCCATGGAGATGCTTATTTTAGTCATAAAAGGACTTACATTTCTGTGCTCAACTACATAGTTTATCCTTTCAAAGCTGAAGATGGCAATCAAAAAAGAGGCCATTTAATTATTAAGAGTCATGGCAAACAATTGATTCAAATAAACTGGGTAGTCCATAACTTCTCTTGGGTAGAATAAGGAAATAAACTCTGCAACTGACATATTCCCAAACAATGTGAAACAGTATGAAAATGTTTTGAAGTAGCATAAAGAAATCTTTCTTTAAAAAGGAATCTAAATGCAGTTTTTTAAATTCACATTCGCCCAAGTTTTGCATAAGATTTTTTTAAAAAGATAGTTACCACTTAATTGTGTCATCACATTTTTTTCCAAATCAGATTGTTAATAGTTTCAGCACCCTTTATACTTACTAAGCTCAGTTGGATAGAAAAAAGCTGAACATTAATTATTGTTCTGATTTCACTGTGGATCAGGTTATTCCATAATGTAAGAAAGAGAGAGAGAGAGAAGAGGCCAGCATTTCTTTAAAAGCCCCTTCTTTGGGGTTTAATTCCTTTGAGAGTTAAGCAGACCCTATCAAAGAAATAAAACACACAGTTACACTTTGCTCAGTGGCTGGAGTTCTCTGTGTGACATGTAACCAAAGAAGACATGCCAGCAAAATAGGACCAACAAAACGCACACAAACACATGTCAAGATAAAATCTAACAAGTGGAAAACTTCATCTCTGATGCTACCAAATGAGATAGATCTCCTATCTCATTCCATGCTTCCTTGATTACATTTTTTCCCAGTTCTTGAAAGCATCAGAATGAGATTTATATGAAAGAATACCCTTCAAAATGATATTTGAAGAAAGATGTTGATCCCCAATGTAAATCAACCATTTAAAGGACCTTCTGCTTTGCAATTTAACAGCTGCTTTCATTTACAGCAATCAAGTAAAAAAATAGCAAAAGGTAAACATCCTTCTTATGGATAGAGTGTCATATGAAACACCTTGCATATGTTTACAGCCCTATTGAATTTTCAAAACATGGGCCTATTGTGACCCAGGATGAAATTTCCATGACTGTTTTACCAGGAACCCCACTGAACCTCAGCAAGTGTCAGTCACAAGCAAACATATCCATGCATGAACGGTTCAAGTTGGCTACTTTATTGTATTCCACCCATAATACTAAAATCCCTCCAAACTGCTTACCCTTCCTTGGGAACAAAGATATAAAGTCCCAGAGAATTTAAGGAGGATCCGTTCTAAGTTTCTTGTAGGTCTGCAACAATTCAAGGCTAACTCCCCACTTGACTCTTCTTCCTTGCCTGGTTGGCAGTTTCCCAACAGCAATACTTACTTTTGCCTATCCAGATATTGGATTGCACTGTATCAGCAGTTTACTGGAAGACTCTTCTTTGTCATTTAGCTCATAAATGTACCTCTTTCTTTAAAGAAGTAATTATTAAGTTTTAATCATTATACCAGAGCAAGTTGAAATAGCATAATAAAAAACATGTACTTTATTGAAAAGATATACATGAAAAAAAGGATTGGGGCAGAGTCTTCAACAAGGCAGCAATTATTTTACTTTTTTAGACTTTGGAAATTTATCCAGATTCTACAAATTCTATATATTTATCCAGATTCTATTCATTTATCCAGGCACATTTATCCAGGCCTGCCACAAAGATGAAGGGGTCAATCTATTTTCCAAAAAACCTGAAGACAAGACAAGAAACAATGGATGGAAACTAATCAAGAAGAGAAGCAACCTAGAACTAAGGAGAAATTCCCTAACAGTGAGAACAATCAACCAGTGGAATGACTTGTCTTTAGAAGTTGTGGGTGCCCCAGAACTGAAGGAGTTTTAAAGGATGGGATACCAGCAGAAAATCTAAATAGATACCAAAGTGTCTGAAATCTACAATATGAAACAGATCATTACTCAATGAATTCTGCCTTACTGAGCAGGAATTCAGCAACATGTTTTTTGGGGGAAGGGTCCCCGCTCTCCTATTATATTAAATAAAGTTGAAAAAAGCTCAAAAAGCTATTTTCATAGCATGTGATAATTTGTCAAAGCTTGCAAATTATTCGGAAATGTTCACATATGTAATGGGAAAATTCTCTTCTTGTATTTCTGTGCTTGCTTCCAGGTAAAATATTAGTGTTTGTAATCCTTCTCCCCTCGTGAAGGAGAAAAGGAAGCAAAAATTCAGGTGCATAAAGCATTAAATGCTTGCATTAAGCAGAGATGGAGGGTGGGAAATGACATAAATTGAAAGTAAATCGTCTTGCAGTATTTTAGAGTAGGTTCATCGCACATGTTCTAGATTTTACTTCGTCACTTAATTCCTGGTAATGGGTGGAAGAAATTAGATTCAAATATTCAAACCTTCATCAGACCTTTTTTAAATTAAACAACATTATAAGAGATTAAGCACTGTGACTTTAATTTTCACAAGTATTCCCATTATTTACTATTGATAGTTTATATTCCCAAAATTGCATAAATTGCTGAAGCCTCATACTTAGTAAATGTCCAATAGAATATCTCAAAAATGTAGTTAATGATGTAGTTAAAACTACTAAAATGTAGTTTCAGTTGGAATATGATACCCAGAATTGGTGTGATAGACCTATTTCAAAGACTGTACTTTAAAACCTATATTTATTTTAGATACTATTCATAAAATACAAGATATGCCACAGATTAAAATATCATGAGATCAATGATCAGAAGACAGTCCTTACAAAAATTGAAATATGAGACCAGTGCATTATATCATATTTGTTTATTCTTAGAACATACTGCATGCTTCTGTTAAAACAGATCTACACTGAAATGCACAAGGTTATATGTTACTGCTGAAGTGAATTGGATTGTTTATGCCATATCTATATGAAAATTTATATTTAGCCTCTAATCCTATGTACACACAAATCTGGAAATAGCTCTCATTTAGAGGTGTCAGGGCGAGGTTTTGCTGAAGGGGGCAATGACAAAAGTTGTATCATGTCATCATGATACAGTCTTCACCTCTTTTGTGCATGCAGTGTGATATCATTTGTTATTTTGATGCAAATGTCATAGCCCATAGACACCTCTATTTCCATTGAATTTAAGAGATACCTGCCAACTGGAGTTGCTGTGTGAAAGTTAAATCTAGCTCACTGCCATAGATTTAACTGATGGTTATGACTTATAGCTATTAGATAAGCCCTTCTGCCAGAAATAAGTAATTGTCCTTTCTACACAGTGAATCACTTAATATTACAAAAAGCAAGGGCATTTCTTTCTTTCTCAATCTTTATTTTTGTATTTATTTCTTTAATTTCATTCTATTTACAATACAAAGAAGGGAATATGAAAGCAGAATACACATAACCTTATTTAATTAAATTACTGAATAACCTATAACTGGGTGGCATTATACTTTTATTGTGCATAATAGATGTAAAGCAGGAGACATAAAATCATCTTCTAAATTACTGCAATATTGATATAAGGGTTTGATCAATATTTCCAGCAGAGTATTTTTTTTAACATATTTGCTACCATAGAAAAATATTCAAAAACCTTTATTGTTTTCCAACTAGTTCCTGGCTGTGTGGCTGCAAACAATAAACCTCTAGCAATTCTTTATGCTCTAAAGTATGATTTGGATTATCAAAAGAAATATGATTAATATCAACATTTGAGTTGTAAATGTCCTCTTTTAATTTTTTTAAAATACAGTCAAAAACAATGATAAAAGGATTCATATAAGGTTATATTATTTATTCCTTTATATTTTAGACATATACAGGAGTTTATCATGTTACATTCCCTTGGCGTTCGATACATTTTTTAAAATATATTTTCCACTTAATTTTAATGGTTCTCTATGCCAATTTGATATCACGAAAATCACAGGTAAAAAGCCTTAATTCTTTTTTTTTAATTTTATTTGGGTTTTCACAAAAAACAAAATACAAATAAAACATCTTTTTTGAAAATAGCATGGTCCCAGGTTTTCACTTCTTCATACAAACACAAAACTCAATTTCATGCTCACTTTTATATTTTGTTCCATATCTTATTACCATTTTATATTTTCTACATAGTTTTTCCCCTCTTTTAATTTTCTCAATTTTGTTTTGATTATTTCATCTTAATTCAAATCATTGTATTTATACTTTTGTCTGTCCTGTTACAATTTGATATTATCTTTTCTTATAAAACAAATTTTTCCCTGTAGTTACCAATTAGAGTATGACACCTTTATATCCTTTAATTTTGTCCATTCAAACTCTTATTTAAGCTTCAATGCATAACTTTAAGATGATAACATTCAATATAATACATAACTTCCAATCGGATTCTGCTTGGTACATTCTTAAAATAGACACTATATTCTTAAAAAGAAAAAATTATATACATATGTAAATAAAACACACATTCCATTCCAATTCAATTCTATCATTAATATGCATTAAAATCTTAACATCTTTAACATTTCTTTTCAATTGAATATCATACTTCCTTGGGAACACTTATAAACTTTCCATGATTAATTTTTTTCCCATATTTCTTACTTACTTATATTTTTATAAATCATTACTAATAATTTAAAATGTTCCCTTTTAATTCTCTTAATCATTTTAATTCATTTATTTGTTAACAAACATCCCACTACATTACAATAAATATTTTATCCATCATCATATTTTCTAAAATTATTTCTATTGTAATATAACAATACTATCTTATGTACCATTACAGAATCCCTTTTACAATTACATTTTCACCCATTATCTCTAAACAAGCTTATGGTTACAATCCTTATATCTTTTCCCTGTATCTCCATTTCTTATTTCTGTTTTTTACAGCTTCTTTTCCTTGCTTTCTTCCCCCTCTTCTTCTCCCTTCCCTTTTTGCCCCCTCGTCTCTCTACTTCTAACTCTCTCATCTGTAATCCCGTCTTCTGTTGCTTTCTAATATTATACTTATCTTTCAAATTGTCCTTCTTCTTTTTGGTTGTTTTTTCTTGTCTTAAACCTTTCACTCTCTTTCCCCCCCCTTTTTTTCCCCCCCACTTAAAATTATTTGATCATTAAAGATGGTTCTTCTTTGTCCCAATCTTCTTGTTCTGCAAGCATTTCTTGTTGCTTCTCATAGTTCCAGATCTCCATTTCTAAGAATTGAAACACGAAGCCAAAAGAACTTCTCCCTTCTTGTGCATCTTCTTTCCATTTTTTAAGTTCCGTTTTCAGTTCTTCTAAGAGTGATACCATTTTAAAAACTTTTAAACAACCATCCAGTTAATTTTAGTCAGTCTAGTTGCAAAAACCAAAAATCACCAAATAATTCAATAGTCCAAGGCTGTTACTACTTGCTTCTTTTTTTCACTTTATCTTCCTGGGGTTCTATTATTTTGTTGCCAAGTTTCCATTAAAATGTATCTTTGAAAAATCTTATCAAAATTTCACTTTTAATTACAGTTCCATTCCTTAATTCCAGGCAGTCTCCTCCATTTTTCCAGATCCTGCCCTTGTATTCTTTTTTTCTCCTTTCCAGCTTTTAAAAACTTTTAAATGTCCAGAAATCTTTATTATCCCTTTGACTTTTATTTCCAGCTTAGATGCCTATTAATGTCAAAGTGGATTTTTTTTTCAATTTCTTGCTTAAGACTCTTAGCTGTTAGTATAAGGAAGCGAAGAAAAAACCTAATCCTTTCCCTTCTCTCTCTCCTTAGCAGCTTCAGGATCTTCTTTGGGAACAATGTTGTTAAGTTTAAATTCCAGGGTACCTTATTTGTTGCTTTTGCTGTTTGACCCGGTCAACCAAAATCTCTTCTTATATTCCTCCTGCAGATTCTTTTCTGGTCGAGTTCTTCTTTGTGGTGGCCATTTCTGACCAACGCTGCAACCGCCTTCAGGAAAGGGAGTAATGGCCAGCTGGGGAGGAGAGATGTGGCTCTCCTCAACCCTGCAGGCAGTCTCCCTCCTCTTCACCACCTCTACAGGGTGGCTAAGCCCCGAAACCAGCCAGCTTGGGGCGCTCCAGCGGCGAGCACGGATCGAAGCCTCGGAGAAATGAGGTTTCGGTCTGTCGCCGAAGAAGCTCAAAACCCGGAAGCCAAAAGCCTTAATTCTTTTCATGTTGTTTTCATCTTGTTTGTTTGTTTGTTTGACTTCAATGCCACCCATCTCCCCTAGAGATGACCCTGGGTAACTTACAGACAGAAAACCAATAAACATTAAACAATGAATAACAACAACAATAGACAATTGTCTCAAAAGAAAGCAAAGATAGTACACACGGTAATAGGTGCCTTGAATGCAGCCCCAAAACAACTGGAGTACCACTCAAACACCAACGGCACTGACATAATCACCATCAATCAATTGCAAAAGGCAACTTTACTTGGAACAGCTTACATCCTGCAACAATACTTTTAATACATCAAAATCTGCCTATCCCAGATCCCTGGGCAGAACACAACAGATGGACAAAAATACAAAATCCAATCTGAACATCTGGCTGACTGTAGGCTAAACCCAAATTTTCAGTTAAAAGATGGGGAGGAAGGAAGCAAGATTCAACATGGGGAGAGGTGGGGTCTTATCTTAATCCAGTAGCCACCTCTAATGTAACAGGCCCCAGTTCAATAGCAGAGCCAGGTCTTCTGGCTCTTTTGAAAGATCAGAACCATGGATTCACATCTCATCTTGAGAGACACAATGTTCTGAAGGGCAAGAGCCATTTTTGCAACCATAGTTGCTTGCTAGGATTACAGAATGCAGAATTTGATGAGTCTAAAACCATAAACAAGCAAATTTTCTAAATTGTTCTAAAATGAGAATAGTCCCACTTTCAAAAAAACAACAGACAAAAACAACAACCTTTAATTTCCCAGTCCTGGTACTGTTTAATTTTACCTTCCTCTAGGGCCCCATCTTTTGCAGAATTTTGAACATATTCAGTTTTTTAGCTTTTTTTATAAATATGTTTTAGTGAAAGAAAACACTTTGATTTTTGTTAATGGAATATTTTTGCATTTCATCTTTAAGGTTGACATCATAGTAAGAGTTGGTACATAAGGTTGCAAAAAACCAGGAGCATTTGTTGAGTTCAAAACACAGAAGAGTGTATTATTGCCTACTGTGCACAAGAATCTAGTCAACTAACACTCAAAGCCAAATAAGTGTTGATGGAATTCATGTGCAGCTGGACTTGAGTCTTATGTGGCAATACAATGATTCCAAACTGATGACATGTTTAACTCCATACTCCAATTCTGCCTGTTCTTCTCCTGCATAATATTTGAAATCTCAACCTTCTTCCATCAATAGTTTTATAAAGAAGCTATGAATTTATTCTTGCTTTTTTATTTCTTCAAAGAAAAAGGATGTTCAGAAAAAGGAAGATAAAGCTATGGCTGTGATCTCTATCTCAACCCCTCCACAAAGTAAAGCAAGAAATAATTTTTGGAATGGTATTCTTCAGTTAAGGATAATTTATGCACAAAACATCTCATATATCTTTTTAGTAACAAAAGAAAACACTTGCATTCACACATGCTTATAGAATATTGAAAGGATTTAATTTGATTACTGTTTATTTTATTGGCTATTGTGATATTTTATTGTTTTGAAAATTTAGTCCTTATGGTTTGGAGTTTTTTTAGTTCAAAATTCTAATAAGCTGTCTATAGAAAGGCAACATTGAAGACATACTCTTCAACTTATAACTATTCATTTAGAAACCATTTAAAGTCACAGCAACACTGAAAAAAGTGGTTTCAACTGGTCCTTGTACTCATGACTATCACAGTATTCCCATAGTCATGAAATCAAAATTTGGCAACCAGCATGCAATTATCACCATTGCAGTGTCCCAGGATCATGTGATCAACATTTGTGACCTTTGCACCTTTCAACAAGGAAAGACAATGAGGGAGGTTAGATTTGCTTAATAACCACATGATCCACTTAAATACTGTGATTCAGTTAAGAATTGTGACCCACAAAAAATCAGGTGTAACAACTAACTTGCTCAACAACAAAAATTATGGTCCCAATTGTGGTTGTAAGACGAGGACTAACTGTAAGAGCAATGTATCTTTCACCAAAAGCCATGTTCATATTCCAAGTCAAGCCAAGGGCAAATCAGCTGGCTTTGAGTCCTTACAAAAAGTAAACCAAAAAAAAAATCCAGTTTTTACTATCTGCAAAACAATGACCAGCCTCATACTTTTACAGTAGGAAATTACACATCAGCTGAATTGTGATAGTAGCTGAACTAAAACTATCTGTCCATCTAATTAATGCAGGGCTGTCAAACTGGATTTCTTCGAGGGCCAGATCAGCATTGTTGTTGTCCTCCAGGGGTTGGCCGGGGAGGAGACAGGATGGATGCCTCCTACAGCACTCTGCTGGCCAAAACAGGGCATGGGGAGGCACATTTTCAGCCTGGATGGTCTCCTGCACTTTGCCATTTTGACTGGCAGAGTGCTTCAGGAGGCCGAAAATGGAGTGTGGGGTGGCTGAACACAGGCACTCCATTTTCCATTTTGGCCAGCAGAATTTTGCAGGAAATGTGCGCCCTCCCACATCCCATTTTAGCTGCAAGAAGTACCGCAGGCCAGTCCTTTGCTATTTCTAGGACGGCCCCATAAGCCAGATTTAAGTACCCAATGGACTGGATCTGGCCCACACAGGCTGTCAGGCAGAGCTCCATTCAAAATCCAGGAAAGAAATACTTAGACTCTTTAGTTTAGATAAAAGATATATTTTACTGAAAGTGAAGTGGTAGCAACCAAAGAATTCTGAATCTGGGAAATTAGGCGCGCAATTCACATATACAAAGTGATGGAAGTGTTCCCACCCCCAATAGTTCGGATGACACTTCCAATTAGAAGTTGTGATTATGATCATGTGGGCATACAACTTAGTTTCTGTAGAAACGGCACACAGTTTCTGTAGAACCGACCGCACTAGTTTCACATGTTCATCCAGCGTTTCCATGTAGATAAGGATATCATCAAGATAAACCAGAACTTCCCTGTATAAATGTTCATGTAACACTTGATTGATCATTTGCATGAATACAGCTGGGGCCCCTTGTAAACCAAAAGGAAGAATGTTGAATTGGAAGCAACCCATCGGGCAGTTAAAAGCGGTCTTCCACTCATCCCCTTCCTTAATTCGAATTCGGTAGTATGCTTCTCTCAAATCCAACTTCGTGAAAATCTTCCCTTCGCTAAATGGGCCAACATGCCCTTCATCAAAGGAAGGGGATACACGTTTTCCACAGAAATAGTGTTCAAATTTCTGTAATCCACCACCAAGCATTTGGAACCATCTTTCTTTTCATGGAACAACACTGGGGCTGCTACCCGGGGTCTAGCAGGTTGAATGAAACCACGTTCCAGATTTTTATCTACAAACAATCTTAGCTCTTCCAATTCCCATGGGGTCATTGAGTACAACTTTGGTTTCGGGAGCTTCACCCCAGGCAAAATCTCAATAGCACAGTCTGTCGGCCGGTGAGGCGGAAGCTCATCCGAGGCCTTCTCACTGAACACTTCTTTTAAACCCCAATGCTCTTTGGGAATTTTCTCCTCCCCTTCCACGGGCTCAGTACCTGTGGAAGCTATTTCAATTAGCTCCTCAGGCTTCGGCTGGGATCTGCCCCCTTTTCCCAGTTGCTGCTTGGTGCGTATGCGCAACATCCCCTTTCTCCAGTTAACCTGGGGGTTCCATTTCCGGAGCCAGGGCAATCCCAGTATTAATGGTTGCTCCATCCCAGGGACCACAATAAAACGCAGGGTCTCATCATGCTTTCCCATGGTCATTTCTATAGGTTCCTTGAAAAAACGTGCAGGGCAACCTCCAGCCACTGATCCATCTAGTTGGCAAAAGGAAATGGGCATCATCAAAGGTTTTAGTTTTAGGCCCATTTTCTTCACTACTTCTGTGTTAATTATACATCTTGTGCACCCAGAATCTAACAGGGCTATCATTTCCCCTTCGATCCCTGAATTGAGTACCCTCAACTTAACCGGAATGGTCATAGGGCCCATGCTTGGACTTACCAGGAAGTCGTCTTCTGAATCAAAATCATCCTCCTCAGGGGTCACCGGGGTTTCTAATTCCTCTCCTGCGGGAGGCACGACCTCTGCCATCTCTTTCGACCTTAGTGCTGCTTCGCGAGGCTTTGCTGGGGACTTTTTGGGTTTCTTCCCTTCTTTTGGTGCCCCCTTTGGTCCCAGCTTGACTCTGCAGTTCACAGCCCAGTGACCTTCCTTTCCACATCGAAAGCAGGCCGAGGGGTTGGGTCTTGCCGCCACTCCTCACCTCTGAGGTTTGGGAGCCTCTTGAGGACGTGGGGGGGAAAACTTGCTCCACCCAGAATCTCCCCGCCATTTGTTTTGGGCTAAATCAATCTCCACTTCTTCTGCCAGCAAGTACCACATCTGCAAATCATTGGGGTCTCTTCTAGCAATGCATCTCTGGTACACATCTTCATTTAAACCATTTTTAAACACTTCTATCAGGGCTTCCTGGGGCCAGCCTCGGAAATGGCCAGTTAACTGTCTAAATTCTTGGGTGTAGTCAGCCACAGATCTCCGCCCCTGTTTTATGGTTTTCATCCTAATTCGGGCCTTACGCTCTGCCAGTGGGTCCTCAAACCTAGCCCGCAGTGCAGCCATGAACAGGTTATAGTTCAGCAGCTGGGGAGCATTATCATTATGCAAGGTCACCGTCCACTCTGCCGCTGTTCCCTCCAGAGCCCTGGTAACACATCTCACTTTGGCTGCTTCTGAGGGAAAATCCTCCCTGTATTCTTCCATATGGCTCCAAACTTGGGCTAGGAAAAATCCCAAGGTTTTGGGATTCCCCCCGTATTTTACTTCTAACGGTGGCAGCCTAGGAGCTCTACGCCTTCTAGGAATCACACCTCCTGCTGAGGGTCCCGGGGCTGCTGCTGGATCGGGTTGATTTATGGGAGAGGGGGCTGCTCTGCTTCTTCTGGCTGGGGTTACTTCCCCTCCCCCTTCATATCTTTGTGAAGCTTGGGGTTGTTCAAAGGCTTCATTCAGGAGTCTCCTGGCTTGATCTAGTAAGTATTCTCTCTTTTCCTTCTCTTGCCAAGGCTCCTCTTTTCCACACCGATGGGTGGTTGTGACCCCGGGGGGTGGGTCCTTCTCCGAATCTTTCCAAACAACCCCCACCGACCATCTGGGCTTCACAGCTGGATCCTCTTCCAGACTGAGCTCTGCTAGCGATTGGGCTTCCTGCACCAGCAAAGAATCTTGCCCTCCAATGGCTCCCAGATCCTCTTGGTCACTAGTTGAAGATGACATGATGTCGAGGCCCCCTCAGAAGAAAATTGGGTATTCTCTCTGGGTGGGCTGGTAGCCAGATTCAGAATAATGTCAGGCGGAGCTCCATTCAAAATCCAGGAAAGAAATACTTAGACTCTTTAGTTTAGAGAAAAGATATCTTTTACTGAAAGTGAAGTGGTAGCAACCAAAGAATTCTGAATCTGGGAAATTAGGCGCACAATTCACATATACAAAGTGGTGGAAGTGTTCCCACCCCCAATAGTTCAGATGACACTTCCAATTAGAAGTTGTGATTATGATCATGTGGGCATCTTCAGGTGATGATGAGGCCTTGGCATATTTTGATAACGGGTTGCAGTTGCGCAGAGGAAAGAAAGCTAAGCGAGAAATAGAAACCTAACTCTACTGTATGCTTCTCCCCCCCATTTACACAACAGAAGAAAGTAACCCCTCCAGCTCACTTCCCAGATTTTCCCTACCTCCCCTTCCCCCCATTTCTTATGGCAACCGAAAGATGCAGAGCGATAGTAGAAGATCTTGAAGGCTGACACAGGCCTTGATACCCCTGATCTTTTGCCATTCTTCTCTATTTTTTACTTGTATTGCACACTTTCTATTTATTAAAGCAAGAAGAAACCAAAAAAAATGTGTTGCCAGACAAAATCCAAGGCTTAAGAACATATAAGCACTACATCAACTTCACCTGTGCGTTTGCTACGTGATCCTTATTTTTTCATCTGCCAACTGGGAATAACAATGCATGATTGATGAAAATGCTAGAGGCAAGATTTCATTCTGTAATTCCTCATGATGTATCGTCAGAAGCTACAGAAAACCATAAGTATATGGGATGACAAAACAGAGCAATGACAAGACATTGCAAAGGCTGTGTCTAAAATACTTTGTTATATAGTCTCAAAACTGCACTCTTTTCCTTAAAAAGAATCATCTTTGCAGCACCTTAGGATTATTACCAAAGAGACCTAATTCCCAAGTTATTTTTATGTTTCCAGAGAATGGAACTATGTGAAACAGAAGGTTGAGTAGTTATGTACTACTGTAGCTAAAGGACTATTAATGTCCATTCTGAACAAGCAAATCATAAGTTGATTAAAGAAATGCCCAGAAAAAAAAAACATTCTTGCACTTAGATAGTGCATTATTACATTTCTTTCATCTTTCCTGACTTTCTAAGTTCAACAGCACAACCCATCTGCCTCATTCAAAACACCCAACAATCCTTGCAGGCCAAAATAGGCCTACAGTATAGAATGTCATCTGTACCTCTGTAACTGTCTGATTTGTTCTGCAACCCAATAGGACAGACACAGACTCCAGAGAATAATTAGGACTGCAGAAAAAACAATTACTACCAACCTCCCTTCCATCAAGGACCTGTATACTGCACGAGTCAAAAAGAGGCCTGTGAAAATATTTACAGACCCCCTCACACCCTGGACAAAAACTGTTTTAACTCCTACCCTCAAAACGACGCTATAGAGCACTGCACACCAGAACAACTAAACACAATGACAGTTTTTTTTTTCAAATGCCATCACTCTGCTAAACAAATAATTCCCTCAACATTGTCCAACTATTTACAAAGTCTGCACTACTATTACTATTAATCTTCTTATCACTCCTTATCACCCATCTCCTCCCATTTATGACTGTATGACTGTAACTTTGTTGCTTATATCCTAATGATTTTATTGACTATTTCCTAGTATGATTTGATAGCTTATTGTACTCTATGATTATTATTATTATGATTCTTGACTCTTGACAAATGTATCTTTTCTTTTATGTACACTGAGACAAATTCTTTATGTGTCCAATCACACTTGGCCAATAAAGAATTATATCTAGAAAAGTTGTATTCAATTATTGAATATATTCAATATTTGATTATTGTAAATATCAGGCTACAAGCTGACATTCACAGCCTGCCAATCAATCTGCCTGACAGATGTACTGTAGACATAAAATCAACATCTTCTTGAGAATGCTGCCTCAGAGGCACAGAGAGATTATAACTACAGAATGTTATTTTGACATAAAAAAATGGATAGGGAATCTATCCTTCATTTATTTTATTTGAGTCAAATTGTAGGGTTCAGAGATACAATAGCTCTTTTGTGATATTCCTGGCCACCATTTACAGACTTTATGAATAACATAGATTTTTTTTCCTTCTTCCTGGGTAGTTCCCCACTTCCCTACAAGTGTGGGATTTGCTTTTTTCTGGATCCACCAAATGTTGCTACAGTTATGGATTGACCAGTTTCTCACCCAAGCTTGACAATGTGGGCTGAAATAGAATGACTGACTGAAAGTCACTCAGCCAACGTTCATGCTAAATGAAACTAGAACTCACAGTCTCCTAATTTCTAACTAAAAGATCAAACTGGCTCTCTAATATGCAAATATAGAAAAATCTTAAATCTGAGATCTAATGCTTGGCAAATTAATATTGCCATTAGTCAAAACCCTGTTTATTTTGTTTAGATCATTTTTCTCCAGCTGATACCAAATAACATTCTGTTGCTAAAATGGACTGCAGTTCCTATCATCTCCTGTTAGTAAGTTCAGTAGTCATGTACATGGAAAATCTTTTCCAGAATGCTACCTGTATTATTCTCTCATCTTGTTACAGTTAGCAAATGTATTTGTCTTCACAAAACCTCTGGTTTTTTTAAAGAAAATAATTCAATGGCCTACCTAGATCAATATTGCCAAATGGTAAAAATCTGGATATTTATCTACAATTTAATGTATATATTTCTTTTTATTTTCCATTGAAATTAAGATATTTAATTTAATTGCTGTTCCATTTGTCAAATTATCTCTTGTTTCAGTCTTTTCTCTGTTAAGCTTTGCAAACTAATTGTTCTTACCTATCATTTTTCAATAGCTGGTTCATGTTATTTTATTACATTATCATTACAGCAGCATCTTTGAAAGTTTAAATTGTCATTCATGTTTCTCACTGTTTCTCAGTAATATCCATTATTACAATGCTTTGTACCATAACTTTTTTACTATGTGATGTTTGATGAGGAACTCTACTTTTCTTTCCGACACAGTAAAAATCCACATGATTATAGGTAATAATAAAGTCTTTGGAAAATCGGATCATATACTTTACTAAGTTTGGTCAGCTTAATATTATGTGCTTAAGGCTAGGTCACATCAGCCGACGGATGCAAAACGTTTGTAAAAAGGACACAGAGGACGAGAAAATGTTCCATCCGTTGTTATCCGCACTCAAAAGTGCCGCAAATTTGCATAAACAGAGTGGACAACAATGGAAAGGAATGGACAAAGAGGATGTAGCGAGGATGTTAAGCGGACGCTCAAAGCCTACCGGACGGAAGAGGATGGAAGCGGATGGAAGCGGATAGCACATCCGCAGGGCTTCCGGGGGAGCACAGCGAAGCGACATGCAGCAGAAGGAACGGATGCAGAGCGGATGCCTAGCGGATGACGCGGATGCATCACGGACGCCTAGCGAATGCATAGCGGATGCATAGTGGATGCAAAGCGTTCACTGCGCATGCGGGGAGGATGCATTGCATCAGCCCCGTGGATATAAAAGGATGCAGCTCACAAGCAGGTCACCATTCAGAGGAAAGACCTGCTGCCAGACACATCTCCAGCCAACAACCATGGGGAAGAAGAGGAAGCCTGTGCCTACTCCTGCCAGCCCTGGCAAGAAGGACAGGGACACCATCCCACCCCCTGGCACTGACTCTTCTGCTGCTGGTGCTTCTGCTGCTGGTGCTGACTCTGCTGGTGCTGGTGCTTCTGCTGGTGCTACTCCTGGTGCTGGTGCTACTCCTGGTGCTGGTGCTTCTGCTGGTGCTTACTCTGCTGGTGCTGCTCCTGGTGCTGGTGCTTCTTCTGGTGCTTACTCTGCTGGTGCCGCTCCTGGTGCTGGTGCTTCTGCTGGTGCTGACTCTGCTGGTGCTGCTGTTGGTCCTGCTGGTCCTGCTGGTGCTACTGGTGCTGCTGGTGCTGCTGGTGCTGCTGGTGCTGCTGGTGCTGCTGCTGGTGGTGGTGGTGTGGTGGACCAGCCCCTAGAACCTCAAAGCCCTACTGATGAGGGCCCAGAAGGCTCTGCCAGAGGTAGGAAGAGGCAATCGTGCGATAGGGAGAGGAGACAGTACTCCATTGAAGAGGAACATGAGGATGAGGTGCTCGAATGGCTGAGGGAGTACGAGTACCTCTGGAGGAAGGGACAAAGGCTCTATCAAGACCCCAAGTGGAAGCAAGCGGCTTGGAGAGAGAAGGCGGAGAGCCTGGGCTACACTTCGGAGGTCCTCCTCGGGTGGTGGAAGCACATGCACACCTGGTATGGGAAGCTGAACCTCAAGAAGTCTGGCCAGGCCACGGTCAAGCTCACCAACCAGGAGACCTATGTGATGGTCAAGTGCAGCTTCTTGGAGGGTGAGATCCACCACTGAGGAGCAGCCCCTCTGTCTACCCTCACTCTCAGGCAGCCCACAGAGAGTCAGTCCTCTTCTGGCCAAGAGTCAGCTCCTGTGTCCAGGCAGGTATCTGTGGAGCGCCCCATGACGGAGACCCCCTGACAGATGCACTCCCCATGGCGGAGGACGTGGAGGTCCCCCTGACTCAGTTGGAGCAAGAAGAGGCCACTGCCACCAGAGACCAACCCACCCCCACCCCCAGCTCCAATTCCAACTCCACAGAAAGCAGGCAGAAAGCCAGACCGGAGGGACAGAGCCACACTGTCCTGCTGGAGATCAGGGACACCATCAAAAGCAGCGTAGATCTCCTCTCTCAGCTGGTACACTCCGACATACCATCCTCAAACAAAAAGCCCTTCCTTACCTATGTCAACCAGACCCTCATGGACATGTCCGAATCCCAGTACCAGGTGATCAGGGAGAGGATCACAGGTCTTCTGCACCACTCTCCAGGCCCAGCTGAACCTGCTCTGACCCACCCCAGGTCTGCTCCTCCACCCCAGGTGATATCACAGCCCTTCCAAGGCTTTCCACAGCCCCTCATCTGCCAAGGCTCCGGCTACCAGGAGTTCCAACAGCACAGGCAGCCCTTCCCAGTCCAGGCACAGGTTCATCACACGCCACAGGTGCCACCGATGCCACCGATGCCACCGATGCCACCGATGCCACCGATGCCACTGAAGCCACAGATGCCACCGACGCCTCACCTCGCTCAGCTTCAGACCAGACAGCCCCACTACACTCCTCCTTCCTCCACCCTACAGCCAAGCCCAGCCTCAGAACATCTGTCATCAGTCTTGGGACTGACACCCCATGTCATGGAGGAAGGGGCTCTCAACATCATGGGACTGAGCCAGCTCTCTGAGAGCTTCCTCCACACACAATCCCCTGTTCTCCTCTCAGGGCCAGGCACCCCAATGAAGCCTCAGACCAGCACTCCAGCCACTACCACCTCCATAGCACCAGGGCCCTTCACCCCTGAGACTATGGGCACACCTCAGAGTGACTGAGAAGAGTGCCAGAGACTGGGTTGCTTCCTGTTGACTTTATCTTTGCTTGGGACACTTTACTTGGGTCATTTTGCTTTTACAGTTTGTTATCAATAAAGGTTATCTTTCTTCACACGCTTGGTTCAGTTCTTTTAGTAAATAAAGTCTTAGTGGAAACTTTTAGAAATGGTTTAAGCCTTTGCATGCTTGTGGGATGGGTAAGGATAGCAGTGGGATGGGCAGGGATACCTGTGGGATGGGTAATAGCTGTGAGATGGGTTAGGATAGCAGTGGGATGGGCAGGGATACCTGTGGTATGGGTAATAGCTGTGGGATGGGCAGGGATACCTGTGGGATGGGTAATAGCTGTGGGATAGATAAGCCTCCAGTGCAAGCATAGTGGGACTGTATGGTCCACCCTCCCAGGTGCCACACCTATGGCCCTTTCTTATCAATAACAATGTAATCATTCATCAACACATTTCAATATAAACACAACTCTTTATTAAATGCCCTGTTCATTGTAGGGCCACTCAACATACATGGCACAATCTCATCAGTGTGATGAGACAGGCTCAAGGAAGCATCCATTAAGCATCTACCATCCTGTCTTGCCACTCCACTGCTCCAGCTGGGGAGTTGCACCAGTGTCTCAGGAGGTTGCGCTGCTTCTTCCCTTCATGTGAAGCTCTGTTGGGGCCTTGCACATCCATAGTGTCAATCAGGTTTTGCCCTTGCTTCCATTCACCAGGCTCCATGTCCCCATTGCCTTGTTGACGGTCCACAAGCCTGTTCTGCAACACTGGGTAGCGGGTGCGCATGAGATTGTGCAGGATGCAGCAAGCTTCCACGATGCTCCTCACAGTCTCTGGGCGATGCTGCATGGTGTGAGAAGTACCTGGAACCTGTTGGCCAGGATGCCAAAGACATTCTCCACCACCCGTCTTGCCCTGGACAGCCTGTAGTTGAAGATCCTCTCTTCACGGGTGAGGCATCTGGAAGTGTAGGGCTTCATGAGGTAGGTTGTGAGGGAGAAGGCGTCATCCCCCACGATGAAGTAGGGCACATCTTGTGTGTCATTGGGCAGGGGGTCTGGATCTGGGAAGCCCATGATGAGGTTGCATTCCAGCTCCTCCTTGAGGTGACTGGCATTGTATACCTAGGCATCTGAAGCTGACACGTTGCCTGAAGCATCGATGTACATGAACTTGTAGTCAGCATCGACCATGGCAAAGAGGATGATGCTGAAGAAGCCCTTGTAGTTGAAATAAGTGGACCCTGACTTGGCTGGTGCTTTGCAGGCCACGTGCTTCCCAACTATGGCTCCAACGGTGTGGGGGAAGTTCCACTTCTGATATCACTGCTCTGCAACTTTCTTCCAGCCTTCTTCAGTGGAGGGGCACTGGAGGAGCTCCTCCATGTATTCTTCGATGATGGCCTGCACCACTTCTCTGACCACAATGCTAATGTTGTTGTGTGGCACCCTCCTATTGTAACTATGTATCATTTATGTGTTTGCAACTGTGTATCAATGCAACTATGTATCATTCAGACATTTGCAACATTGTATTATTCACGTGTAATCATTAAGCTTCTGTCT
The DNA here is from genome assembly GCA_015471245.1 of Laticauda colubrina. Lineage (NCBI taxonomy): Eukaryota > Metazoa > Chordata > Lepidosauria > Squamata > Elapidae > Laticauda > Laticauda colubrina. Next base: position 31,354,848 of record BLBF01000016.1, on the reverse strand, counting down.
TCTCAGTGACCTTTTACAGGGCACGTACAGAGACAAGGAGTCAAACATTTGCAGAAATGGTTTATTCACTTGGGATTACATTGTCTGGCATGCAGCTTTGTGAAGAAGAAATATCCTGATCAAATATAAATCTTGCCATCCTGTCTGTCCTGATATCTTGCTTTTGTTTGAGCCATTGTTAAATCTGTATATTCCGTCTGACCTAGGCTTAACCTAGGTTCTGAATAAACAATCACCCCCTTTTGAATGAGCATAATAAAAGAGCATGTACCCGGACATTCGGGGCGCACTCATCGCGAGGAACTTCGTCTCCTGTCGTTTCTCTCTCCTTCACTCCCTATCATGAGACGCCCATCTGATGCGGGATAGCAGATACCGCACCCTCCAGGCAAACTTCATGTTCCTGTATGTGGTCCCTGAGGCCAGGTGGCACAGAGTCAGTGCTACCTACAGCCCAGGGTCCTGGCTCGGCCGGAAGGGGGTGTTTTCCTTAGTCAACCTGGGTCTCAGCCACTCCACAACTTCATCAAACATGGCTGGAGGCATCCTCATGAAGTTCTGGAATGCACGAGGGTCTTCGTTCCTCAGCTCCACCATCAGTTTGTTATACAGTACGTACTCGGCTCTTCTCACAATCCATCTTCGGACTCAGACACTTCGTGGACGCCTCCTTTTCCTTGCATAGAACAGGTGAAAGAGCCTGTAGAGCGCTTCACACTGTTGTAGAATGATGGCGGCTACCAAAAGGAATGTGCGATGATCCATGGTGAAGATGACTGGATGCTGTGGAACAGCAAGAGCAAGAGCAAGGCTGGAGAGGTCTGCACCCCACGTCAGCCGAACTCATACTGAGGTCCAGGTGATTTCTCCCCCTTTTTATAGGAAATATCATTTTTCTGCTAGGTGTCCTTCTGCATCCTCTAGACATCCTGCAGACATCCTAAATATCTGAGATACATCCCCTAAACGAACGTTTTTTTCCGTTTTAATGCTTTATATGCAAGCTGCATCCACTTTCATCCTTTCTATGTCCGTGCTACTAACGTTGCGTGTCCGTTCCATGTCCGTTTCACTTCCTCCCTGTGTCTGTTTTCTGCTGGAGCAGATGCGAGTTGCGCGGATGCGCAGCGGATGCCTAGCGGATATAGCGGATGCGTAACGGATGACAACATACGTATAACAGATGTTCCCTGTATGCATAGCGGATGTATAATGGACGTGTTGGATACTTTATCCACTCAAAAAGTTTTGTGCAGCTCAGAACTTTTTGAGCAGATGAAATCTCAGTAGATGGATGCTGGACGGATAGAGAGTATGAAAAACGTATGCAGTGAGTTCAGAACGGATGCATCGCGTTAACCAACGGATGGCAAGTGTTTCTCTCCATTTTACATCCTCTTTCCATCCGTTGGTGCAGTGTGACATGGGCTTTAGGAATATTTCTTTAGCTAGGGTTTATTTGGGTTGTTGTTGCTTTGCAAAGACAAAATATTTTATTCATTTCTTAGATGACAAGGTCGGCTGATTCCAAACAAACTTTGAGCAGCTTACACATTTACAAGAACTTGTCATTTAAAAAGAAAATAAAACACAAGTGCCCACACAGAACCACACCAATATCAACCCAAGAAAACCATCCATGGCTTCTCATGCTCCCTAACCCCAGGCCTAGGAACAGAATCAGTCCTTCAAAAGGTGATTTAAAGGTGAGATCCAAACATACTGCTTTGTGCACATTCCTTTCTAGATAAAAATGTGATCTGTATAAAAGGTTTGCCTTTAGGCTTAATGGGATGATATTTTTATGTACTACTGACTTTCACCAACTTCACCTCTACCTACCTGCACACTGCAGAATGAGGTAGAATCCAACAAATTAAGAGTTATGTTATCTCAGTGATGGAACAAAGGTGAAAAACAATATTAATATTTCACATAGGGTTCCAAAACACCACCAACACAGAGATATCAACTTGTAAAAGCTACAGAGTATGTTTATTTATTTGTCAAAAGCTTACAATATAACAGAAAGAAGAATAAACATAAGTTTAAATACAATAAATAGAAACTAATAATTGGGGGCAAAAGAACAGGGATGGTAGACATGATTATACACTTATGCACATCCCTTACAGACCTCTTAGGAATGGGGTGAGGTCAACAGAGGTTAAGCCCATGTCACAGTGAACGGATGCAAAGAGGATGTAAAATGGACAAAAAACCTTGCCATCCATTTGAAAACGCGATGTACTCACTGCCTCCATTTGGTTTCCTCTCTATCCATCGAGCATCAGGTTATTGACGTTTCATCCGCTCAGAAAGTTTTGGGCTGCCCAAAACTTTTGCGCGGAAAATATATTCAGTTCGTCCGTTCTGCATCCTCTACGCATCCGCTACGCATCCGTTATGCATCTGTTACGCATCCGCTATATCTGCCAGGCATCCGCTCCGCATCCGCGCAACTCGCATCCACTCGGACGCAGGGAGGAAGCGGAACGGACGCAGAACAGATGCAGAACAGATGCAGAACGGATGCAGAACGGATGCCAAGCAGAAACAAAGCGTTTAAAATGGAAAAAACATTCGCAGAGGGGACCTATCTTGGATATTAAGGATGTCTGCAGGATGCCTAAAGGATGCCTAGAGGATGCAAAGGGACACCTATACTGCCTATAAAAAGGGGGAGCAACTCGCCTGCATCTAACTTTCAGAACAGCAGCCAAGCTGTGCAGACCTCTGCAGCCTTCATCTGACTCTTCCTCTTCCACAGCATCCAGTCATGTCCACCGTGGATTGTGACAAAGTCCTTTCGGCAGCCACCATTCTTCTGCAACAGTGCGAAACCATCTACAGGCTCTGTGAACTCTACTATGGGAAGAAAAGGAGGCACCCAAAAAAAGTCTGGGTCCAAAGATGGTCACCAGAAGAGCAGAGGACAGACTGTACAACAAGCTGATGGTGGAGCTCAGGAGTGAAGACACTCGGGCGTTCCAGAACTTCATGAGGATGCCTCCAGCCATGTTTGACGAAGTTGTGCAGCGCCTTACACCCAGGTTGACCAAGACAAACACCAACTTCCCACCCAGCCTGGAACCTGGGCTCAAGGTGGCACTGACTCTGTGCCACCTGGCCTCAGGGACCACCTACAGGAGCATGCAGTACGGCTGGAGGGTGCCACCCAGCACCATCAGCTTTGTTGTCAGAGAAGTGGTGCAGGCCATCATCGAAGAATACAAGGAGGAGCTCCTCCAGTGCCCCTCCACTGAAGAAGGATGGAAGAAAGTTGCAGAGCAGTGGTATCAGAAGTAGAACTTCCCCCACACCGTTGGAGCCATAGATGGGAAGCACATGGCCTGCAAAGCGCCAGCCAAGTCAGGTCCACTTATCACAACTACAAGGGCTTCTTCAGCATCATCCTCTTCGCCATGGTCGATGCTGACTACAAGTTCATGTATATCGATGCTTCAGACAATGGCTCATCTTCAGATGCCCAGGTATACAATGCAAGTGACCTCAAGGGTAGGCTGGAACGCAACCTCATCGTGGGCTTCCCAGATCCTGAACCCCTGCCCAATGACACACAAGATGTGCCCTACTTCATCATCGGGGATGATGCCTTCTCCCTCACAACCTACCTCATGAAGCCCTACACCTCCAGACTCCTCACCTGTGAAGAGAGGATCTTCAACTACAGACTGTCCAGGGCAAGGCGGGTGGTGGAGAACGCCTTTGGCATCCTGGCCAACTGGTTCCAGGTACTTCTCACCACCATGCAGCATCGCCCAGAGACCGTGAGGAGGATCATGGAAGCTTGCTGCATCCTGCACAATCTCATGCGCACCCGCTACCCAGTCTTGCAGAATAGGCTTGTGGACCGTGAAAAAGGCAATGGGGACATGGAGCCTGGGGAATGGAGGCAAGGGCAAAACCTGATCAACACTGAGGATGTGCAAGGCCCCAACAGAGCCTCACGTGAGGCGAAGAACCAGCGCAACCTCCTGAGACAATGGTGCAACTCCCCAGCTGGAGCAGTGGAGTGGCAAGAGAGGATGGTAAATGATTAATGGATGCTTTCTTCAGACTGTCTCATCAAACGGATGAGATTGGGCCATGTATATTTGGTTGGCCTACAATGAACAGGGCGTTTAATAAAGAGTTGTGTTTATGTTGACATGTGTGGATGATTGATTATATCATTATTGATAATAAAGGGCCATAGGTGTGGCACCTGGGAGGATGGACCATACAGTCCCACTATGCTTGCACTGGAGGTTTATCTATCCCACTGCTATCCTAACCCATCCCACAGCTATTATCCATCCCACAGGTATCCTAACACATTCCAAAGCTATCCTTACCCATCCCACAAGCAAGCAAAGGCTTAAACCATTTCTAAAAGTTTCCAGCAAGACTTTATTAAAAAAAAGAAATGAAGCAAGTGTGTGAATCAAAAATAGACTTTATTAACAACAAGCTATAAGACAAAAATGAGTCTCTGGCACTCCTCTTGGTCGCTCAGTCTCAGGGGTGAAGGGTGCAGGTGCTGTGGAGGTGGCTGGTGCTGGAGTGCTTTTCATCAGCTCCTCCAGAAGCAGAAGCAGCAGAAGCCCCAGCCCCAGAAGAGCGAGCCCGTGCTGCAGAAGCCCCAGCAGAACCAGAGTGAGGGCCAGGGGGCGGGATGGTAGCCCTGTCCCTCTTGCAAGAGCTGGCAGCAGATGGCTGAGGCTTGCTGTGCTTCTGCATGGTTGTGGGGTTGCTGGCTGGCAGGGAGTCTGGCAGGAACCAAGGCTGGCAGCAAGGCTGGCAGGGAGGCTGGCAGCAAGGCTGGCAGGAAGGCTTGCAGGCAGACATGCAGGCAGGGCAGGCAAGGCAGCCAATCCTTCCGGCAGCAGGTCTTTCCTCTGAATGGCGACCTGATTCCGAGCTGCTTCCGTTATATCCGCGGGGCTGACGCAATGCATCCTCCCCGCATGCGCAATTAATGCCAGGCATCCACTAGGCTTCCGCTGTGCATCCGCTGTGCATCCGCTTCATCCGCTGTGCATCTGCTGTGCATCCGCTGTGCATCCGCTTCATCCGTTCCACGTCCGCTTTGCTGAGGCCCCCCGGAAGCCCTGCGGATGTGCCATCTGCTCCCATCCACTTCCATCCGCTGGGCTTCCGTTCCGCATCCGCTTTGCATCCGCCCTGCGTCCTCCCTGCGTCCGTGTTATCCGCTCCGGTTATGCAAATTTTTGCCCCTTTTGAGAGCGGATAACAACGGATGGAACATTTTGCTCATCCGCTGTGTCCTTTTTGCATCCGTTGGCCAGTGTGACATGGGCTTTAGTTTGATGGTAAAGGAGTGGGGGTTTGAGCAGGTGACAACAGAATCAGGTATTGAGTTCCATACATTGACCACTTTGTTGCTGAAATCATACTTCCTGCAATCTAGTTTGGAGTGGTTTACATTTAGTTCATATCTGTTGTGCACTCTAGTGTTGTTCTTGTTGTTAAATCTGAAATATTAATTAACTGGTAAGATGTTGTAACACATGATTTTATGTACTGTGTTTAAGTCTAATCTTAGTCAGCATAGTTCAAGATTATGTTCATAATCTGAATCAGGGGTCTCCAACCTCTTGGGCCAAGGATTGGCCTTTTTGGAACTGGGCTACACAACTGAAGGTGAGAGGCAGGCAAGCAGCAAAACCAAAACAATCCCCCCACCCCAGTCCGTGGAAAAATTGTCATCCACGAAACCAATCCATAGTGCCAAAAAGTGATGATAATAACAACAACCAGGCACTCTCCTCCAATCTGAACAAAAAAATCAGAAATGTCTTAACCGTAATCCTGGGGTTTATCTCCCAGAGGCTATAGGCTTGCTCATATCTCATCTGCCAAGGGCAGAAAGAGGGAGCTATCCTTGGAGGAATTTGTAAATCATCCCTCAGCCTCAGGGAAACTTCTCAGGTCAGTCTTTTCCAATGCTGAATAGTTAAGTGAAAGAAGGTAAAAGCAGGAGGACTGAAGTAGATCAGAGAACCCACTGAGGCCCAGGTGAGGGACAAGCTGATTCTGGAGTTCATCCTCTTCCATTATGTTACAAAATCAATTCATTTTTGCATTTTATCTTATAGACAGTTTTATACTGGCCGGGCTGAAAATGTGCTAGATGTTGTGAGATCTGCACATACAATCATCTACATCGCTCTGTATTTTCCCCACTTATGTATTATCTTTAGGCTATGAGCAAGCAAGGGTCACAATTAAGCAATGTTTCCCTGATTTAGACCATCAATGGATGCTGGTAATATTATCCAGCTTTTGATGGTAGACAGCAGGAAATACACTCTGGCACTATTTCTATATCTTACACAACTTAACATCCCAAACCAGAAAAGAGCTTTTATTTTTAGCCAATATAATGCTCTCCCTTTAGCATTTCTGGCTAAAAGATATCCAAATACCCTATACTCATTCAGGTTATGTCTTTTTGACTCAGGAATCAGGATACAAACTATCAAACACATTCTTCCATATGCCAATTCTATACAGAACCTCAACCTGTTCAAATTACTCCATGGCTAACGAACAAAACAGGATACAACAATCAACAGTATAAGCAATTTCTACTTTCTGAGACCAACCTTAAATATAACACATAAAGTTATACCCGAATCTAGATAGCCAGAAATGGCTTGGGCTCAAAATAAACTTTTGAATTTTGAGTATGTATACCATGTCAGCTCTTGTACTCTATTTTTCTCAGGTTTCAGAGGGATGTGTAAGAGAAATTTATAATTCTTTTTTTTTTTTGAAGAAAATTTTATTGATTTTTAGAAACAAAAACAAACACAACACAGAACATGAAAAAATAAAACCTCTTTTCTGAAAGCAGCCTGATCCCGGGTTACATCTCTTTGTATAGACACCAATTCAAATTTATGCTCATTTTTATATACCATTCCATATCTTATCACCATTCTACATTTTCTATATAGCTTCTCCCCTCTTTTAACTTTCTTAATTTTATTTTTATTTGTTTCATCTCAAATCAGATCATTATATTTATATTCTTTATCTGTCCTATTTCAACTGTCTATTATCTTTTCTCATTCATCCTGTGGTCACTGATTGGAGTATGATGCCTTTATATCTTTCCCCTAAAATTATAACACTTAATATAGAACATAACTTCCATTTGGATTCTGCGTAGTACATTAAAGCTACACGCTACATTTTAAAAAGAAAAAGTAAAGAAAAATATAAATATATAATATAATTAAAACAATGATCCATACCAATTCAATTCTATCATTAATTTTAATATTCATTTAAATTTTAAACATAACACATTACTTTTCAAGTAGGCATCATGCTTCTATGGGAACGCTTATAAACTTTCCATAATTACTTCCCCCCCACTTCACTTGCATTTTAAAACATTATATCATTAAAATGTTCCCATTCTTTTCTAAATTAATTCTCTCATTTAATTCATTCCATTTATTTTATTCACAAATGTTTCACGAAATCATACATTGTTTCCAATTTTCTAACATTATTTCTAAATACAAATATAATAATACAATCATATGTACCTTTGCAGAATCACTTTTTCAATTAAATTTTTACCCATTATCTCTAAATAAGTCCTGTTTCTTTACATCTTGCTTCACACCCTTGTAGCTTCTCTTCCCTTCCCTCCTCCTTTGCTTCTTCTCTCTGCCCTTTTTACCCCCTTGTCTCTCCGCCTCGATTTCCCTTTTCTGTATTCCCTTTTTCTGTTGCTTTCTCACATTATATCCACTTTTCACCTTATTTTTCCCTTTTTTGGTTGTTTTTTTTGGTCTCAAATTCTCCATTCTCTTTCCCCTTTCTTCCCCAAGTAGAGTTACTTGTTCATTTAAAGTGGCTCCTTCTTTGTCCCAATCTTCTTGTTGCATAGTCTTTTCTTGTAGTTTCTCGTAGGTAGAGATCGCCATTTCTAAGAATTGAAAAACGGAACCAAGAGAGCCCTTCCCTTCTTGTTCCTCTTCTTTAAGTTTTTTAAATTCTACTTTCAGTTCATCCACAAGTGATGCCATTGTAGAGTTTTTTTTTCTTTTAAAACAACCACCCAAGTGTTTTTAATTCTTCAAATATAGTTCCAAAAGTCCCAAAGTCAGCAAGCAATCCAAATACACACAAGCTCTTTCTTTTGACACCTTCTTCCTTTTTTCACTTTCTCTTCCTGGGGTTAGTATTTAATTACAAAGTTCCAGTTAAAATGTATCTTTTAGAAGTCCTGTTAAAATTTAACTTTAGATTCTTTAGATTCCAGGCTATTTCCTCCTTCCAAATCCTGTTCTTATTCTCTTCTTCTCCCTTCCCACTTATAGCAAAAAAAAAAAAAAATCCTTCCCTTTTTTTTTTCCTTTTATATTCAGAAATCTTTATTATCCCCTTGGCATTAAGTTTCCAGCTTAAATACTTGTTGATACCAAAGCAGATTTTTCCGATTTCTCATTCATCCGCACCATTGCAGATACCTGCCTGCCACTGAAGCCCTGCAAACCAGAAGTTGCCCTGAAATTTATAATTCTTAAGTTCCTTTTGGATGATTTGTTGTGTGTGTGTGTGTGTGTGTGTGCATTTGGATGTTTGTGTGTGTATTTGTGTGTTTATTCATGAGCACATATGTGAGTGTGTCTGTATGTTTTTTTATAATACTGTTATTCCATGTTTACATTATCCAGATTATTAATTTTAATTTGTTCTCGTATATATCTCTGGCCTCAGCAAGTTCTTCAGCATGTTTTAATTTAATATTTTCTCTTAGCTATTTTTTTTTGTCTGTGTGTATTTTTCTTAACTATCCTGACATTTTCAATTTAGTTTTGGATATTTTCTGTGTTCAAATACCAGTTCTCTTGTGCTGGTTAATAATTGCAATAAAGTTAAGTAGGGCACTCTTCTGTTTCTTTGCAATTCTATGCACAGATATCCAGAAGGAAACCCTATCAAATGCAGAGAGATTTACTTTTAAGTAAAGAGGCATGAAATTGATTGGGCTGTCAAGCTTCAAGTGAAAATGTTTCCTCAAGAGCAGCCATACTCTCAAGTCTCAAATGAACGGAGTGTTGACTGAAATGTGTATAGTTCATGTATGGCAATCTGTAATTGTATTCTAATACAGAAGAGTCCAGCTTCAGTTAAAGGGGAAATCTGGTTCCTAAAAACCTCCAAAGAAGTTTCTATCACTGGAATCCACTCCATATTTTATCATTCAAACCGAACACTTTTCTTAAGTTTTGACTCACTGGAAATCCAGCCACAGGTTCATGTAAATAATACAGTTCTACCTGGCAGTCATTCACAATATTGTAAGCCTTTAAAGCTTAAAGCTTATGAAATGTAACATACCAATCTGTCACTATTTTATATGAAGTCATAAAATACAGGGTTGGAGCTTTATTTTTGCTGTCTTGGCAGATCTTGTAAATTGCATTCGTTCCCAATCAAGCATTTCAAATGGTATCATGGCAACTTCCTGGATGCATAAATTTTTGTGAGTGCCAATCAATGCTGAAAGTCAGAAGCGTGGAGAGAGGAGATGGGTCTAGTGGTTCTAAAAGATATACACATTCCACGGAATATTGATGCAGATTGGGCACCAGCTGTACTCAGCTGAAATGTTTAGAGGGTACCACAATCCATTCTTTCATCTTAAAACATCTATCTGGATTTACATACATACAAAATAACAGTCAGCACATTTTCTCACGCTTGGCAGCACATTTTCTAACTGGTGCAATGCCCTGTGCAGTGGAGTAAGGAAACATGGACAATTTAGAACGATGACTTTTGAATATGCAAAATTGAACAAGGGATGGGGGGGGGACACTACTGGTGAAATAAGGATTAGGTAACCCAAGAGAGTATGGGATTTTCAAAACAATGAACGTGTCAGATGAAACTTTTAAGGCTGCTTTGTGAATCCCTCCACCCCTCTCTTTCAAAGATGTTCATGTCCTGCAACAGTCTTTTAGCAAAGGAGGAAAAAAAAAGCTGAATCTTTTAATATTTCAGCTGCTACTACCCAAGCCAATTTCTCCCCCCATCTCCTCCATTTGTTTAAGTGATCCCCATCTCCTCCATTTGTTTAAGTGATCAC
>BLBF01000016.1:31326512-31341361 GCA_015471245.1 Laticauda colubrina | reverse complement strand
CTGCTGGTGCTGCTGGTGCTGCTGGTGCTGCTGGTGCTGCTGGTGCTGCTGGTGCTGCTGGTGCTGCTGGTGCTCCTGGTCCTGCTGGTGCTCCTGATGCTGCTGGTGCTCCTGGTCCTGCTGATGCTCCTGGTGCTGCTGGTGTTGCTGGTCCTGCTGTTCCTGCTGTTCCTGCTGGTCCTGCTGGTCCTGCTGGTCCTGCTGGTCCTGCTTTTCCTGCTACTGTTGTTGTTGCTGCTGCTGCTGGTGGTGGTGTGGAGGAGCAGTCCCTACAACCTCGAAGCCCCTCTGATGAGGGCCCATATGGCCCTGCCAGAGGGAGGAAGAGGCAGACGCGTGAACGGGAGAGGAGGCAATACACCATCAAAGGGGAACATGAGGAGGAGGTGCTGGAATGGCTGAGGGAGAATGAATATCTTTGACGGAAGCAACACAGGCTCTATCAAGACACCAAAAGGAAGCAGGCGGCTTGGAGAGAGAAGGCGGAGAGCCTGGGCTACACTTCGGAGGTGCTTCTCGGCTGGTGGAAGCACATGCACACCTGGTACAGGAAGCTGCACCTCAAGAAATATGGCCAGGCCACGGTCAAGCTGCCGGACATGGAGACCTACATGATGGCCAAGTGCAGCTTCTTGGAGGGTGAGATCTGCCACCGAGAAGCAGCCCCTCTCACAATCTTCTCTCTCAGGCAGCCTGCTGAGAATCAGTCCTCTTCTGGCAAAGAGTCAGCTCATGTGTCCAGGCAGGTATCTGTGGAGCGTCCCATGACGGAGAACCCCCCAACAGCTGTACTACCCGTGGTGGGGTGCATGGAGGTCCCCCTGACGCAGTGGGAGCAAGGAGAGGAAACTTCCACCACAGGCCAACCCGCATCCACCCCCACCTCCACCTCCACAGAAAGGCAGAGAGGCAGACAGGAGGAGCAGAGCCACACTGTCCTGCTGGAGATCAGGGACACCATCAGAAGCAGCGTAGATCTCCTCTCTCAGCTGGTACACACCGACGTCCCATCCTCCAACTGCAAGCCCTTCCTCACCTACGTCAACCAGACCCTCATGAACATGTCGGAACCACAGTGCCAGGTGGTAAAGGACAGGATCACCGATCTTCTTCACAACCTTCCAGACCAAGATGAACCTGCTCCCATCCAGTCCAGGCCTGCTCCTCCAACCCAGGTGATGTCACTGCCCTTCCAAGGCTTTCCACAGGCCCTCACCTACCAAGGCTACGGCTACCAGGAGGTCCAGCAGCACAGTCAGCCCTTCCAAGTCCAGGCACAGGTACATCGTACGCCACCGGTACCACTGATGCCACCGATGCCACCCATGCCACCGATACCAGCCATGCCACAGATGCCACCCACACCACCGATGCCACCCATGCCACAGATGCCACCCACGCCACAGATGCCACCCATGCCACAGATGCCACCAACGCCTCACCTCGCTCAGTTGCAGACCAGACATCCCCACTACACTGCTCCTTCCTCCACCCCACAGCCAAGCCCGGCCTCAGAACATCTGTCATTGGTATTGGGGCTGACACCCCATGTCATGGAGGAAGGGGCTCTCAACATCACGGGGCTGAACCAGCTCTCTGAGAGCTTCCTCCACACACCGTCCCCTGTTGTCCTCTCGGGGCCAGGCACCCCAATGATGCCTCAGACCAGCACTCCAGCAGCAGCCACCTCCACAGCACCTGGACCCTTCACCCCTGAGACTGGGCACGCCTCAGAGTGACCAAGAAGAGTGCTAGAGACTGGGTGGCTACCTGTTGACTTTACTTTTGCTTTGGACAATTGACTTGGGTCATTTTGCTTTGACAGCTTGTTATTAATGAAGATTATCTTTGCTTCACACACTTGCTTCATTTATTTTATTAAATAAAGTCTTGGTGGAAACTTTTAGAAATGGTTTAAGCCTTTGCATGCTTGTGGGATGGGTTAAGATAGCAGTGGGATGGGCAGGGATACCTGTGGAATGGGAAATAGCTGTGGGATAGGTAAGGATAGCTGTGGGATAGATAAACCTCCAGTGCAAGCATAGTGGGACTGTATGGTCCACCCTCCCAGGTGCCACACCTTTGGCCCTTTATTATCAATAACAATGTAATCATTGATCCACACATTTCCACATAAACACAACTCTTTATTAAATGCCCTGTTCATTGGAGGCCCACCCAACATACATGGCCCAATCCCATCAGTGTGATAAGACAGGCTGAAGGAAGCATCCATTAAGCATCTATCATCCTGTCTTGCCACTCCACTGCTCCAGCTGGGGAGTTGCACCAGTGTCTCAGGAGGTTGCGCTACTTCTTCCTTTCATGTGAAGCTCTGTTGGGGCCTTGCACATCCACAGTGTCTATCAGGTTTCGCCCTTGCCTCCATTCACCAGGCTCCATGTCCCCATTGCCTTGTTGGAGGTCTACGAGCCTGTTCTGCAACACTGGGTAGCGGGTGCGCATGAGATTGTGCAGGATGCAGCAAGCTTCCACGATCCTCCTCATGGTCTCTGGGCGATGCTGCATGGTGGTGAGAAGTACCTGGAACCTGTTGGCCAGGATGCCAAAGGAATTCTCCACCACCCGCCTTGCCACCCGCCTTGCCCTGTAGTTGAAGATCCTCTCTTTATGGGCGAGGCATCTGGAGGTGTAGGGCTTCATGAGGTAGGTTCTGAGGGAGAAGGCGTCATCACCCACGATGAAGTAGGGCACGTCTTGTGTGTCATTGGGCAGGGGGTCTGGATCTGGGAAGCCCATGATGAGGTTGCATTCCAGCCCCTCCTTGAGGTCACTGGCATTGTATACCTGGGCATCTGAAGCTGACCCATTGCCTGAAGCATCGATGTACATGAACTTGTAGTCAGCATCGACCATGGTGAAGAGGATGATACTGAAGAAGCCCTTGTAGTTGAAATAAGTGGACCCTGAGTTGGCTGGAGCTTTGCAGGCCACGTGCTTCCTATCTATGGCTCCAATGGTGTGGGGGAAGTTCCACTTTTGATACCACTGCTCTGCAACTTTCTTCCAGCCTTCTTCAGTGGACGGGCACTGGAGGAGCTCCTCCTTGTATTCTTCGATGATGGCCTGCACCACTTCTCTAACCACAATGCTGATGGTGTTGTGTGGCACCCTCCAGCCATACTGCATGCTCCTGTATGTGGTCCCTGAGGCCAGGTGGCGCAGAGTCAGTGCCACCTTGAGCCCAGGGTCCAGGCTGGGCCGGAAGTTGGTGCTCTGCTTGGTCAACCTGGGTCTCAGCCGCTCCACAACTTCGTCAAACATGGCTAGAGGCATCCTCATGAAGTTCTGGAATGCACGAGTGTCCTCGTTCCTCAGCTCCACCATCAGCTTGTTGTACAGTCCGTACTCTGCTCTTCTCCCGATCCATCTTCGGACCCAGACACTTCTTGGCTGCCTGCTTTTCTTCCCGTAGTAGAGTTCACAGAGCCTGTAGATGGTTTCGCACTGTTGCAGAACGATGGTGGCTACCAAAAGGAGTGTTTGATGATCCATGGTGGAGATGACTGGATGCTGTGGAAGAGCAACAGCAAGAGCAAGGCTGAAGAGATCTGCACCACAGGGCTGCTGGACTGAAAGTGAGATCCAGGTGAGTTCTTCCCCCTTTTTATAGGAAATATAGGTTTTCCACTAGATGTCCTTTTGCATCCTCTAGACATCCTGCGGACATCCTAAATATCCGAGATAGGTTCCCTCTGCGAAGGTTTTTTCCGTTTTAAATGCTTTGTATGCGAGCTGCATCCACTTTCATTCTTTCTCCGTCCGTGCTACTAACGTTGCGTGTCCGTTCCGCATCTGTTTTGCTTCCTCCCTGTGTCCGTTTTCTGCTGGAGCGGATGCAAGTTGCGCGGATGTGCAGCGGATGCCTAGTGGATATAGCGGATGTGTAACGGATGACAACGGATGTAGAACGGATGTTCCTTGTATGTGTTGCAGATGCAGAACGGACGCGTTGGATACATTTTCCACTCAAAAAGTTTTGAGCAGCTCAAAACATTTTGAGCAGATGGAACCTCAGTCGACGGGTGCTGGATGGATAGAGAGGATGAAAAACGGACGCAGTGAGTACAGAACGGAAGGATCGCATTAACCAACAAATGGCAAGTGTTTCTCTCTGTTTTACATCCTCTTTCCATCCATTGGTGCAGTGTGACATGGGCTTTATTTCAACAAAAAAAAAGAAATCACTATAGTGGTACCTTGGTACTCAACTGCTTTGAAACTCATCGAATTTGCTTTGCATTTTGATGTGAAAATTTTGTCCTTTGTTACTCAGCCTTTGTTTGGTAATCAATGCACAAGCTACAACTTGTTGGTGTCAGCTGCCTGGTGACTCACAACATTATTCCTTATGGGGAAAAGTAGTTTGGTACTCAATGTTTTTGGTACCAGAACCAATTTATGATGAGTACTGAGCTACCACACTATCTTATTGTGAGATGGTCTTGATTTTTGTCCAAATCAATAGAAGTTTAGCTTTTTATATTAGAAGGTTTGATAGGACAGTGTCAGTATTTAATTTTATTATTACCAGTTTCCTCAACAAGTATTTACCTTAAATATGTATGCACTGTCTAAATATCAAGTATCAGAAATATATAAAGTATCAGAAATTTTTATGATAAGTTTCTCTGTTAGCACATGACCTGTTTGCTAGAATTATTAAATGATAAAACATAATAATGGGAAGCCCTAGTTATTGGCAGATTTGCTCAAACAACTGATTGATTGCTTTAGTTTCATTAATAATATAGCAATGGAAAAGAGAAAGGTCAGCTGCATAAAAATTCTTTACTGAAATAAGTGGACAGTGTTTGAGGTTATTAATTATGAAAGCTCTGGCTTTAAAGAGAGATCTGATTTTATAAAGCTGTTTGTTATGCTTACTGTGTTTTTTTTTAAATCACTGGTAGAAAAAAAGGTTTTGAAGCAAGACAATTTCCATTTACCAGTTCAGATTTTTATTATCCAAAAGAGAGTTGTTTGTTTTGGAATTACATTTCTATTCTCTTCCTCAGAATCTCATTAATATATATATAAACTAGTGGGTCTGAGCTTTGAAATTTTCGTGAAGGAAGTAGGAAGAAGACATGTTTCTTTACTGAGGCTCTAATAAAAATAACAAATTACTTAATGGCAGAGTGCTTGCTCAGTTAATGCATTCTAGTCAGCTAAGCATAAATAGACATCGAGTTCTGATTCCTTCCTTTGATGGTTTTAAATGAATTGTTTCATTGTCCTGTTTACCACTCCAACTTTTAACATGCTCTTATTGGGGGAACATCAATTTTAATCGATTGACAGGCAAAACAATGCTTCTTCTCTGCAGTCCTTCAAAATATAACCATGACAATCTGTAATTCTCTTCAAACTCTGGTGCATCTGGGTCCCCCAATCTGGGTGGCAAAAATCCAGAGGTTCCCCAAATGTGGATATAGAAAATGCTCTGTTTGCTACTAAGCTGGTAGTTGTCCATTTAGATTTCCAGCTCTGCTATAGGAGAAATTAAGTAAAGATGATGGTCTTTTTCATTAAATGCTGAGAAGTGGAAAACTGAAATTCACATTGGATGGGATAGGCATTTAACTTAAAATGAGAATTGTCTTTCTTGTCTCCCAAAACTGGCACAGGAATATATATATAAGGAGTGTGCAGCTGTTTACACACCTGCTGAAAATGTACCCCTTCTTCGGAATCATTTCAAAAATGTAAGTCTTTATTGAAGCATAGCACAACAAATGACTTAATCACTTGGTATGATGGATTGGGACAAAACACAGTCTGGTACAAACTGAATTCTTAGGGAGCAGCTTTCTATGTTCTTGGGCTCTTCCCCATGCAAATTATTGATAGCTTCAGAGGGAAATTTCAGCTCAGGAACTGGGATAGAGAAAAGGTTAAACTGTGGCCTTGATCGGTTTAGGGAATCTCAGCAAATACTAAGAGACATTCATAGAATTGTGGAATTATAGAGCTGAAAGGGATCTCTGGAGGATTATTCCAAGCTCAGAAAAAAAAAAAATGGGTGGGACACGAAAGGTGATCCTATGCCCACTATCTGGCAAATTTGGACATACACACATCACAGGGTGGGCTGCTGGGGGTTCTCAGGGGTTTGGGAGAGACCCTAGCTAAGATTCTGTGTAGTTTGGAGACCCCCCCAAATCCCACTCCTGGCTGGCCCTGCCTTCCCCCCCCCCAAGAGTCCCCACGTGGCCTCTTTTGAATGCAGGTAAGTGCAGGGTGGGTGTGGAAGCTCAGGAAGGATGAAAAACAAGCCTCCCAGAAGTTCGGGAAGACCAGAAATGGGCCTGTTTGTGGCTTCCAGAGAGCCTCTGGAGCCCAGGGAGGCCATTTTCCTCTCCTGAAGGCTCAGATAAAGTCTTGGGAGCCCAGGAAGGGCAACTCCACTGCCACCGCCATGGTGCAAGATGCCAACTAGGCCAGGGGTAGGGAAACTTGGCTCTTTTATCACTTATGGATTTCAACTACCAAAATTCCTGAGTGAGCCATAAAAGGTTCCCCATCCCTGGCCTACTGCTTTTTTGGTTGTGGGGAAAATCAATTTTTGACTTGAATGGGACTGTTTAATATACGTACAAATGTAGGATGTAAGTTTCCCTACCCCTGAACTAGGCTATGCCCACCATGGCCA
Source organism: Laticauda colubrina (assembly GCA_015471245.1). Taxonomy (NCBI): domain Eukaryota; kingdom Metazoa; phylum Chordata; class Lepidosauria; order Squamata; family Elapidae; genus Laticauda; species Laticauda colubrina. Next base: position 31,334,685 of record BLBF01000016.1, on the reverse strand, counting down.
CACCCACTCAGCAACCAGGCACTAACCCTTTGCTAAAAATTTTGAATCCCACCTTCAAAAGTGCACATGTAGATGACACTGGACTTCAGAGGTTATTGGAGATTATATTTTAAAAAAACAGTGAAAAGCTAGAAAGAAAAATAGTGCTCCCTAAAATTTAGCTATGAAAAAATAATTTAAAATAAGTGTGAGCTGAATTTAGTAGAATTATTTTATTGTGCCAAGGGATCTCCAAAGATTAAGACAGCCTGGGCTTCTCAGAATCACTGAGAGATCCTACAATCTACTTTATTTATGGGGTTGCAACCACAGCTAGAAAAAGTAGAACATCAAAGTCTTAATAATGCTGCAAACAGAAAAGGGAAGGTGATATTCTTCCTCTCTTGCTGCATTCTATACATAAAAGGGGGGGGGAGTCTTTTTCCATAGTTGTTATTGGATAATAAAGGAAATTGTGATGGAATTTCACTTTTGTTGCTTTGAGAAGCAGTTTTGTTGCTTTTGAGAAGCAGAATTAGAAGCAGTTCTAGTCCAGAATCATTTCACTTTGGCTAATAGTTATTGTTTCCTAATAATCTTTTATCTTAATTTTGTGGCTTTTATTTCTTAGAGATATTAAGGAAAATTATTCACTTAGTAAGGTTGGGTGACCGAATCTTCTGCCTATTGTATTCACCTCATTTAATCTCTGAATAATATGTTACAGATCATCTTTAACTGTAATATTTTTTTCTCTCATGAATCTTGGTAAAAGATGACACAATTATGAAAAATAAGCACAGATCAACTGACAAGGTAGTACAGACTATTTCTTATAGTATATTAAGCAGAATATCATGTTTAAGTAATAAATGGTGACATGAAATGAAACATACTAAAGAGTTAATATAGAATTCAAAATAGTACATAGTTAACTATCTCAAAAGAAACTGGAGATCCAAAAAAAAAAAAGAATCTGTATGATATCAAGTTAATTTCATTTTGAAACTTTAAATAAAATTCAGAATGGTAAGAAACAATTAAAATATTTTACTACTAAAGCAGAGCTAAAAATTTAAATGAAATGAATAGTCTGTTATTAAAGTCTACTCAACATAAATTCCACTGTTTTTAATTATAATAAGCCACATAAGTATATGCCAATACAACTGCCACAATTACATTTTTCTACAACTTTTATCTTTCTACTATTGCTTTATTAATGTGTAGCTATATTTTATATTTTGAAGCCTATCTTTTTTAAAATGAAGATTTCAGATAGTGCTTGTCTTAGAGCCACTTGGAACCAGGATTTCCGTTGCAAAGCAAGGCAGTTATTAAATGAATTGCATCCAATTTTATGACATGTTTGGCTGCAGGTGTTAAATGAATCCCTGCAGTTGTTGAGCGAATCATGTGGTCATTCGAATCAAGTGAATCCTGCTTCCCCTTGTTGGAAGTCTGCTGTGAAGGCCACAAATGTTAATCACATGATCCCAGGACATTAGTAACTGCAGATTGCAAACCACCTGAATTTTGGAACTTTGCTACTACAGTTAGTCCTTGACCTACAACCACAGTTGGGAATGAAATATCTGTTGCTAAGCAAGGCAGTTGGTAAGTGAATCATGTCTGATTTTTCTATCTTTTTTTGTTGTTGTTGCCACAGTTCTTAAGTTAAACAAATCCAGCTTTCCCCATTGACTATACTTGTGGAAAGCCAGCTGGAAAAAGTCACAAATGGTGATTAAATTATGCTGGGATACTGTCATAAATACATACTGTTTACCAAGCAACCGAATTTCAACCATGGAGATGCTGCGACCATCATAAGTGAAAGAACTGGTCATAAGTCACATTTTTGTGACTCCAAACTGTCTCTAAAGCCCATGTCACACTGCACCAACGGATGCAAAGAGGATGTAAAACGTACAAAAAAGCTTGCCATCTGTTGGAAAATGCGATGCATCTGTTGTGTACTCACTGTGTACGTCTTTCATACGCTCTATCTGTCGAGCATCCGTCTACTGCGATTTCATCCACTCAAAAAGTTTTGAGCTGCACAAAACATTTTGAACGGATGAACTTTCCGCCGCGTACGATCTACATCCGCGATACATATAGGAAACAAATGTTCTACATCCGTTGTCATCCATTACACGTCCGATGTATCCTCTCGGAATCCTCTGGGCATCCGCGCAACTCACATCCGCTCCAGCGGAAAGCAGAAAGAGGGAGGAAGTGAAAGGTACGCGGAACGTCCACATAGCGTTAGTAGCATGGACACAGAAAGGATGAAAGCGGATGCAGCTCGGATATAAAGCATTAAAATGGACAAAACGTTTGTATATAGGACATATCTCAGATATTTAGGATGTCTGGAGGATGTCTAGAGTATGTGGAAGGACACCTAGTGGAAAACCGACATTTCCTATAAAAAGGGGGAGGAAATCACCTGGATCTCACTATCAGTCCAGCAGCCGTGGTGTGCAGACCTCTTCAGCCTTGCTCTTGCTTTTCCACAGCATCCATTGATGTCCACCATGGATCATTGGACACTCCTTTTGGTAGCCACCATCATTCAACACCAGAACCAAGCCCTGTTCGGACTGTTTCACCTTTTCTATGCAAGGGGAAGAAGGAGAGGTCCAAGAGCTGTCTGGGTCCGAAGATGGATTGGGAGAAGAGTGGAGTTTGGACTCTATTACAAGCTGATGGTGGAGCTGAGGAATGAAGACCCTCGTGCATTCCAGCACTTCATGAGGATGCCACCAGCCATGTTTGATGAAGTTGTGGAGAGTCTGAGAACCAGGTTGACCAAGCCAAGCACCACCTTTCATCTCAACCTGGACCCTGGACTGAAGGTGGCACTGACTCTGCGGCACCTGGCCTCTGGGACCACATACAGAAATATGCAGTATGCCTGGAGGGTGCCACACAACACCATCAGCATTGTGATCAGAGAAGTGGTGCAAGCCATCATCGAAGAATACATGGAGGAGCTCCTCCAGTGTGCCACCACTGAAGAAGGCTGGAAGAAAGTTGCAGAGCAGTGGTATCAGAGGTGGAACTTTCCCCACACTGTTGGAGCCATAGATGGGAAGCACGTGGCCTGCAAAGCTCCAGCCAACTCAGGGTCCACTTATTTCAACTACAAGGGCTTCTTCAGCATCATCCTCTTCACCATGGTCGATGCTGACTACAAGTTCATGTACATCGATGCTTCAGGCAACGGGTCAGCTTCAGATGCCCAGATATACAATGCCAGTGATCTCAAGGATGGGCTGGAATGCAACCTCATCATGGGTTTCCCAGATCCAGACCCCCTACCCAATGACACACAAGATGTGCCCTACTTCATCATGGGTGATGACACCTTCTCCCTCAGAACGTACCTCATGAAGCCCTACACTTCCAGATACCTCACCCATGAAGAGAGCATCTTCAACTGCAGGCTGTCCAGGGCAAGACGGGTGGTGAGAACGCCTTTGGCATCCTGGCCAACAGGTTCCAGATACTTCTCGCCACCATGCAGCATCACCCACAGACTGTGAGGAGCATCGTGGAAGCTTGCTGCATACTGCACAATCTCATGCGCACCTGCTACCCAGTCTTGCAGAACAGGCTTGTGGACTGCCAACAAGGCAATGGGGACATGGAGCCTGGTAAATGGAGGCAAGAACAAAACCTGATAGACACTGTGGATGTGCAAGGACCCAACAGAGCTTCACGTGAAGGGAAGAAGCAGCGCAACCTCCTGAGACACTGGTGCAACTCCCCAGCTGGAGCAGTGGAGTGGCAAGACAGGATGGTAGATGCTTAATGGATGCTTCCTTGAGCCTGTCTCATCACACTGATGAGATTGTGCCATGTATGTTGAGTGGCCCTACAATGAACAGGATATTAATAAAGCATTTTGTTTATGTTGAAATGTGTTGATTATGATCAATAACAATTTAATCAATGATCAACACATTTCAACATAAACAAAATGTGTGGCAGCTGGGAGGGTGGACCATACAGTCCCACTATGCTTGCACTGGAGGTTTATCTATCCCACAACTATCCTTACCCATCGCACAACTATCCTTATCCCACAGTTATCCTTACCAATCCCACAGCTATTATTACCCATCCCACAGCTATCCTTACCCATCCCACAGCTATCCATCCCACAGCTATCCTTACCCATCCCACAGCTATCCTTACCAATCCCACAAGCATTGAAAGGTTTAACCCTTTTTTCAAAGTTTTCCCCAACACTTTATTAAGTAAAAAAAATTAACCAAGTGTATGAAGCAATGATAACCTTTATTAATAACAAACTGTATGACTTTATTAAAAAGCAAAATGAACCAAGTAAAGTGTCTTAAGCAAAGGTAAAGTGAACAGGTAACAACTCAGTCTCTGGCAGTCTTCTCAGTCACTCTGAGGCGTGCCCATGGTCTCAGATGTAAAGGGGCCAGGGACTGTGGAGGTGGCTGTTGCTGGAGTGCTGGTCTGAAGTGCCATTGGGGTGCCTGGCCCCAAGAGTACAACAGGAGATGGTGTGTGCAGGAAGATCTCAGAGAGCTGACTCAGTCCCATGAGGTTGAGAGGCCCTTCCTCAAGGACCTGGGATGTGGGACCCAAGACTGATGACAGATGTTCTGAGGAAGGGCTTGGCTGTAGGGTGGAGGAAGGAGGAGTGTAGTGGGGCTGTCTGGTCTGCAACTGGGTCAGGTGAGGTGTCTGTGGCGTCCAAGGAACCTGGGTCTGGACTGGGAAGGGCTGCCTCTGCTGTGGGAAGTCCTGGTAGTGGTAGGCTTGGTCGGCGAGGGGCTGTTGAAATCCATGGAAGGGCTGTGACATCGCCAGGGGTGGAAGAGCAGACCTGGAGTGGGTAGCAGCAGGTTCAGCTGGGCCTGGAGGGTGGTGCAGAAGAGCTGTGATCCTCTCCTACATCGCCTGGTACTGGGCCTCGGGAATGTCCATGAGGGTATGGCACAAGTACGTGATGAAGGGCTTGCGGTTCGAGGATGGTTTGTCGAAGTGGACCAGCTGAGAGAGGAGATCTATGCTGGCTTTTGTTGTGTCCCTGATCTCCAAGAGGACAGTGTGGCTCTGTCTCTCCAGTCTGTGGAGGTGGAGCTGGGTGTGGATGTGGGTTGCTCTTTGGTGGCTGCTTCTTCTTGCTCCATCTGAGACAGGGGATCCTCCACGTCCTCCGGCACAGTGTGTGCAGCTGTCGAGAGGGTCTCTGTCGTGGGGCCCTCCAAAGACATCTGCCTGGACATGGTAGCTGTCTCTGGCTGGAAGAGGAGTGGCTCTCTGTGGGCTGTCTGAGGGAGAGGGTTGACAGAGGGGCTGCTCCTCGGTGGCAGATCTCACCCTCCAGGAAGCTGCACCTGGCCATGACATAGGTCTTCCAGTCAGTGAGCTTGACAGTGGCCTGTCTGGATTTCTTCAGGTGCAGCTTGCCATACCAGGTGGGCATGCGCTTCCACCAACCAAGGAGTACATCTGAAGTGTAGCCCAGGCTTTCCGCCTTCTCTCTCCAAGTTGCCTGCTTCCTCTTGGTCTTCAGAAATGGAGTGCTGTTTCCTCTCCCCCTTCTCCTTGTCTTGCCTCTTCCTCCCTCTGGCAGGGGCATCAGGGCCTTCAGCAGCAGGGCTTTGAGGGCCTTGGGGCTGGTCCACCACAGCAGCAGCAGCAGGAGAAGCACCACCAGCAGCAGGAGAAGCAGCAGCAGCAGTTGGAGAAGCAGCAGCAGGAGAAGCAGAAGCAGCATCAGGAGAAGCACCACCACCACCACCAGCAGCAGGAGAAGCACCAGCAGCACCAGCAGAAGAAGCACCAGCAGCACCACCAGCAGCAGCAGGAGAAGCACCAGCAGGAGCAGCAGCAGCAGGAGAAGCACCAGCAGCACCAGCAGGAGAAGCATCAGCAGCACCAGCAGGAGAAGCACCAGCAATACCAGGAGCACCAGCAGCAGCACCAGCAGCACCAAGAGCTTCAGAGTCAGCGCCAGGGGGTGGGATGGTGGTTCTGTCCCTCTTGCCAGGGCTTGCAGGAATAGGCACAGGCTTCCTCTTCTTCCCCATGGTGTTCTCTCAAGATGTCTCTGGCAGCAGGTCTTTCTTCTGAATGCTGACTGCTTGAGAGCTGCATCCTTTTATATCCATGGAGCTTACGCAATTCATCCTCCCCGCATGCGCAGTGAATGCTTTGCATCCGCTACGCATCCGCTATGCATCCTATAGGCGTCCGTGATGCATTCGCGTCATCTGCTACGCATCCGCTCCTTCCACTACGCGTCCGCTTCGCTGTTCTCCCCCGGAAGCCCTTTGGATGTATCATCCGCTTCCATCCGCTTCCATCTGCTAGGCTTCCTACAAACATCCGCTTTACATCCCCGCTACATCCTCCCCACGTCTGTTCCTTTCCATTGTTTTCCGCTCTGTTTATGCAAATTTGGGGCACTTTTGAGAGCGGATAACAATGGATGGAAAATTTGCTCGTCCGCTGTGTCCTTTTTGCATATGTTTTGCATCCGTTGGCCAGTGTGACCTAGCCTTAAATGAATGGTCGTAACTCCAGAACTACCCATATTTCTTAAATATTTGTTTCAAAATAAATTCTTAGGGCTTCATTTCTTTCCCCACTGAAATTAATGTTTTAAAATTACTTAGCTTTTGCTTCAACCAATTTTCGAATATTTATGAAGTGAAATATCTTTACTTCATAAATCTTGTCCACAATGGACAAGCACTTGCTGTGTGTTGTTGCCCTCTTTGTGAAGCTTATGCTTGAAAAATAAAGCAATGATTAAGAAAACCACAACAAGGTAGAAATGTATGGAATGAGTGTCACCACTACTAACAGAGTTTTCACATCCATATGCTGATATATATATATTCGCCCAATTTCCATAAAATCCACAAATTGAACTTTATGACATGTAGATTTCATAGATTATATGATTAAACAAGCTTCTGTGGAAACTTTTTCACTGAAGGTGCTTGCTGTGAATGGTTTGCCAATTTCATTGTGTAAAATCTTTTTCCATATTTTCTTTAAAATGCTCTTGCTCTCTCCAAGGCCACAATTAAATTCCTCCATATGGATCCAAAGGCAAATGGGCTTTGCTGAAACATTGCTAAAACTCTCATGCAAATTACTTACTTTCATCCCCTCTGGATAATAGCTTCAGATGTTATCCAAGTTTCTTCTATGGCTCTCCTGGCATTGCTCATTTTGTAATAACTAAACATGAGCTCTGGCATCAGCAAGTTATCCAGGTTGTACTGACTTATGCAAACTTTATGCAGGAATATGTTATAGCCAATGATGCAAAACAGGTGAGATATTCTTTTGGAAAGTCAGTTCAACCATTATGAGCACTCAGATAATTTGAAAATAGAACTTTAAATTCTATTTACCTGAAATGTGGAAATCTAAACCCACAGTTCAGTGGCATGCTGTATGATGTGGGTAAGATCTCTCTCCCAAATTCCAAGCATTAAAACTGACCAACATGGGTGGCCACACTTATTCCATTTGTCCCATATCAATAGGCAAGTTATCACAGAGAAGCAGTATATTTAAGTTTGTAGAGAAAGCAATAACACTTTGACTTATATACTGCTTCATTGTGCTTTATAGAGTCAACAAATTGCCCTCAACAATCTAAATCTCCTTTATCAACTTCGGAAGGATGAAGGGTGAGTCAACCTTGAGCCAGTCAGAATCGAACTGTTGGCAGCAGGCAGAGTTAGACTGCAATACTGAACTCTAATCACTGCACCACCCATTATGATCTGATAATAACTGCCATATCTGTTGCTTGGATAGGACCTGCCTAATTTTAGCCTCACACAGCATTAAAATAAGGCAAGTTAAGAAGAACTTATCTAGTTTTGATTCCATCTGAAAACCACTTCTGAATTTTGTGCTTGAAAACTGAAAAGAAAATGAATTTTTAATTTTACATTTGGATGATTAGAATGATTTTCTATTATAGAAATGGCAATTTAGAAATGTAAAGCAAAAGGTTGATACAGTAACATGTGTGTATGTGTGTCTGTGTCTGTTTCTGTGTCTGTGTCTGTGTCTGTGTCTGTGTCTGTGTCTGTTTCTGTGTCTGTGTCTGTGTCTGTGTATATGTATGTATATGTGTATGTATGTGTGTGTGTGTGTGTGTGTGTGTGTGTGT
>BLBF01000016.1:31296248-31321512 GCA_015471245.1 Laticauda colubrina | reverse complement strand
TATATATATATATATATATATATATATATATATATATATATATATATTCTGATTCTGTGTATATATACACACACGCGCACGTACAGATATATACAGCATACAAACACACACACATATGTACATAACACACTAAAAGAAATTGGTTTTCATTTTTTCTTTCTTTCCTACTTCTTTTTACACTCTTCATTTTTCTCCTTAATCTCCTTTATTTTCGCTTGTATTTGTATTTCATCCCACAATAAACTTTAATAAAAATTTCTTTTTTAAAAAAAAGGAAAGTTCAAAATTTCTAAAAAGCTTCACTCTTACTTATAAGAATAAGATGGAGAGAAACAAAAGAGCCCTAGAATAGTAAGAACATGTCAAGCTTTTACTTGCATGCCTCAGGGGAAGGAATAAATGTTATTTAAAGATGAGCGTGTTTGTAGAGTATGCATGAAGAGATAGAAGTCAAATAAAAAGGAGTTGCTCACTTGCTAGCACTTTTGATTAGAGAATTGAAACATTATATTACCTTTTTATAATAATTAATTTTCTCAGTCTGTCTCAGTAAATAGGAGCAATGCTAAGGATGATGCCATGGCTACCTTTATAGATAATTTCAGTATGTGCATACATGCATACCTATCTACCTGCTAAATGCTTAATGCTAGTGGAGTTGTGGCTTGACAAGAAGCTATTTCTGGGAGTTTATGGCAATAATTCCTGACCCACTTTCATGTTAAGAGGGATGTGATAATAAATATCAAAACAATCTTGGCAGATATTAACATTATTGAGAGAATATGGACAAGAAGAAGATAGTGTAAAGATGGAAATATCACGAGTTATTGGTCTTCGGCATCAGTAGCTATATTTAAAACACAAAGATGCCTAGAACAATTTGGATCCATATATATATATAATGTACGAGAAAACAAGTATAAGTATGAACATAACATGTAAATATAAACAGGTATACGTACATACATAATAAATGAGCATGAATAAATGGATAAATGGGAACAGTAGGGCAGGGACGGTAGGCACAGAGGTGATATTCAGCAGGTTCTGACCAGTTCTGGAGAACTGATAGCAGAAATTTTGAGAAGTTCAGAGAACCGGCAAATACCACCTCTGACTGGAGATTTTACAGTACCTTCCCTTGCCACGGCCACCAAGACACGCCCACAAAACTAGTAGTAAAATAAAATTGAATCCCACTACTGGGTTGGCATGGCTCGGTGTGCTTATGCACACCCCCTTACAGATCTCTTCAGAATGGAGTGAGGTCCATGGTAGACAGTTTAAGGTTAAAGTTTTGGGGAATTTAGGATGTAACCACAGAGTCAGGTCGTGAGTTCCAAGCATTGACCACTCGTATTTTCTGCAATCGAGTTTGGAGCGGTTTATTTTGAGTTTGTGTCTATAGTTTGCCCGTGTATTATTGTGGTTGAAGCTGAAGTAATCATTGACAGGTAAGTTGAATTGTGGTTGAAGATGGATACTTAGACAGCTCAAGTTCCTCTCTGGAAATTCTAAGAGTAGAAGGATTAATGACTATTTAACCAGTTTAAATCAAAATACAGATAAAGCTTTTAAAACACTTGGCAGCATGCCCCAATTGTAATCCTTCAGCTTTATGCATCAACTCTGCCTTCTCACTACAGGAAGTTTTTTTTCATCAGATAAGCAGCCCTGGAACTACTGTATAAAACTCCTTAGCAAAACAATGACCTCTTTACAAGCTTTTTAAGCTGTGGTGGCACAGTGATTAGAATGGAGTATTTGCAGGCTAATTCTGTTGACTGCCAGCAGTTTGATTTTTACGGGCTCAAGGTTACTTTAGCCTTCCATCCTTCCAAGGTCAGTAAAATGAGGACCCAAATTGTTGGTGGCAATATGCTGACTCTGTAAACTGTTTAGGGAGGTCTGTAAAGTACTTTAGAGTGATATATAAGTCAACGTGCTATTGCTATTGCTATTTTCATCATGTCATTTCCATTTCTACCTCGGCTTGTCTACCTGTTTATGATGAAGCTCAGAAAGACCCTGGTTATTGCAATGAACTAATATCATTTCTTTTTTTTTTTCCTAGTATTAATCCATGTATTCTACTTTCATAGAGATATAGGATTCAGTTCTTGATATATTTACCAATCTTGTCCTTCCAGCTCTTCCATGTACACACTTCATAAACTACTATAGATAGATACAGCTGAAAAAGGCAGCCCAGACGGTAATCCTATTATTGTCCCAGGGGCATAATTGAGCTTAAATTGTGGGCCAAGTATCCAGATGTTGACACAAATTTAGAAACAGATTGGAATATAGCAGCAGTTCCAGCCTTATCCTCTTGTCTTGTCTTTCTTTCTTTCTTTTCCAGGTTCATGCCAAAGCCTGAAAAAGGCTGGACTGCTTTAATGAACAGTGGAGTGTGGTAGATTTCTACAGATTAGGCTGTGCCTTTGTCTAACCTTTTCAAAATAAGAGCATCCCGAGGTTAGATGTTGCTTTGATCATATAAATGCTGAAAAACACAGCCTGTTTTTTAAAAATGTATCTGTTCTGTCCTAGGCTTCCCCAAAAAGACTCTTTGTCCCGTCCAAACACCTTTTATTAAACGAATGTGAATTTCTCACATTCACCCAACAGCCTGGCAAACAGTCTTTCAAGGATATAATTAGGAGCTCAAACCTTATCTATCTTGGAAAGCTGTCCAGTAAATATTTCCAGACACAGTGCTGACAAGGAACGGCTTAGCACAGAGTCTCTAAGATGTACAGACAGATCTTCACAATGATGGAACAAACGAATGAATTATTTTCTGCAAAAGCCCCCTCCCCTTTTGCTCCTCTTTTAATCCTTATGGGAAGGACCATTCATCATCCACCTGTGACCTTACTCCCACATCAACCCTGAGTTCATAATTGCTCTTTCTTTTTGGCAGCTCTGCACATGTGCAGGCCGGGAACTGGTTCCAGCTGCTCCCCCGCCTCACTGTTGTCGGAGCCCGAATGTAGCTGATGACTGCCAGCCTGCCCTGGCCCCATTTCTGCCTCTGACACAGATCCCTCATCCAAGTCTTCCTCAGCCTCCATGTTCCTCCTCCTCGCTGTCCGACTCTGCAGCCAGCTCCACTAGCTTCCAGTGGGCCACAACAATATCTTGTTTCAAAAAAATTTAAAACTATGGGTATCAGTAGTTCTTGACTTATGACCACAATTAAATGCAAAATTTATGTTGCTAAGTGAGACGTTTGTTGTGAGTTTGCCCCATTTTATGACCTTTCTTGCCACCATTGTTAAGTGAATCACTGCAGTTGTTAAGTTAGTAATACAATTGTTTGGTGAATCTGGCTTCCTCCACTGACTTTGCTTGTCAGAAGGTCACAAAAGGGAATGACATGACCTCAGGACACTGCAGCCCTCATAAATATGAGTCAGTTGACAAGCATCTGAATTTTAATCACATGGGAATGCTGCAAGAGTGAAAAATGGTCATAAGTCACTTTTTTCAATGCTGATGTAACTTCAAATGGTCACTAAAGAAACTGTTGTTAGTCGAGAACTACAGTATTTACTTTTAGCCATACAGTTATTTCTTTCCTACTGATTCTTCCAGTGGTAGGATTCAAACATTTTTACTACCGGTTCTTAGCCATGGCTTGGTGGGCATGGCATGGCATGGCAGGCGTGGTATGGCTTGGTAGACATGGTTTGATGGGCATGGAAGGGGAAGGATACTGTAAAATCCCCATTTCCACCCCACTCCAGGGGAAGGATATACTGCAAAATCTCCATTCCCTCCCCACCCCACTAACCTGCTTTCCAGCTCTGTTCTCCTGTGCAGGGCAACCAAAGAAGATTCAGCCAATCAGCTGGGACTCGGAGGCAGAGAATAGATGGGGGTGGAGCCAGTCATAGGTGGTATTTTCCGGTTCTCCAAACTATTCAAAATTTCTGCTATCGGTTCTCCAGAACTGGTCAGAACCTGTTGAATACCACCTCTGGATTCTTCTTTGAAACAATTCACATGAAATTATAACCTCATGGAAGAAGTTTTCAGCACAGGACAAGGCTAACCATCCCTGTCTTATTACTTATTATTATCCATTACCAGTGGATAATAACAACTCCACTACAAAATATTTTCAATTTTCAGTTTCTTTATTTATATCCTGCTTTTATTAATTTTACAAATAATTCAAGGTGGCAAACATACCTAATACTTCTTCCTCCTCCTGTTTGCACCACAACAACAGTTCTGTGAGGTGCATTGGTTTGAGCAAGTGTGTTTAGCCCAAAGTCAGCCAGCTGGCTTTTGTGCATTAGACAGGACTAGCACTCACAGTTTCCTTGTTTTCAGGTCAATTAATCATTTAGTGCTAATATTATTGTTAAAGTTGTTAAGTTTGCTTGCAAAAAAAAACAACACTTGACGTTCTTGCTATAGAATGAAAATATACTTCATTCAAACCACGCTTTGTTTTGTGTTAATATCAAGCAAAAAAATGACATTGCTTATATCTAATAAAAACACAGTTTTTAGATTTGCATTATATTCTCACATCATCTTTCCTGGCAATATTGATTCATAAATTATCAGAACACCCGATGAGTAGAAACTCATCACAGTTATTTGAAACCAGCAATTCTAACACCTAAATTACCTTGATAAATCAGTTTCAAAAAAGTGAGCATGTACCACCAAATTATCACTTTAATACAAGTGAAGCAGGAGCTGATGAGTATAACCCTATCTTAGTGGATATATGTCTTAAATAGAATTAATGTGGTAATTTGCATTCTATTTGATGCTAAGTACATTTATAGAGATAAGTACATATATAAATACATTATCTCTGCCTTGAGAAAAATCTTGGCCAAGGCTCATGCAACTAACATTGGATTCAGAAGGAAACTGTGACAGAGTCTGCTAACTATGTTTGTTAATATTTAAGATGCCACAAACTCATTCCGTTTTGTTGCAACAGATTTGTATGGCCTTTCCCATATAAAATGAGTTCTTGTTGTTTTTTCTGTTATCTCTGATTTCTCATGATAGTGGTGTTATGGCAAGTATATTGCCTACAAAAACAACTAAGAGCTAAGTGCTATTGCCTACAAAAACAACTAAGAGCCACGTGGTGCAGTGGTTTAAATGCAGTATTGCAGACTAACTCTGCTCACTGCCAGGAGTTTGATTCCTTTGATCCTGACCGGTATAAGGTTGACTCAGACTTCCATCCTTCCAAAGTCAGCAAAATGAAAACCCAGATTGTTGGGGGCAGTATGCTGACTCCATAAACTGCTAGAGAGGGCTGTAAAACACCTTGAAGTGGTATATAAGTCTAAGTGCTATTGGTGTTGCTATATTCACTCCATTTGAGTATCTCTCCTACCACACCTTTTCTCACAAAATGGCAACAGTAGTCCAAAAGCTTTCCTCTCATTCTCCTTAAAGTTTCAGATTTTATCATTCAGTTCAATCATCACAAATTTGTTTGGGCAAATTGATAAAAGAAATGATACCAAATTAGATTTAGGAAAAGAAATTAAACCAAAAAGGACATAGGAAAAGAAATACCATTCTATGACTGATCTGACAACAACTCATATAATTGGTGAGATTTAGTTATATTAAGGCATCTAAAGTTAAATCAGAGAGAAGGCAAGGTTTTGTTATCTTTTGGGAAGGCAAAAATGACCCAGAGTTGGGAGTCAATGGCAGACAGGTGGGGAGAAAAAATTGATTTGGTTTACAGGATCCTCCTACTTTAAACTTGATCATGTTAACCCTTGTTAACCCTTTTCTACAACTGACTTAAATAATTAAAAATAATGCAAAAACATATTCTAAAATCAATTAATCATGAAAGCCTGAGGAAATACAGGGTTTTTTTTACCCTGTATTATTACAGCACTTTTCAGATTTGCAGTGCTGAAAGAGCACCAACCAGCATGCATCCCGAGTTAGTGAATGCTCCATAGCCTAAGAGTAAGCAGAACAGTGCCTACTTCTGCATGCCAGGAAGATGGGCCACTGCAACCCAAAGCAGAAATGTTATTTGAGAAAACGTCTCAGATTTCACCCTCCCTTATCTCTCTTGTACAAGAGACATGGTGACTCAGTGGCTAAGGCAGCAAGCTTGTCAATCAGAAAGGTCAGCAGTTCAGTGTTTCGAATCCCAAGCACCGCATAATGGAGTGAGTTCCCGTTACTTGTCCCAGCTTCTGCAAACCTAGCAGCTTGGAAGCATGTAAAAATGCAAGTAGAAAAATGGGGACCTCTTTGGTGGGAAGGTTCCTGTTCTGTATTAGCATACTCGAAATACCCCAATCCGATTGGTCCAGAAACATTATGAACTGATTGGCTGAAGAAAGCACTGTGATTGGCTCACTCTGAATCAACTGCGATTGGCCAGGCCGATCGTGGGAAATTCAGAGAGCCGTCATTGGCCGGCAAACCACAAGCAATCCCTATTTAAAGGGCTGCCGTGGCTCTGAGGTTTAGCACAGATTGGAACATCAAATAAAGAGCTGAAAAGTCACACTGGTCTCGAGTCTCTCTCCCGTGATCTAACACTGGCAACAAAGGTGGGATTCTGAGACAAAGAGACCAGTCGAGCACGTGGCAACCAGAGCTGAACAACCGACGAGATGACTGTCAGCAACTCGCCACCCGCACCATTCGATCAGGTGGCCAAGGACTGGGAATCATATATCGATCGATTCCTCATGTTCCTTGAGAGCAACAACCTGAAGGACGCCAACGATCATAGGAAGAGAGCCTTGTTTCTGATACACTGCGGGCCTGCAGTGTTCAAGATGGCCAAGGCACTGGTGAGACCCCAAGACGTGAAGGAGACGGCATGGGCAGACCTGGACCAGCTATTCAGGAACCATTACACACCGGCTGTGCCCAACCTTATCCAAAGGCATGAGTTTTATAGAAAGGATCAGAAGGAAGGCGAAAGTATCGGAGACTTCGTGGTGGCCCTAAGGAACATCAGGGGGGGTGCCGATTCTCCGACAATGATGAGGCTATGAGAGACCACATGGTTCTCAGATTAAGAAACCCTGTGCTCCAGAGCCAATTGATGGCACAAGCAGACATCACAGTCACCAAAGCCATCACTGAAGCCACTGCAGCTGAGGCTGCAAAAAAGTCAAAATGCGGTAGATGAACATGGGAGCCAACCCAGCCCCAGAAGGCCAGAAGACAACGACCACCCACCACGGGAACATCGATTCCCCGTCCGAGACCGAAGAAGAGGATGAGGAAGAGATCCACAGACTCCAGTCAGAACGAGACTGATGGGAGCAGAGAGGTCATAAGTCGGAGTTTCAGTGCGCCGGGTGTGGAGGAAACCACCCCCATTCAGATTGCCAGTTCCTAGATGCCATATGCTGAAACTGTGACAAAAGGGTGCACATCGCAAAAGACTGCCGAAACAAGAGGACTTACAACCCGAGGTGTCGCAACAGCACCCTCCCCCCAGAACCAGAGACTGGCATGCAGAGAACCAGTGGAGCAGCGAAGGCAGGAACAAGCAACTCAGCGAAAACTGCCAGAAGGAGGAGACCCACCAGACAGTCACCATTGGGCACTAGAACACAACCGATGCCCGAAAAGTGCAGTTGCTGGTCAGCATTGAAGACCAGCAGTGCAACATGGAGGTGGATTCTGGATCCTAACTCTCCATTGTCTCCTGGAAGCATCTGGTACCCAGCATACGCAGATGAGAGCTGGAAAGCCAGAGACTGACCCTAAAAGATTACCAGGGGAACCGGATCCCCATGGTCAGAATCAGACATTCCCACGTAAAGTTCAAATGACACGCAGAGGTACTTCCACTGACCATCGTGGATAAAGACCGCCCAACCCTGCTGAGACTGGAGTGGTTCGCGCCATGAGGGATCGAGGTGACTGGCATCAACCACATCAATGAAACGGACTGGGAGGAGAAGATCATGAAGGACTTCCAGGAGGTCTTCAACGGCGAACTAAGCAAGTACCGGGGTCCCCAATATTGTTCAAGTTGAACCCAAATATTGACCCGATCCACCTAAAACCAAGGCAAGTCCCATTCACCCTCAAGTCTAAAATCGATGAGCAATTAGACAAACTCATCGGCCAAGGGGTCCTGGAGCCGTTTCCCACACATGGTGGGAAACCCCAATAATCACCCCGATAAAACCGGATGGGTCAGTGAGAATCTGCGGTGACTACAAGGCCACCATCAACCATGCGCTGCAACAGAGCACTTACCCCGTTCCAGTAGTACAGCACCTCCTACACTCACTGGGAGGAGGAAAAGTCTTCGCAAAGCTCAACCTGGCACAACATACCAACAGCTGCCAGTCGACGCTGAGACTGCTGAGGTGCAAACCATCGTGACCCACCGGGGGCCATTCTGGTGCAAAAGGCTCCAGTTTGGAGTCAGCGTGGCCCCAGGGGTGTTCCAGAGTCTAATTAAGTGACTATTACAGGGAATAAAAGGGGTGGTGCCCGACTTTGATGATGTCCTGGTGTCAGAGAAGAACAAAAATCAATTGGGGAGCCGCCTTAGAGAAGTCCTGAAAAAATTTAAAGACGCAGGACGAAAAGTAAAAGAAGAGAAGTGCCAACTATGCACAGAAAAAGTAGAGTTCCTGGGGTACCTGGTTGACAAAAATGGAATCCACCCCACTGAGAAGAAAGTTAAAGCCATAAAGGAAGCTCCGAGACCACAAAATAAAATGGAACTGCAGGCTTTCCTAGGACTCATTAACTTTTATAATGTTTTCTTGACCCAGAAGGCAACAACGGCGGAGCCCCTGCATAGACTCCTGGACAAGACAGCCACCTGGTTCTGGGGCAAGTGGGAAGAAACCACATTTCAAAAATACAGTATACAGTATATATAGTATATATATATATAGTATATAGTATATAGTATATACAGTATATACTCATACAGTATAGTGAAACCCTACCGCTGACCGTGACCTGCAACGCTTCACCCTTTGGTGTCGGAGCCATCCTGAGCCACACTCTGCCAGACGGGAGAGAAGTGCCAATCGCATTCTTCTCTAAGACATTATCCAGAGCAGAGAGGAATTATAGACAGCTGGACAAGGAGGCGCTAGCAGCGATCACTGGCATAAAGCGGTTCCATGAATACCTATACAGTAGGATGTTCTCACTTATCACTGACCATAAACTGCTCCTAGGAATATTGGCAGGGAACAAGGCCACCCCAAACATTTTGTCTCCCCAAATGAAAAGATGGTCCGAATTCCTTGCCGCCTACAATTATCAACTAATACATCAACAAGGAAAAAGCATCTCACACACAGACGCACTGAGCTGGTTCCCCCTACCTGACCAGGAAGATGACCTGGCACCCACCATGTCTATACTACAGATAGAAACACCACCCATGACTGCGTCAGACATTGCCAAAGAGACTATTAAAGACAGGCAACTGGCATGGGTTTTGAACTGGGTGGAAAAAGGGTGGCCGGAAGCTGATGGCGGCGAACACTTTACAGCCTTCTGGAACCGGCAGACTGAACTTTTTACACAAAGGGGTTGCATATTATGGGGGGACAGAGTGGTGGTCCCAGAGATATTGTGAAAAAGAGTACTGATTATGCTGCATGAAAGACACCCAGGCATCATCAGAATGAAAGCCCTGGCCAGGAGCTACGCTTGGTGGCCAGGGATGGACAAAAACATTGAGACATGGGTGGCAACATGCAAAAAATGCCAGGAAGCCAGACCAAACCCCCCTTCCGCCCCTCACCTCGAATTGGAGACCCCCAGGGGACCATGGTCAAGGGTCCATATAGATTATGCCGTCCCACAAAAGGACACACATCCCTAATAACGGTCGACGCTTACTCAAATTGGCTGGAAGTAAGCATGAAACGTCATGAAATCCACCACCATGGAGGCCATCATGAAAAAACTAACAGAACTGTTTGCCACCCACGGACTACCAGACTTACTAGTGTCAGACAACGGCCCGCAATTCACAGCATTGTCATTTGAAAAATTTCTCACTGAACGGGGTATAAGAGATGCATTAACAGTGCCCGCTCACCCAGTGGCGAACAGGCGGGCGGAACGAATGGTTCATTACACAAAAGACACACTAGAAAAGATGGACACCGGTGACATACACGATAAAATAAATAAGTTGCTCATGATACAATATATAAGACCAAACACTACTACTAACAAAAGCACAGCAGAGCTACTCATGGGCAGGAAATTACGGTCACAACTAGACAGACTGCACCCAACATACAACCCCAAGAAACCACCAAACTCATCTAGTAAATACCAAATATTTGCACCGGGAGACACAGTCTACACAAATTTTTTTACAGCGGACCCATTCTGGGTACCAGCTAAAATCACCCAGGTAACAGGCCCCCAGTCATACCGGTTAGAGACGGAAGATGGATGAAACTGGAAATGGCACATAGACCAACTGAGGTCAAGAACAACCACCGACAACACGAGAAACACACAAACACCACTAACAGACACTCATAAAAAAAACAGAGGGGGGGAGAAACCTCAAACAATAATCAAAAGGAGGAAGAAAACCCCTCTGAAAAACAACAACAACCCCAAACAATAACAAGAGGCAGAAAAATAAACCAACTCTACTCACCAGCAGATGACTTCGGCAGAAGGGAACCGACAGCAATCGAGGAACTAGAAGCCTCACCGGGAAGAACCAGCCAAGCCAGCTCAACCAGCCTGGAAAGACCAGGACGGAGCAGCGGAACCGACAACTCAACCAGCTTGGATAAACTGGGCAAGAGTTGCAGCAACAGGCCTGACTCACCCTTCCAGGTGGTTTCATCGAGAAGGATGGGAGCAACAAGGATCCCGTCTGAACCAGTTGAAGACAACACCACAACTGAACCACGCAGGTCAAATAGAAACATCAAAAGCCCCGCCTACTTACGGGACTATGTTACGTAGGTTGGACTGAACCAAGAGGGGAGGGGTGTTCTGTATTAGCATACTTGAAATACCCCAATCCAATTGGTCCAGAAACACTATGAACTGATTGGCTGAAAAAAGCACTGTGATTGGCTCACTCTGAATCAACCGCGATTGGCCAGGCCGAACATGGGAAATTCAGAGAGCTGTCATTGGGCGGCAAGCTGCGAGCAATCCCTATTTAAAGAGCCGCCGCGGTTCCGAGGTTTAGCACAAATCGGAACATCAAATAAAGAGCTGAAAAGTCACACTGGTCTCGAGTCTCTCTCCCGTGATCTAACAGTTCCATGCACCTTTGTTGTTTAACATGCTGGCCACATCACCACAGAGACATCTTTGGATAGTGCTGGTTCTTTGGTTTGGAATGGAGATGAGCACCACCCCTAGATCCAGCAAGGACTAGCATGTATGTTCAAGGGAAACCTTTACTTTACCTTTAATCTCTCTTGTAGAAAAGGCAGGGAGGAGAGAGGTGCTTTCTGATTTGCAAGATTGATGTTATCCATACAAGACAGACAAGACTAGGAAAATAAACTTATGAGTACAAATGCTGCTTTTATTACAGGGTTACAGTAATGGAATTTAGCAAATTTGAAAAAAAAAAACAGCAAAAGAAACCACTATATTATATGAAAAGTATAGGAAAGAATAGTAACGCATCACAATTTTGGTCACCACCATATAAAACAGATGTGGAGACTCCAGAAAGAGTGCAGTGAAGAGCAATGAAAATGATTATGGGGTGGAGGCTAAAACACTTTACATAGCCTTAGTAAGGCCACATCTGGAATACTGCATCCAATTTTGGTCAGCCCAAAATAAAATGACTTTGGAAAGATGCAGAAAAGAGCAACAAAAATGATTAGGGGCCTAGAGGCAAAAACATACAAAAAACAGTTGCAGGAATTAGGTATAGCAAGTCTGGTAAAAAGAAGGACTAGGGGCAATGTGATGGCAGTGTTCCAGTATTTGAGGGGCTGCCACAAAGAAGAGGGATCAACCTTTTTACAAAGCACCAGAAGCAATGGATGGACACTAATAAAAGGGAAAAGCAACGTAGAACTAAGGAGAAATTTCCTGACATTGAGAACAATCAACCAATGGAACAGCCTTCCTTCAGAAGTTGTGGGAGCTTCATCACTGGAGGCTTTTAAAAAGAAATTGGGCGGTCATTTGTCTGAAATGATATAGGGTCTCTTGCTTGAGCAGGGTGTTGGACTAGAAGCCTCCAAGTTCTCTTCCAACTCTGTTATTTTGTTCTGTTAATTCCGTAAAAATCAGAAAACAAACAAAAATGGCCATGTCACCAAGGAAAAGTATAGATAAGTAACCCAAAACTATAACAGTTGAACTATAAAACAAAATAATATAATAAAATAAATGGAGGTAAGAAGAAATTGAAAAATTATATATATACTTTTATATAAAATAAAATGTGTATGTGTGTGGAGTGTTCATACTTAAAAGAAAAAGATGGGGGTAATGTAAATCAATTCTCAATTAAAATAGCAAACTGCTAGAAGATAACCAAGAAAAAAAAAAATCAGTCTCTTCCAACAAAAGAAGTATACATTTGCCCAGGAAATGATAAGGTACAGGATAAAGAAGCTGGATGAAATCCCAAGACTGATAATACACAAGATAATATTTAAAAGGAATAAGTCTACATTTCCAGCAATGCATCAAAGATATTGAAAGAAATAGATGGTGGTCTAGCCAGTCCTTCTTAAATTATCTTTGAGCAATTTTGGAGAATTGGCGAAGCACATATTGTCCAATATTCATGAAGAGCGTATGGGAAGATTCCCAACAAAATAATTTCAAAAAAAAAATAGTCCAATTCCAATGGACTCAGGTAATTAATGTCATTCGGTTGTATCAGCAGTTATAAGGTAACTATCAGCTGAAATGAATTCCTAGAAATGGAACTCTGGAGATTGGCTTATAACTGAATTGTGACCAGGCCAAAAGAGGATTTCTTTAGCTTATTGTTGATTCTTTACAAAGAATGAATGTGTTCCATCCGGAAATAAGTTGCGCGAGACCGGGTTCCAACAAGAAACTCTTTATTCAATTCAGTAAGCAATGGTAATGGAACAACAGCCCAAGCCGCGGCAGCCCTTTATATAGTGGCTTGCTCACGGCTTGTGGGCAATGACACCACTTTAAGTGTTCCCGCCGCCCGGCGGGCTAATTGGATTGGTTCTCTAATAGCCAATCCGAGAATGGCCTTTTCGGCCAATCAGAATAGGGAACTTGGAGCCTACCAAGTTCCATACAGAACACCCCTCCCCCCTTGGTTCAGTCCAACGTGCGTCACATAGTCACGCAGATAGGTGGGGCTTTTTCGAGTCCTGGTTGACCTGTGCAGCTCAGTCTCGGCGTGGTGTTTGAGCGGTTCGGACGGGATCACTGTCTCTCTGTTCCATCTCCATGGAACCTCCTGAAAGGGTGAGTCAACCTTGCCACTCCCACCTGAGTCTCTCGGGCTGGTTGAGATGGCTCCGCCACTCCCTCCTGGTTTGTCCGGGTTGGTCGAGCTGGCCTGGCTGTCTCCTTCCAGGAAGGCCTCGCTTCGTTCTCATGCTCCCGGACTTTTCATTTGGGGTTCATCTAACAGTGAGTGCTCTTTTTGATTTGTTTGATAGTCTTTGTGTAGTGTTTGTTGTCTTGTTATGGGAGGTTCGTCTCTCCCTTTTTTATTATTTTGTATTTCCCTCCCTCCTCGGTTGTTTTTTGGTCAGTATTTTTTTTAGTGCTGGTGTGTTTTTACGTTTGAGGGTGCGAGAACGAAGCTGGTCGATGTGCCGCTTCCATTCTCTTCCATCGTCTAGGAGTAGTCAGTAAGATTGGGGGGCTGTGATCTGGGTGATCGTGGCTGGAAGCCATAACAGGTCCTCAGTGAGGTTCTTCGCATAGACCAGGTCGCCTATTTCAAATGCACGGTATTTGCTGAAGGAGTCGGGGGGTTTATCCCAGGTGTAAGTGGGGTTCAGTCTGTCAAGGTAGGAACACAATTTCCTACCCATTAGGAGTTCTACTGGGCTTTTGTTGGTTGTGCTGCTCGGGGTAATATGCTGTAAGGTTAGTAATCGGTTTAGTTTTTCTTGCACGTCCCCCTTGTCCATTCTCTCCAGGCCCTCCTTAGTGTATTGAACCATGCATTAAGCCCTGCCATTTGCAGCCGGATGGGCCGGCGCCGTTAGAGCATGTCGGATACCTTGGGCTAACGAATGCTAACGAATGCTAACGCGGTAAACTGGGCCCATTGTCCAACACCAGTACATCAGGCAGTCCATGTGTGGCAAAAAGTTTGTCTAGCTGTTTCACTACAGCCTCGGTGGTTGTGGAAGCCATGAGGATGACTTCCAACCGGTTCGAGTAGGCATCCACAACTATTAAAATGGTGTTGCCTTTTGTCAGCCCAACAAAGTCAATATGTAGTCTAGACCATGGGCCCTGGGGAGTTTCCCATTCACTGACTGGTGCCTGTGGGGGGGGGGGGAGCCTCAATTTTTGACAGTCATGGCACATTGCCACCCAACGTTCAATGTCCTTGTCCAGCCCTGGCCACCAGACGTAACTACTGGCCAGGGCTTTCATTTTGACTATGCCCGGATGCCCCTCGTGCAACATGCACAAAACATCTTCCTGGAGTCTGTTTGATATCACTACCCTGCCACCCCACAAAATACAGCCCTTCTCAATAGACAGTTCAGTCTGTCGGGTGCAAAATGGTTTAAAAATCTCAGTTTTGTTCTCTTCCGGCCAGCCCTTACCTACCCAATTCAGGATGCGAGCTGTCAAAGGGTCTTTCGCGGTGGCTCTCGTGATGTCCGCTGCAGTTAGCGGCAGATTCGGGCAGGTCTTGAGTTGGAGTGTGGAGACGTTGGGAGCTGGGCCTCTTCTGTGATGGGCAGCGGGGAACGACTCAGGGCATCGGCATGGGTGATGGTCTTTCCTGGGCGGTGAATCAGCATGTAGGTGTAGTCAGTGAGGAATTCAGACCACCTCATCACTCTAGGTGACAGAATGTTCAGGGTTGGCTTGTTTCCTGCTAGGATTCCTAACAGGGGTTTGTGATCAGTGATGATCGAAAAAGTTCTGCCGTAAATGTACTCATGGAATTTTTTGACTCCGAAGATATGATTGCGAGGGCTTCTCTGTCGAGTTGGCTGTAATTGTGTTCTGCCTTGAAAAGTGTTTTTGAATAGAAAGTGACCAGTGCCTCTCTGCTGTCTGGTAGCGTGTGGCTCAGGATGGTGCCAATTCCAAAAGGTGATGCATCACAGGTGACCGTCAAGGGCAGGGTATTGCTATACTGGATTAAAACGGTGTTGGACGTTAATAGGTCTTTGATATCCTGAAATGCTGCTTGTTCCCGGTGGCCCCATTTCCAGGTAGTTTTTCTGTCTAACAACCGATGTAAAGGTTCTGCTATGGCTGCTTTATGGGGCAGGAACACATTGTAGAAATTTATGAGTCCTAGGAATGCTTGAAAGTCAGATTTGTTCCTAGGTCTAGGTGCGTCTTTGATTGCCTTTATCTTTTTCTCAGTCGGGTGTATTCCTTGTTCATCTATTAAGTAGCCCAGAAACTCGACCTGGTTGGTGGCTAGATTACATTTCTCTCGCTTTACCTTAAGGCCTGCATCTCTAAATCTTCTTAAAACTTCCCTTAATCTGCTCTCTAGTTGGTTGGCGTTTTTTGCTGACACCAGAACATCGTCAAAATAAGGGACGATCCCTTGATTCCGTTTAACAGATGCTCCATGAGGCTTTGGAACACGCCTGGGGCAACGCTAACGCCAAACTGGAGACGGTTACACTTGAATGCCCCTCTAAGTGTCACAATAGTCTGTGCCTCTGCGGTAGTAGGGTCAACAGGTAGCTGTTGGTATGCCTGTGCAAGATCAAGCTTCGCAAAAGTTTTTCCTCCCCCTAAGGAGTGCAATAAGTGTTGCACTACCGGTACTGGGTATGTGCTTTGTTGGAGTACATGGTTTAGGGTTGCCTTATAGTTTCCGCAGATGCGCACTGACCCATCTGGTTTTACAGGAGTCACAATGGGTGTTTCCCACCTGGCATGGTCAATTGGCTCTAACACCCCTTGTGCTATTAATTTGTTCAACTGTTCATCAATTTTTGGCTTTAAGGCAAATGGGACGCGTCTGGCTTTTAACCATATGGGGGCTATTTTCGGGTCTAGGCTAAATGAAATTGGGGTCCCCTTGTACTTGCCTAGGGTCTCATTGAAAACATCTTGGAATTCTTGTATCAGGCTCTCCTCCCAGTTGGCTGCAGCAACGTGGTTTATCCCGGTCATCCCGATTCCCAGAGGCATGAACCATTTGATCCCTCACAGGCTAGGGAGATCACGGTCAATGATGGTCACAGGCAAGATCTCGGCATGATTTTTAAATTTGACGAGGAAATGTCCAAGGCGCACTACTGAAATTCGATTTCCCTGGTAGTCTTTTAAAATCAGTCTTTGTTTTTGTAGTTCTTTTTGTTTAATGTCTGGTATCAGGCACCAGATAGTATTCCAGGATACCATGGATAGAAAAGACCCAGAGTCGACTTCCATCTCACAGGGCTTCCCTTCGATGTTCACCTTTATCCAGACCTTTTTCCCGTTTTCTGCCCTGGCAATTCTGATGGTTACCATCTGGTGTGTTTCCTCTCTGTCACTGGTTGGTTCTTTTGTTTCGGTTCCATCTGTTCCCAGTCTGTCTCTCTTCATGTCTTGGGGGGGGTGCTGCTGCTGCTGCATCTTTTAGGACTATAGCTCTTT
This sequence comes from Laticauda colubrina, assembly GCA_015471245.1. Lineage (NCBI taxonomy): Eukaryota > Metazoa > Chordata > Lepidosauria > Squamata > Elapidae > Laticauda > Laticauda colubrina. The sequence continues at coordinate 31,304,730 of BLBF01000016.1, read as the reverse complement.
TTGTTTCGGCAGACCCTTTCGATGTGCCCCCATTTGTTACAAACCCTACAGATTGCATCTAGGAACCTGCATTCAGCTCACGGGTGGTTGCCCCCACATCCCACACACTGAAACTCCCGCCTGTTTCTTCTCTTTTCCCACCATATCTTGCCTGATTGAAGTCTATAGACATCTTCATTTTCATCATCGGTGTCGCTCTGGGATTCTAGCTCTTCATACTGGGCGGTCACTGTGGGCTGTTTCTTGTTTCCCTCTACCTTCTTCTCTCTGGCTTGGTTTGGCGGATCTGGAGTCACGTTCATCTGGTGCATGGTGGCAGCAGATTTCTTTGCTGCTTCGGTGGTGGTGGCTTCTGCAATGGTCTCAGCTGCAGTTATGTTTGATCTATTCAGCAGCTTACTCTGAAGTGTAGCGTCCTTCAACCCGAGGACCACGCGGTCCCTCATGTCCTCATCCATGTTCTGGAACTCGCAGGCTTCTCCAATGTGTCTCAGGGCGGCTACAAAATCTGCAACAGTTTCATCATCCCTTTGGTCTCTCTTGTAGAACTCATGTCTTTTTATCAAGTTGGAGACCACAGGGGTGTAATATGCTCGGAGTATTCTGTTCAGCTCGGCCAAGTCATCTGTTTGACGTCTCTTGGTTTGGCTCGTGCCTTCGCCATTTTAAAGACAGACAGATCGCAGTGTGTAAGGAAGACGGCCCTCTTCCTTTGGTCATATATCTCTTGCAGCTCGTTGCTTTCTAAAAACATAAGAAAGCAATCGATATCGACTCCCAATCCTCCTCATCAGGATTGAATGGTGCGGACGGCGCGTTGTTACCGGCCATTTCTCTTGCTTGGTTCAGATTGCCGCGTGCTTCGGTCTCCTCTTCTACAACCATCCCACCTTCGTCGCCAGTGTTCTGTCCGGAAATAAGTTGTACGAGACCAGGTTCCAACAAGAAACTCTTTATTCAATTCAGTAAGCAATGGTAATGGAACAACAGCCCAAGCCGCAGCAGCCCTTTATATAGCGGCTTGCTCGCGGCTTGTGGCCAATGATACCACTTTAAGTGTTCCCGCCATCCGGCATGCTAATCGGATTGGTTCTCTAATGACCAATCCGAGAATGGCCTTTTCGGCCAATCAGAATAGGGAACTTGGAGCCTACCAAGTTCCATACATAACAGAATGCATTCCTCCTATAGAGAGGATCACTTTCCTTGTCATGAGACCAGTCCCATCCTGACTGATGAAACCAGGCTGGAGGAAATTTAAGGCTGAGTGAATGAGCAGTAATTATCATCTCTCCAGACCATCTGTTCTCAAGCCCTGCAAGCTAAAAAGAATCCAAAATTAAAAAATTGTTACCCCTAATACATCCCAATGATCTGCTCTAGAGAAGGAAAAAAAGTGCATGAAAAGAACAATGCATATTTTTCATAACATGTCACTGACTGGCTGCATTCTCATTTTTCTTGGGGAGGAACATTGCGTATTATTGAAAGGCAACACTGCCTTTCTTTATGGACTTAATGCTTGTAAAGCACTTTATGCTGGCTCGGAAAAGAGCTTAACGAGCCCCACTCTGTTCGTGATCTGATCCATCACAAGAATTTCTCCATATGTACTCCAGCTGATGTCCCATCTGCTTCATTGCTCTCAGCTCTTTAATAAACCAAGAGGAAACCATCTGGATCCATCAGACTTCGAGGTGAAACTGTTTTAACTTGGAAAGATTTATGCCAACTGTCTAGCTAAAACTGACCAGGGAGTGATTTCTCTGTGACAAAGGAATTCTCACACAAGGCGTCTTGGTTTTCAGATCATCTGCTCTATGGGAATAATTTGGTTTAAAAATACAGGGTATATCAGGTTTTCTATGGGCCATTGGCCTAAATTCATAATCATCCTGGAATAATAGAAATCCTGAGAGACAGCTTTTTTTGGACTCTGAAATCTCTTGATCAAGAAGTCTAGGATAATCCAATTCCATATCTGAAAGTATTAAAGGAATAGACAAAATGTCTACTCCTGTAATATTTAATAACTGCAGCAACAAATCTTGAAGATCTTCTGATTAAACCTTTCAAACCACATATCAGAGAATGAAACAACGTAATATTGCAGTTTTTTAAAAAAAGTTCCTTTATTTAAAATAAATATATCAGAAAGAATATTAGCCCAGAACATCTTTGGTGAAGTACTGATTTGCATATGCATGAATCATTCCATATTTGGGGTACCAGAGTTGAGAAGATCTTCTCTTGAATCTCCACAAAATATTTCTTTCCCCAATGTGGGAACAGAGTAAAAGACTCCCAGCAAATTTAACACTCAGGTAAATTATATATGAGAAGCAGCTGTCTTGCAAACTGATGTCTTGAACCAGTAGAACTTTAAACAATATTATTAATAACTTAAGATAGCAACTTTTTGGATGTGGCAGGACCTAGCTGGCCTAATCTGGATTTGGAAGCTAAACTCAGATAGGTCATATTAGTAAGCTCAGGGATACAGCATATTACACACACACACACAAATACAAATACTAATGACAAATAACTTCTTTTCTGTTACCAAGAAAATTGTATGGTGTCCCCATGGGGCAGCTGCAATTGAACTCTACTTTATTTTATTGTTACCAATGGTGTGAATTCAAACAGGAAGCTTAATGGCTCCATTTCTATAAAGGTAAAAGTTTCATCTGTCCAGTTGTGGTGCTCATCTCTGTTTCATAGCTGAGGGAGCCAACATTATCTGAAGATATTTCTGTGGTCATATGGACAGCATGACTATATGACAAGGTGGACAGAACATGGTTACCTTCCCACTAAAGTGGTACCTATTTATCTACTCACAGTGTCATGCTTTCAATCTGCTAGATTGGCAGGAGCCAGACAAGAACAGGACTTTACCATGTCATGCAGCACCCATGTCTTGAACCAGGACTGGCAGCTTTCCAGCTGACAAGCTCACCGCCTTTAACTGTTCAGCCATTGCAAACCTCTCCCTCTTCCCCCCCCCCCCAATTTCTACAGAGGGAAATTTATAAGACACCCAAAGCACAAAGCACAAATCTGAACCCTACCACCCAAACTGTAGCATCCTGGTGAGATCTTGTATTTAATTATTTGATCAGTTTACTGAGTCACCCAACTTAGAAATTTTGATTCTGGGTAAGATTCACACCAAAAGTAGGAACGGCCAGATAAAATGTAACACAGAAGAAATCATTCCATCTATTATAGATCGGCTTATCTGGCCCAATACCTGCCTTTACAGACCACCAAATTTTTGGGAGGGGGTTTGCTGTTCTAAAGGGCAGAGAACAAGGGTGGTATGCAGCAGTTCTGGAGAACCGGTAGTGGAAATTCTGAGTAGTTCAGAGAACCAGCAAATACTACCTCTAACTGGAGATTTTACAGTGTCCTTCCACTGCAACACCCACCAAGCCATGCCCACAGAACCGGTAGTAAAAAAGAATTGAATCTCACCAGTGGCAGGGACTACTAAAAAGAAGGCACCCCTCCTGGGTTTTACAGGTTGACATTGCGTTATAGAAGGGAACTCCATTTTTCCTCTCTCAATTTCCCCTACTCAGCTTTGTTTTTCTTGTGCAGTAGCAGGGAATTTTTCCCCTTAGCTGCTACAAGCACAGGACCACACATGCTCTCAACTATCCAGGCATCTCTTTTTCTGCATTTCCTATCATATACTTTACTATATGTTGTACAAAGAGTTCTTGGTCCTCTCTGAGCTTGGTTGTTTTCTTGCAGATGTTTCATTTACCCAACTAGGTGACATCATCAGTGCTGATGAGCACCAATACTACAGTGATGATGATACCTAATTGGGTAATGAAATGTCTTCAGTAAATCACCCTAGTTCAGAGAACACCAAGGACCCCAACAGTTCAACTCTGAGCTAAAAATATTTTCCTGTACTGATCAGGTAAAGTTTCTGCTTTTGTGAAATTAAAATAAAGAATACAATATGTGCTCCATCTTCAGGAATAAAAATAAGATAGACAAACCTTCCCTAATAAGAAAATATTGACCGGGCATCCTAAATTTTCAGCCTGTTGTTTCCATTTCAACTTCAGAAGAATAGCAAAAAAGTCTTGGTGACCAATAAGAATATGATGCTATCAGCAGAAAGGAGAGATAAAGTGAACCAGTAGCAAAGATACCTCTTAAGAGAGAAATAAATTTAGTAAAATTAAGTTAATTAGCAGTAGGGTAGTCGGCAAAATTGCAATTATTTTCAGCATTCTTTCATGGGGAATGAAGAAGAGTTCTAACTTAAGAATTAAGTTTGTGGCACCTCCAGCTTAGTAATCAAGGCAAAAATTTTCCATATCCTAAATTCTAAATATGAGTAAGGTTTTATCTCAGTAGGGGGGTCTCCATTTTATCGAGACAATTTTGAGAGCCAGCTGTAAAAAAACTAAATAAAACTGGAGCAATACTACTGCGTGTACATCAAAGGAACACAGTTGCTCTCTCAAAACATGATCATAATTTGGTAAAGCCCATGTCACACTGCACCAACGGATGCAAAGAGGATGTAAAACAGACAAAAAAGCTTGCCATCCGTTGGTTAACGCGATGTACTCACTGCCTCCATTTTGCTTCCTTTCTATCCGTCCAGCATCCGTTTATGGATGTTTCATCCGCTCAGAAAGTTTTGAGCTGCTCAAAACTTTTGCGCGAAAAATGTATCCAATTTGTCCGTTCTGCATCCGCTACGCATCTGTTACGCATCCGCTATGCATCCGTTACGCATCCGCTATATCCGCTAGGCATCCGCTGCGCATGTGCGCAACTCGCATCCGCTCGGACACAGGGAGGAAGTGGAACGGATGCAGAACGGATGCAGAACGGATGCAGAATGGATGCCTAGCGGAAACAAAGCATGTAAAACGGAAAAAACGTCCGCCGAGGGGACCTATCTCAGATATTAAGGATGTCTAGAGGATGCCTAGAGGATGCAAAGGGACACCTATACTGCCTATAAAAAGGGGGAGCAACACATCTGGATCTCACTTTCAGACCAGCAGCCCTGCTGCAGACCTCTGCAGCCTTCATCTGACTCTTCCTCTTCCACAGCATCCAGTCATGTCCACCGTGGATCGTAACACAGTCCTTTTGGCAGCCACCATCCTTCTGCAACAGTGTGAAGCCATCTACAGGCTCTGTGAACTCAACTACGGGAAAAAAAAGGGGCGGCCAAGAAGCGTCTGGGTACGAAGATGGTTTACCAGAAGAGCAGAGGATGGACTGTACAACAAGCTGATGGTGGAGCTCAGGAACAAAGACACTCGGGCATTCCAGAACTTCATGAAGATGCCTCCAGCCATGTTTGACGAAGTTGTGCAGCGGCTGACACCCAGGTTGATCAAGGCAAACACCAACTTCCGGCCCAGCCTGGAACCTGGGCTTAAGGTGGCACTCACTCTGCGCCACCTGGCCTCATGAACCACCTACAGGAGCATGCAGTACGGCTGGAGGGTGCCACCCAACACCATCAGCATTGTGGTCAGAGAAGTGGCGCAGGCCATCATCGACGAATACAAGGAGGAGCTCCTCCAGTGCCCCTCCACTGAAGAAGGATGGAAGAAAGTTGCAGAGCAGTGGTATCAGAGGTGGAACTTCCCCCACACCGTTGGAGCCATAGATGGGAAGCATGTGGCCTGCAAAGCTCCAGCCAAGTCAGGGTCCACTTATCACAACTACAAGGGCTTCTTCAGCATCATCCTCTTCGCCATGGTCGATGCTGACTACAAGTTCATGTACATCGATGCTTCAGGCAACGGCTCATCTTCAGATGCCCAGGTATACAACGCCAGTCACCTCAAGGAGGAGCTGGAAGGCAACCTCATCATGGGCTTCCCAGATCCAGAACCCCTGCCCAATGACACACAAGATGTGCCCTACTTCATCACCTCATGAAGCCCTACACCTCCAGACTCCTCACCCGTGAAGAGAGGATCTTCAACTACAGGCTGTCCAGGGCCAGGCGGGTGGTGCAGAATGTCTTTGGCATCCTGACCAACAGGTTCCAGGTACTTCTCACCACCATGCAGCATCGCCCAGAAACCATGAGGAGGATCATGGAAGTTTGCTGCATCCTGCACAATCTCATGCGCACCTGCTACCCAGTCTTACAGAACAGGCTCGTGGACCTCCAACAAGGCAATGGGGACATGGAGCCTGGGGAATGGAGGCAAGGGCGAAACCTGATAGACACTCAGGATGTGCAAGGCCCCAACAGAGCCTCACGTGAAGGGAAGAAGCAGCACAACCTCCTGAAACACTGGTGCAACTCCCCAGCTGGAGCAGTGGAGTGGCAAGACAAGATGATAGATGCTTAATGGATGCTTCCTTCAGCCTGTCTCATCACACTGATGAGATTGGGTCATGTATTTTGGGTAGGCCTACAATGAACAAGGCATTTAATGAAGAGTTGTGTTTATGTTCAAATGTGTGGATCAATGCTTACATTGTTATTGATAATAAAGGGCCATAGGTGTAGCACCTGGGAGGGTGGACCATACAGTCCCACTATGCTTGCACTGGAGGTTTATCTATCCCACAGCTATTACCCATCCCAAAGGTATCCTGCCCATCCCACTGCTATCTTAACCCATCCCACAAGCATGCAAAGGCTTAAACCATTTCTAAAAGTTTCCACCAAGACTTTATTAAAAAAAAAAGAAACGAAGCAAGTGTATGAATCAAAAATAGACTTTATTAACAAGAAGCTATAAAACAAAAATGAGCCTCTGGCACTCCTCTTGGTCGCTCAGTCTCAGGGGTGAAGGGTCCAGGTGCTGTGGAGGTGGCTGGTGCTGGAGTGCTTGTCATCAGCTCCTCCAAAAGCAGAAGCAGCAGAAGCCCCAGCCCCAGAAGAGCGAGCCCGTGCTGCAGAAGCCCCAGCAGAACCAGAGTGAGGGCCAGGGGGCGGGATGGTAGCCCTGTCCCTCTTGCAAGGGCTGGCAGCAGATGGCTGAGGCTTGCTGTGCTTCCGCATGGTTGTGGGGTTGCTGGCTGGCAGGGAGGCTGGCAGGCACCAATGCTGGCAGGCAGGCAGGCACCAAGGCTGGCAGGCAGGCAGGCACCAAGGCTGGCAGGAAATCTGGCAGGCAGGCTGGCAGGCAGGCAGGCACCAAGGCTGGCTGGAAGGCTGGCACCAAGGCTGGCAGGATGGCTGGCAGGGAGGCAGGCACCAAGGCTTGCAGGAAGGCTGGCAGGCAGGCATGCACCAAGGCTGGCAGGCAGGCAGGCACCAAGGCTGGCAGGCAGACTGGCTGGCAGCAAGGCTGGCAGGCAGGCAGACAGCAAGGCTGGCAGCAAGGCTTGCAGGCAGACATGCAGGCAGGACAGGAAAGGCAGTCGATGTGTCTGGAAGCAGGTCTTTCCTCTGAATGGCAACCCGCTTCCGAGCTGCTTCCGTTATATCCGCGGGGCTGACGCAATGCATCCTCCCCGCATGCGCAATTAACGCTCGGCATCCGCTAGGCTTCCGCTGTGCATCCTCTGTGCATCCGCTATGCATCTGCTTCATCCGCTCTGCATCCGCTGTATCTGTTCCGCATCCGCTTTGCTGAGGTCCCCCGGAAGCCTAGCGGATGTGCCATCCTCTCCCATCTGCTTCCATCCGCTGGGCTTCTGTTCCGCATCTGCTCTCCATCCACCCTGTGTCCTCCCCGCGTCCATGTTATCCGCTCCGGTTATGCAAATTTTTGCCCCTTCTGAGAGCGGATAACAACGGATGGAACATTTTTCTCGTCCGTTGTGTCCGTTTTGCATCCATTGGGCAGTGTGACAGGGCCTTTATTTATAAGCCTGTAAGTCTCTAAATGCATAAATTGGCCATGAAAGCATTCAATTAAATTATATTAAATGAACACTGAATAAATGGATCTAAAGATCCCAGGGAACCTCTAACCTTGTTTAGAGATCATGCCATATGCAAGGTAAAGAGAGAGAAAGATAAAGAGAAGGAGATGGTGATGGTGATGAAGTTAATCATAGTACTTATTTCTATTTCACATGCATCAAGTGGTTTTCACTTGGACATTTCCCTTTAATATTGGCTAATAGCTTGTTTTTGCTTTGTATTCAATAGTTTTTTTTAATTCTACCCAAACTTCATATACCTGCACCAAGAGTATCCAAACTAAACAAGGACCAAACTTTTTAATTGATAAATTGATGACATGGAGGTGAATATTGGCATTTGATAAATAATTAAAAATGACTTTTATTTATTCAAAATGTATCAAGTTTGCTTTTCCTTAAAAAGGCTAATTGAAGAGGCTATTCAGGTCAGCTTCTGGTAGTAAAGTTGACTAAATTACATTGCAATGTTTTAATTTAAAGGATGGGATCAGGAAGGAAGGAAGGAAGAAAGAAAGAAAGAAAGAAAGAAAGAAAGAAAGAAAGAAAGAAAGAAAGAAAGAAAGAAAGAAAGAAAGAAAGAAAGAAAGAAAGA
>BLBF01000016.1:31256705-31293810 GCA_015471245.1 Laticauda colubrina | reverse complement strand
CTTCTTCTTCTTCTTCTTCTTCTTCTTCTTCTTCTTCTTCTTCTTCTCATAGATGAGAATTGGGAAGAAACCTCTAATGGACATTCAGCAGTGATCTTCAGAGAAAGAAGCGAAACCAGTGATGAAAATGGCCTATCAAAATCACTGTGCCTAAAGGCATCCAGACTCTGGATCTACCTTAACAAACATGCACTCCACGCATCACGAGAGAAGGAATAATCCTGCTAAATAGTGAGACATGGACACACCATCCATTGATCAGCCTATGATCATTTCTGCTCCTTGCAAACAGCTAGCCTTTCAAAGGTATAAAAGCCCAGGAAGGTTGCAGATAAGTTGGGTGACTCAGAACCACATCGGAATGCAAACATTTTATTTTTGCTTTTTAGTTTTTACTTTCCTCTTTCTTCCACTGGTTTAATAAATATGGTTTCGTGGGGCTTTGATTGATGTTATTGTTGCATTGTGCTGCTTGCAGAAGTGCTTGTATAGAGAGCATTCTATAAATATGTCAAATAATAAATGAATAAAATCTTGGCACGGGCAACTTTTGGGATTCTCAAGCATTTTGGCATCAGTCTTATGCTGATCATTCTAGCACAATATCATCTTGCTTGTTTCTGTTATCCAAAGCTTTTCTGAAGAGACCAAAGCAAGGGATTCTTCTAACTTTAACTGAAAAGGAGTAGATGGAAGCTACTTTGGGAGGTTCTCTGCAGGAAAAGAACTGTGGGTCCCAGGAGAAGTTACCTGCACATAACTGAGATGTGGAGCATGTCCAAAGATTCTTCTTGAAATCTGGTCCTTGACAGAGTCTTCCAATTGCTGTAGGACTTCTTTAAAGGCCCGGTCCCACTGGCCAATGGACACAAAACGTATGCATAAAGGACACAGCGGACGAGCAAAATTTCGGGGGTGGCTCCATCCGTTGTCATCCGCTCCAAAAAGTGGCAAAAATTTGCATAAACAGAATGGAAAAGAACGGAAAAGAACAGACGTGGGTAATATGTAGCGGGGATGTTAAATGGATGTTCATCGGAAGCCTAGCGGATGAAAGCGGATGGAAACAGATGACACCTCCGAAGGGGTTCCGGGGGAGAATTTCAAAGTGGACGCATAGCAGATGAAGCAGATGCATCACGTACGCCTAAAGGAAAGAAAAGGGATGCCGCGTGGATGTATATTGGATGCAAACCGTTCACTGCGCATCCTTTCTATTTCCATGCTACCAACACTGTGTAGATGTTCCGTGTACCTTTTGTTTCCTCCCTCTTTCCATTTTCAGTTGCAGCGGATGTGAGTTGTGAGGATACCCAGAAGATGCAGAGAGGATACAGTGGACGTTTAATGGATGATAAACAGGCATAGAACGTTTGTTGCTCGTATGTCGTGTTACATCGTACACGGTGTTACATCGTACACGGTGTTACATCGTACACGGTGGAAGGTTCATCCGTTCACAAAGTTTTGTGCAGCTCAAAACTTCTTGCGCGGATGAAATCGCAGTGGACGGATGCTTGACGGATAGAGCGTATGAAACACGTATGCAGTGAGTACACAACGGATGCATAGCGTTTTCCAATGGACAGCAAGCTTTTTTTAACGTTTTACATCCTTTTTGCATCCGTAAGTGCAGTGGGACCGGGCCTACTTGGGAACTTTGTCATTATCTCAGAGGTTCCCTGAGCAAAATTGCCACAATGAAAATTTGTTTTCATAACAGTTGGAAATCAAAAATTGACCAATATAGCTGTTCTATGGCTGATTTTCTCAGACTTGTCAACAGTGGGATATGCAAAAAGTATAGGAATTTAAACTTCAGCATCTGACCACATTTTTCTGAGTTAGATATAACTGTGTTTTGGAGACAAGAGAAGAGGGGTGATTGTAGATTCGATGATAGCAACTTCACTACAGAACAATACAATAACATGTTCTCCAACACTAGGATTCATGTACCATAAGGAACCTTAACTCCCTCCTGAGTCTGATCGCAACATCACTGCATATTTAATGTATAATCTATATCTTTCTAGCTTGGCAACGTGAGACAAATTGTTCTTCTACTAACTGTTAACTTCTGCCAAGGTTTTTAATTCTCCATTCCAGAATCTTGGGACCATGTGACTCATCCCCACTGTTGTCTCCAAGCTAAGCAGTGTGAAACAGACACCATATGTGACAAGGAGCTTGTTTTACCTATGACTGAGCTTCCAATGTTGTCTTAGTAGCCTAAAACTATGTGAGCTAGGTGAGAATATAGCATCTGTTGTCATCATTAAACTTAATCTCCTTAGACTGGATTTGCAGCAGAGTTCTTAAAGCAATTGAGATGTGAGGGTGGGGGTGGAAATCATCAAGACCATCTGGAAAAACTTGTAAAATCATCATTTCTGCTTCCTGTTTCAAAAGTGATTCTGCCTCAAGCAAATCATCTTTCGTCTTTGACTGTTCCTGTTTAAAGGAAAGCTTTTACTCTCTTCTGCTGATGGAAGTTTTAGAACAGCTGGGGCCCAGCCTGGATTGATTCATTACCGAGTCCTTTCTCCATTATATAATAGCTCCAGGGTCAAATTTATAAGTGACTTCAAAGGACAAAAATGTTGACATTTAATGCTTCCACTTATGAAATACTGGCACTTCTGAGAATATGTGTATTTATTTTATTTATTACACGATGACAGCAAACCTTCTTACAGGGTGTCCTTGATGTACAACTAATCATTCAATGATTGTTTGAAATTAAAATTGTCTCAAAAAAAAGTCCTCAAGGTTACGACTGCTGCACACACACAGAGAGACATGACTGTATTTCAGTCATTTGGCAACTGGCTCGCATTTTTGACTGGTAGCAGCCTCCTGAAATCACACTACCATATTTGATGACATTTTTGTCATTTTCCATTTTTCTCTGGCAAAAATCATCCATTGGATAATCTGGGTTCAGACTTAAAATTCAGTTAACAAGCATTTGATTCACTCAAAGACTGTAGCAACTCATTTAACATCCATTGTAACAAGAGTCATAAATTCATGTCTGGTCAGGTAGTGATTTAACGTACAACTGCAAGTATAAATGTGGCTGTAGGTCAAGACTAATTGTATTTACCTCTTCTAGCTTTTGTTTTCTTTTTTTGGGGGGGGGGCATGTCACTACTCCCACATTGCTTCATCATTCCAAACTTTTCTCAATTGGCCATTTTATCATCATTGTTTTTTCTTTTAGACTGAATTCCATATTCATTCCTTCTTTCCTAATCCCAAGAGGAAAGAGGCTGAAGGAGTCCTACGAGCATATAGAAAGCCTTAAAGCAACTATGGATTGAAGATTTAATCCGAAAATCAGTTTATATATCAGTAAGTCCAGAAGGCCCTTTTATTGTAAGTAAACAATTTGAGCTTTTTACTTAGTTGAAAGAAAAGGTAGGAAATGTATCAGTTTTTCTATCTCTGAAGAAAAATCATTCCTAAAGACCAAGAAATAAATAATCTCAGAAATAATATGTCAAAGTCCCTGTTCACAAATTCTTCTCGGCTGATCTCAAACCAATGCTATCACACTGTTTACCTGCTGTATTCAGTCTATGAAAAACAAATGGGTCTTCTTTCCTTGCGACAAGGTCACCCCAAAAAAACTTGTTCAGATATGTGAGGGAATGGTTGCTATCTGCTCTTCTAGGCTGCATTAATCAACTGATAGAACGAAGATTTATGCCACCAGATAAAAACTGAATGCACCAATTATCACATTAAACAAGAAGAAAACCTTCTATGCACCAATTCCACCCGCACTTTCTACAATTTTGTAAACAACAAACTAAAAGACTCAAGATCCATCACACCCCTGAAAGAACCTAATGGTAAAGACTGCAATGACAACACCATTAAAGCCAACCTCTTCAACATATTATTTGGCTCAGTATTTCCTAGTCGAACCACAGACAACTACAATGATCTAATACATATAGATTCTACAGAAGACATTGTTGAAAAAGTCTTGTGCAATCTGAAACCATCTCTATCTATTGCACCAGACAGAATATGTGCCTACTTCTTAAAGAAGCTACCCACTGCCATAGTAGAACCTCTTTGAAAAATCTTTCAGGACCAGCTCCTTGCCAAAACTATGGTCACAAGCCACGGTCATCCCCATCTTCAAAAAGGGAGACCCCAGCCTAGTTGAAAATTACAGACCAATCTCTTTATGCTGGATCACCTGTAAAGTCATGGAATCAATTATTAACCAATCCATCACCCTCCAATTAGAAACAAACAACCTACTCTTTAATAAACAATTTGGTTTTAGGAAAAAACTATCATGTAATCTACAACTCTTATGCTGCAAAAACATATGGACTACAGAACTCAATCAGGGCAAAGCAATCTACATAGACTTCTGTAAAGCCTTTGATTCAGTGGTACACAACACACTACTCCTAAAACTAAAATCTTACACTATCTCTGGACACCTGCATAACTGTATCGAAGCATTCCTGTCAAACAAACAACAAATGGTCAAAATTAGGAGCGTCCTATCAAATTCTGTACCTGTCAACAGTGGTGTCCCCCAAGGCAGTGTTCTAGGTCCAACTCTTTTCATACTCTACATAAATGACCTCTGTGATCATATCAAGAGCAACTGCATTCTCTTCACTGATGATGTAAAGCTATTCAATACCACACACAATACCGCTACTCTTCAAAAAGACCTTGACTATGTATCAGAATGGTCAAACAAATGGCAACTTTAAATCTCAACAAATAAATGCTCTGTCTTACATATTGGCAAAAAAAATCAGAAAATAAAATACAAGCTGAATAGTCAAGACCTTGTTGATGATCCACACTCTGTCAAGGATCTTGGAGTACTCATCTCAAATGACCTAAGTGCTAGAGCCCACTGTAACTGCATAGCCAAAAAGGCGTTAAGAGTTGTTAACCTAATCTTACATAGCTTTTTCTCTGGTAATATTACACTAATAACAAGAGCACACAAAACATTTGCTAGACCAATACTCAAATACAGCTCAACAGTCTGGAACCCACATTACGTATCTGATATTAACACAGTTGAGAAAGTCTAGAAATATTTCACAAGAAAAGTTTTCCACTCCTCTACTCATTGCAGAATACTGGACTTGAAATTCTAGACCTAGAAAACCTAGAACTATGCCACCTTCGGTCTGATCTAAGTATAGTGTATAAAATCATACATTGCAATGTCCTATCTGTCAATGAATATTTCAGCTTCAACCGTAACAATACAAGAGCAGACAATAGATACAAACTCAAGGTTAACCGTACCAAACTTGATTGCAGGAAATACGACTTCAGCAACAGAGTGGTCAATGTCTGGAATACTCTACCTGACTCTGTGGTTTCTTCCCCAAACCCCAAAAACTTTAACCTTAGACTGTCTACTATTGACCTCACCCCTTTCCTAAGAAGTCTGTAGGGGACGTGCATAAGCGCACCAAAGTGCCTACCGTCCCTGTCCTATTGTTTCTTTTATATATTTTTTTATTTTTCTTATATGTATCCATGTATTCATAACTATGTTTTTACTTATACCTATTATCTTGTAAGCAATTGACAAATAAAAATAAAATAAAAAAAGATCACGTGAAGTATTTACAAAGCCTTTGTTAAGACCACAGTTAGAATACTGTGTCCAGTTTTGGTCACCACCATATAAAAAAGATGTTGAGACTCTGTAAAGAGTGCAGAGAAGAGCAATAAGGAGGATTAGGAGGATTAGAGGCTAAAATATATGGAGAACAGTTACAGGAATTGGTTATGTCAATTTAATGAAAAGGACTCGGGATGATGACATGATAGCAGTGTTCCTGACATGTTCCTGACATGATAGCTATGTTCCAATATTTGAAGGCTGTCACAAAGAAGAGGAAGCCAATCTATTCTCCAAAGCACCTGAAGACAAGACAAGAAACAAATGGATGGAAACTAATCAAGAAGAGAAGCAACCTAGAACTACAGAGAAATTTCTTAACAGTGGGAACAATCAACCAGTGGAATGGCTTGCCTTCAGAAGTTATGGGTGTTGCATCATTGGAGGCTTTTAAGAAGAGACTGAACAGCCATTTGTCTGAAATGCTCAAGCAAAGAGTTTATTTATTTTTTATTTATTTATTTATTTTGTCAAGCATGCATTTGATAATATATGTAAGTATAAACATGATTATTAATATATGAAATAGATACGAATAAAAGGGAACATTAAGACAGGGACAATAGGCATGTTGGTGCACTTATGCATGCCCTTTACATACCTCTTAGGAATGGGGTGAGGTCAACAGTAGACAATATGAGGCTAAAGCCCATGTCACACTGGCCAACAGATGCAAAACGGACACAACAGACGAGCAAAATGTTCCATCCGTTGTTATCCGCTCTCAAAAGGGGAAAAAATTTGCATAACCGGAGCGGATAACACGGACGCATGGAGGATGCAGGGTGGATGCAAAGCAGATGCGGAATGGAAACCCAGCGGATGGAAGTGGATGGGAGCGGATGGCGCAACCGCTGGGCTTCCGGGGGGCCTCAGCGAAGCAGACGCGGAACGGATACAGAGGATGCAGAACGGACGCCGAACAGATGAAGCAGATGCAAAGCGGATGCACAGCGGATGAAGCGGATGCACAGCGGAAGCCTAGCGGATGCACAGCAGAAGCGGAATGGATGCCGAGCATTAATTGCGCATGCGGGGGGAAGTATTACGTAAGCCCCCCGGATATAAAGGGAAGCAGCTCGCACGTGGCCAGCATTCCGATGAAAGACCTGCTCCTGGACACTTCGAGTTCCTTGCCTTCCCTGCCAGCCTGCCTTCCAGCCAGCCTTGGTGCCTGCCTGTCTGCCTGCCTTCCTGCCAGGCTTTCTGCCAGCCTTATTGCCAGCCTTGTTGCCTGCCAGCCTCCCTGCCAGCCAGCAACCCCACAACCATGGGGAGGAAGCAAAAGCCTCAGCAACCTGCCGCCATCCCTGGCAGAGGGACAGGGCCAACCTCCCGCCCCCTGCCCCTGACTCTGCTTCTGCTGGGGCTTCTGCTGAAGCTGCTCCTGGCGGTGGTGCTTCTGCTGGTGCTGGGGCTTCTGCTGTTGCTTACTCTGTTGAAGCTGCTCCTGTTCCTGCTCGACCTGCTCGACCTGCTCGTGCTCCTAGACTTGCTTGTCCTGCTTGTCCTGCTCATGCTCCTGGTCCTGCTCGTGCTCCTGGACTTGCTGGCCCTGCTGGTGCTTACTCAACTGCTGCTGATCCTGGTCCTGGTGTTCCTGCTGCTGCTTATGATGATGATGATGATGATGATGATGATGATGATGATGATGCTGATTATGATCCTGCTGGTGAAGATGATGATGCTGATTATGATCCTGCTGGTGAGGATGATGATGATGATGATGATGATGATGATGATGATGATCCTGCTGGTGCTGCTGCTGCTGGTGGTGTGGAGGAGCAGCCCCTACTACCTGGGAGCCCCTCTGATGAGGGCCCATCTGGTCCTGCCAAAGGGAGGAAGATGCATATGCGACAACGGGAGAGGAGGCAATACTCCATTGTGGAGACGCACGAGGATGAGGTGCTGGAGTGGCTGAGAGAGAACGACTATCTGTGGCGGAAGGGACACCGGCTGTACAGGGACACCAAGCAGAAGCAGGCTGCTTGGAGAGAGAGGGCGGAGAGTATGGGCTACACTTCGGAGGTGCTCCTCGGCTTGTGGAAACATATGCACACCTGGTACGGGAAGCTGCACCTGAAGAAATCTGGCCAGGCCACTGTGAAGCTGACAGACAGAGAGACCTACGTCATGGCCAGGTGCAGCTTCCTGGAGGGTGAGATCCGCCACCGAGGAGCACCAGCAGCCCCTATCACTACCCTCTCCCTCAGGCAGCCTGCTGCCACCCAGTCCTCTTCTGACCGAGAGTCAGTCCCTGTCTCCAGGCAGGTTTCTGTGGAGCGTGCCACAGTGGAGAACCCACGGACAGGTGTGGTAAGCGTGGTGGCGTACGTAGAGGACTCCCTGGTGCAGTGGGAGAAAGGAGACATTGAGTCCACCACAGTCCTAGCCGCATCCACCACCACCCAGCTCCGCCTCCGCAGAAAGGCAGAGAGCCGGACAGCTGGAGGGGCAGAGCCACAATGTCCTGCTGGAGATCAGGAACAGCATCTGCACCAGCATAGATCTCCTCTCTCAGCTGGTCCACACCGACTCCTCATCCTCCAACCGCAAGCCCTTCCTCACCTATGTCAACCAGACCCTCAAGGAAATGGCGGATCCACAGTACCAGCAGGTGAAGGACCGGATCACCAAGCTGCTTCACAACCCTCCAGACCCAGAGGAACCTGCTCCCACCCAGTCTAGGCCTGCTCCTCCACCCCAGGTGATGTCCCTCCCATTCCAAGGCTTCCCACAGGCTCTCACCTACCAGGGCTACGGCTACCAGGAGGTTCAGCAGCACAGGCAGCAGCCCTTCCCAGTCCAGGCACAGAGTCATCGGGTGACACCGTTGCCACCTGTTTCACTGATGCCACCCATGCCACTGATGCCACCGACGACAGCGATGCCATCCACGCCAATGATGCCACCGACGTCAGCGATGCCACCCATGCCAGTCCTCACCCAGCTGCAGAGCAAACAGCCCCACTACACTACTCCTTCCTCCACCCCACGGCCAAGCCCGGCCTCAGTACATCTGTCATCAGTACTGGGGCTGACACCCCATGGCATGGAGGAAGGACTTCTCAGCATCATGGGGCTGAGCCAGCTGTCCGAGACCTTTCTAAACACACCGTCCCCTGCTGTACTCTTGAGGCCAGGCACTCCAGCACCACCCACTACCACAGCACCTGGACCCTTCACCCCTGAGACTGGGCACACCTCTGAGTGACCAAGAAGAGTGCAAGAGACCAGCTAGCTGGCTACCTGTGGACTTTATTTGGACACTTGACTTGGGTCATTTTTTTTTACAGCTTGTTGTTCAATAAAGTTTATCTTTGATTCACACACTTGCTTCATTTCTTTTTTTCAATAAAGTCTTGGTGGAAACTTTTAGAATTGGCTTAAGCCTTTGCATGCTTGTGGGATGGGTTAAGATAGCAGTGGGGTGGGCAGGGATACCTGTGGAATAAGCAGGGATACCTTTGGGATGGCTAATAGCTGTGGGATAGATAAACCTCCAGTGCAAGCATAGTGGGACTGTATGGTCCACCCTCCCAGGTGCCACACCTATGGCCCTTTATTATCAATAATAATGTAATCAATCATCCACACATGTCAACATAAACACAACTCTTTATTAAACGCCCTGTTTATTGTTGGCCCACCCAACATACATGGCCCAATCTCATCCGTGTGATGAGACAGGCTGAAGGAAGCATCCATTAAGCATCTACCATCTTGTCTTGCCACTCCACCGGTCCAGCTGGGGAGTTGCACCAGTGTTTCAGGAGGTTGCGCTGCTTCTTCCCTTCCCATGAGGCTCTGTTGTGGCCTTGCACATCCTGAGTGTCGATCAGGTTTCGTCCTTGCCTCCATTCCCCAGGCTCCATGTCCCCATTGCCTTGTTGATGGTCCATGAGCCTGTTCTGCAAAACTGGGTAGCGGGTGCGCATGAGATTGTGCAGGATGCAGCAAGCTTCCATGATCCTCCTCACGGTCTCTGGGCAATGCTGCATGGTGGTGAGAAGTACCTGGAACCTGTTGGCCAGGATGCCAAAGGCATTCTCCATCACCCACCTTACCCTGGACAGCCTGTAGTTGAAGATCCTCTCTTCATGGGTGAGGAGTCTGGAAGTGTATGGCTTCATGAGGTAGGTTCTGAGGGAGAAGGCGTCATCCCCCACGATGAAGTAGGGCACATCTTGCGTGTCGTTGGGCAGGGGGTCTGGATCCTGAAAGCCCACGATGAGGTTGCCTTCCTGCCCCTCCTTGAGGTGACTGGCGTTGTATACCTGGGCATCTGAAGATGAGCCGTAGCCTGAAGCATCGATGTACATGAACTTGTAGTCAGCATCGACCATGGCAAAGAGGATGATGCTGAAGAAGCCCTTGTAGTTGAAAGAAGTGGACCCCGACTTGGCTGGAGCTTTGCAGGCCACGTGCTTGCCATCGATGGCTCCAACGGTGTGGGGGAAGTTCCACCTCTGATACCACTGCTCTGCAACTTTCTTCCATCCTTCTTCAGTGGAGGGTCACTGGAGGAGCTCCTCCTTGTATTCTTTGATGATGGCCTGCACCACTTCTCTGACCACAATGCTGATGGTGTTGTGTGGCACCCTACAGCCATACTGCATGCTTTTGTAGGTGGTCCCTGAGGCCAGGTGGTGCAGAGTGAGTGCCACCTTGAGCCCAGGTTCCAGGCTGGGCAGGAAGTTGGTGTTTGCCTTGGTCAACCTGGGTGTCAGGTGCTGCACAACTTCGTCAAACATGGCTGGAGGCATCCTCATGAAGTTCTGGAACACCCAAGTGTCTTTGTTCCTGGGCTCCACCATCAGCTTGTTGTACAGTCCATACTCTACTCTTCTCCCAATCCATTTTCAGACCCAGACGCTTCTTGGCCGCCTCTTTTTCTTCCCATAGTAGAGTTCACAGAGTCTGTAGATGGCTTCGTACTTAAGCCCAGGATGGTGGCTGCCAAAAGGTCTGTGGTACGATCCACAGTGGACATGACTGGATGCTGTGGAAGAGGAAGAGTCAGATGAAGGCTGCAGAGGTCTGCACAGCTGGACTGCTGGTCTGAAAGTGAGATGCAGACGAGTTGCTCCCCCTTTTTATAGGCAGTATAGGTGTCCCTTTGCATCCTCTAGGCATCCTCTAGGCATCCTCTAGACATCCTTAATATCCGAGATAGATCCCCTCTGCAAACGTTTTTTCCGCTTTAAACACTTTGTTTCTGTGCTGCATCCGTTCTGAATCCATTCTGCATCTGTTCCACATCCGTTCCGCTTCCTCCCTTCGTCCAGGCGGATGCGAGTTGCACGGATGCCCAGCGGACGCCAAGCGGATATAGCGGATGCATAACGGATGCGTAGCGGATGCAGAATGGACGAACTGGATACATTTTCCGTGCAAAAGTTTTAGGCAGCCCAAAACTTTTGGAGCGGATGAAATGTCCATAAACGGATGCTGGACGGATAGAGAGGAAGCAAAACGGAGGCAGTGAGTACAGAATGGATACATCGCGTTAACCAACGGATGGCAAGCTTTTTTGTCCGTTTTACATCCTCTTTGCATCCGTTGGTTCAGTGTGACATGGGCTTAAAGTTTTGGGATTTTAGGAAGAAATCACAGAGTCAAGTAGTGAGTTCCAGGCATTGACTACTCTGGTGCTGAAGTCATATTTCCTGCAATCGAGTTTTGTGCAGTTTACCCTGAGTTTGTATCTATTGTGTGCTCTCATGTGTTGCTGAACTTGAAGCTGAAGTAGTCATTGACAGGTAGGACATCGTAATAAATAACTTTATGTTGGACTAGATGACTTCCAAGATCCCTTCCAGGTCTGTTATTCTATCTATGTTCTTTTCAAAAGCAGCTGAAGCCAGGCAGGAATGCTTCCCTCACCACCTCTCCAAGGCTCAGCCCAGCTCATGTTTACTTTTTCCCCTCAAAGGGTTGTAAAAATTTACAGCTCTAGAAACCTGAGAGATTGGCTCATGCCTGCATTCATTTACTCAGATGTATCCATCCTAGCATTCCAGCTGCCAGGCTAATTGACCCACACCCTGGCATTTTCAAGGACATGCTGAAATGCAGAGGCAGCCTCACCCCCTCCAGACACTTAGTGTATACAAAAGCAAATGCCAAGACAGAGTGTATGAGTGCAAGGAACCAAAACAACTCCATGAATAGGCCAAAGTACTTTCATCATAGTTGATCACCAATTGACAAGAATCTCACCAGACTAACTGCATTCTCTTGGGAACAAGCAGATATAAAGGCTTCAGTAGTCTAGGTTCCACTGCAGCCTTCTAAGAAGTGACCCAAGCTAGATCACCTCTTGACTTTCCCTTCGGTTTTAACCAATGATTTAAATCAGAATAGCACTGGAAGGAACCTTGGAGTCTTCTAGTCCAATCCCCTGCTCAAGCAGGAGACCTATACCATTTCAGACAAGTGACTGTCCAAGTCTCTTCTTTAAAACCTCCAATGATGAAGCATTGATGGAGAATGAAGTCCTGTGCAGTGGCCTAGCAGTGGAGCTCTCACCTCACAATCAGGAAGCTGTGAGTTCAAACCTAAGTAGAGAATAACATTTGAAATAGATTCTCTTGTTCAAGCAGGGGATTGGACAAGATCAGTGGTTGCCAACTGGTGTGGGCCACGAGAAAATTTTGGTGGACCTCAGAGAAAGCTCACCCCCAGAGCACCCCCCCCCCAAAGCAATCAATCCAGGCTGCACAGAAATACAAGGCTGCCACCCACATGGCCTGCGGGAACCCTCCCCACCCACTTCCTCCTTACCCAGCAAACTTGTCTGCTAAATTGCTAATTTTCCTTTTTCTGACCATCAGCTGTTCTGCTGTGCCAGGAGATTTAGATTAGCTAGGAAGCAGGAAACTGTTGGATTTCTTGCTTTCTATATAGTCTTTAGATCTTTGGCTCTGCTTTTCAGCATAGCCAAACCTCCCTTAGGACTGAAGGGTCTATTATTCAGTGCAGACTCACAGCAAGCAAATTTGAGAGATTGAGCTAGCCAATGGCAGATAGATAGATCACTGAATGATTCTGTGAGCAACTCAATCTGCCTGCCTGATTTGCCTGATTTTGGGTAAAAGTTGCTCTTTATGTTATAAAAAAAAATCAATATTTATATAAATATTTATAATATTTACATACAAGCCATGCCCAGCCAGTCACATGACCACCAAGCCACACCCACAAATTAGGCCATATCCACAGAACCAGTTAGTGGTCCCTGGGATTTAAAATTATGAGTTTGGTGGTCCCTGAAGTCCAAAAGTTGGCAATCCCTGGACTAGATGACCTCCAAGGTAACTTCCAATTCTGTTATTCTATGTCTACCTACAACTTCTGAAGTCAAGCTCCTCCACTGGTTAATTGTCCTCACTGTTAAGAATTTTCTCCTTAGTTCCAGGTTCCTTCTCTCCTTGATTAGTTTCCATTCGTTATTTCCTGTCCTGCCTATAGGTGCTTTGGAGAATAGTTTGATCCCCCTCCCCTTTGTGTCAACCTGTCAATTACTGGAACACTGCTATTATGTCAGCCCTAGTCCTTCTTTTCTCTAGACTAGCCAAATCGAAATCCTGCAATCATTCTTCATATATTTTAGTTTCCAGTTTAGTTTCATCACAACAGCCAGGACTGCAAGCTACAGTAAGCAGCAAATCCTGATGGGATTCATGCCTGGGACTCAGCTTGGAAGCTCAGCTGGAATGCTCAAAAACAACACGGCTTCAGGGCAGAGTTTGTAGCAAGTAGAAGAGGAGCAACCACAGTGAAATAGCATCTCATCCCACTTAGTTCAAGAATGTTTGGGAAAAGGCTATATGCCACTTTATGGACTTTGAGACTTTGTTTGAACTGAGTATTACAAGATTGAGTACAATGGACTGAGTACTGATAGGGGTGGAGGGTTATTTTATTATTTTTATTCCTTCTACATTGTGTTTTTATTTTCTGTAAGCTGCCTAGAGTTGCTGTGAGGAGGCGGCTGTATAAATTTTCCAAAATAAATAAATATTAAAGACATATTTAAGTGACATCACCTGGGGAATCCCAGAGCTGACTCAAAGCAATAGATTGGAATTGGTGATAGTATTGTATTGCAATGAAGCCAGTGGATTCAAAAAAATTTACTACCAGTTCTGTTGGCATGGCTTGGTGGGCGTGGCAGGGGAAAGATACTGTAAAATCCCCAGTCAAAGGTGGTATTTGCCGATTCTCCAAACTACTTAAAATTTCCACTACTGGTTCTCCAGAACTGGTCAGAACCTGCTGAATACCACCTCTGAATGAAGCGTAGTTTTCTAGACTATGTTGTGTCCAGACTTTGGAAAGCAAAAACTCTCTTGCAGGATGAATGAAAACTTATCAGATGTGCTAAACCAGGCAGAATCATGTTATATTTTACAATCAACCAAACTGTGCTTGTTATTCAAAACAATGCTACAAATATCCCCCAAATGGGACACTTTTAAGAGATTAGCCATCTCTTTGAGCCTCTGGCTATGTATCCCAATTTCTCAAGTGAATTTAATGTCTGCAGATGGGCTGCCAAACCCCAAGGATCTCTACAGAATACTACTTTCATTCAGTACCATAATCCTTCCTTCCATGCTAATAAACATGAGAAATGATGACTTCTTTGCAAATTTCTCTCACCCAAATTTTCAAAGATCTAACAAGCCTCTGCTGCTGCTGCTGCCCTTGGATTCTGGGCTTATTGCCAAGACTTAAACTGGTGGAAAAACACAGATAAGAACCAGCTTGCTAATCTACCCAAGGACCTTGAAAAGACCAAAACAGAATCTTTGCTTAGAACATCTTTATCATGGGCCCATGCAAGAACATAACAGAACATCACAAAGAAATAATACATTCAATGTACACAAGACAAGTGTTTGTTTCTTTGGTTTATATCCTGTACTTTTTTGTAGAGGACCTTAAGATGGGATATAAAGGGCCCCTTCCTATTTTCCTACATAGTAATCACCATGGTGAGGGAGGCTGAGGTGAGATAGAAAATGGGTCACCTGTCGAGTGTCTATGATTGAAATGGATTAGTACAGGGGTATCAAACTCAAGGCCAATCTCACCAGATGGCCGCCATCAACTTGTAGATCAATGCCCAGCAGGCCTGGGGCTGAGATACTGTGGCCAATCCTTCACTGTTTCCAGGACAGCCCTGCGGGCCTGATCTAACCACCTCACAGGCTGGATCTGGCCCGTGGGCCTTGAGTTTGACACCCCAAACTGTTGATTACAGATGAACAAGAGATAAGCTTATTCCAAAGTTACAGAGCTACAGAGACAGAAATTCCCTTGAAGCCAACCAGAATTGCACCCAAGGAACATTTTAAAAGGACCAGATACAGGTAGTCTTTGACTTACAACAATTTTCATTAATGACTGTTTGAAGTCACAACGGCACTGAAAAATGTGACTTATGACCATTTTTCATACTTGTGATTGTTGCAGTACCCCCATGGTTATGCGATCAAAATTCAGACACTTGCAACTGACTCACATTTATGACAGTTGCAACCCCAATGTCATGTGATCACCTTTGGAGACCTTCTGGCAAGCAGAGTCAATGGGGAAGCCAGATTCACTTAACAACTATGTTACTAACTCAATGTCAGTTTCTGGCAATTTCTGGTTGTTACAAAAAGAGATGACCTAGTGTGGGAAGGGACAAAACTCTATGTCCCAGAATCCCTACACACTCTAGTCCTTCAGAGGAGCCACAACACCAAACCAGCAGGCCATTTTGGGTTCTGAAAGACTTTACACTTAGCTCGGAGACAATTCTGGTGGCCCAGCATAAAGAAAGATGTGGACAGTTATGTGAAGAGTTACACCATCTGTACCACAATGAAAAAAATGACTGGGAAAACGCCCTGGACTGCTAAAGATGGTAGTGGAGTCAATGAGGCCATGAGAGGAGATCTCAGTGGATTTCATAGTGGAGTTGCCGAAAAGTGGAGGAAACATGGTGATCTGGACATTCAACAACTACAGTGATTTGCTTAACAACTGTAGCAAGACAGGTCATAAAATGGGGCAAAACTCACTTAACGAATGTCTCACTTAGCAACATAAATGTTGGGCTCATTTGTTGTCCTAAGTCGAGGAGTACATGCATTACTCAACCAGATGTTGCAGAACTACTGCCTGACCCTCCATGGACTTTCCTGAATGAAAACTAAGCTCATTCTTAATATTCTGTCCTGCTCGATCCATTCTAATAGTGTTTCCTAGAGATGGCTTATGTACAGTTTGTTAATAATTCTAAGTGGACTGGTTGGTCTGTAATTAGCTAGATCAAAGCATTTCCATTTTTTATAGATCAAAACTACAATGACTAGACTCTGATCCCAGGGGATATTACACAGTCTGATCAGTACAAATAAAAAGATTAGCCAACATTACTCTTCATCATTCTACATTTACTTTTCTTAATTCTGGTGGTCAAAGATCACCTGCTGGAACTTTTCCAAGCTGAAATTGGGCTATGAGTGTGGTATCCCCTTTGCAAGAACTGGAGTAACAGACTTTTCTGTTATTCATAAAGCTCATTTTCTAATTAATTTGATTGTTTTATTCTGTAACCATGTACTTCCTAGGGCTATACAATGAACGGGTTGTTATAATGTGTTGGGGAAGGGTCTTGTTCATCCCACTGAGGCTCTGAGCTCTACTGCCATGAATGAAAGTCATCTATTATGAGCCACTGAAAGATAAGAGCTTTCATCCAGGGGTGGGATTCTACCAGTTCGTACCTGTCCGCTAGAACCAGTTGTTAACATTCTAAGCAGTTTGGAGAACTGGTAGTAAGAAGAAATTACTGGCCTAATCCTGTAAGGAAGACACGAAGGAAACATTCTGGTGTTGCTTACAGAAACTGCCTCTCCGTTAACCCTTATTACATTCTTGGCAGGACTAGACTTCATGTCTCAGGAACATCTCTGGAGTTTTTCCCCTCCTTTGCTGGTACTTTGCTTGCATAGAGTGACCAATCAAAGTTACAATGGCACTGAAAAAAGTAACTTATGACCATTTTTCACACTTACGACTGTTGCAGCATCCCCACAGTTATGAGGGGCCAGGCAAGGAGATGCGTGCCTCGATGTGAATGATATTGAGTTGGCCACACCCAGCCAGTAACATGACCATCAAGCCATGTCCACCACCTAAGCCACGCCACAGAACCGGTTGTTAAAATTTTTGAATCCCACCCCTGCTTTTATCGTATATAAGAGAGCAGTGCATACTTAAATCCAATGAATCTTATGATGAAACTAATACAGTGGAATGCACTGACTCAGAACTTTTAGATGAATAGAGATATGTGGAATAAGCATTAGAAATATAAGACAAAAATCCTCTATGGTCTGAATAACTTCAGTTATTTAATTTATCATAAATATCCTTTAGGTTCAAGTTTCCTGAGATATTTATACAGATATTGAAAGTCTTCTAAATAAATAAATAATAGTATGTGAGCTACACAAATTGTAGTTTTCCATATTTCCATTCTCCCAGCTCCTAGATTTCTTTCTTTCTTTTTTATTTTTGTAATCAGCAATCTCAATGAGCAAGGAGTGAGGGGAAATTAACTTCATATACAAGTATTTCCATAGTAATGATCTATAGCCTCACTCTACCATTGCTTTGGTGATGGAAAGCCTTCATTGATGATGTATTGCCATAGTGATGATTGGATGACACTACATTGCTTATATGGAAAGCCTCCTTGAAATCCATTGTTAATAAGCATGCGTTTGTTGCTTCATTTTGTTCTTTAGGGCATCTTCCTTTTTTTGTACTTTAATTTGTTTTATTTGTATTTGTATAACTGTCTGGCTTGGTACAGCAATCAAACAGGACAGGTACAGACTTCAACAGCAGAAAAAATAATTACAAGGACCTGTATGTTGCATGGATCAAAAAGAGAGCTGAAAAATATATCTATAGACCCCTCACAACCTGGACATAAATTGTTTCAACTCCTCCCATCAGGACACTGATACAGGGCACTGCATTCCAAAACAACTAGACACAGATATGTTTTTTTCTGCTAAACACCTAATTCTCACAGTCCTGTTTTATGTCTAAGGATATCCACCCATGTAGCATGGCTGTATTACTATTATCCTTTTCATCGTTTCTACTATCTTCTTTTACTGGTATCATTATTATGATTATCCTTCAGCACTGATGAAGCTTCTTGGATGAGAAATGAAATGTCTTCTCCTTCCTCAAGGAAAAAACAGTCCAGTTGCCTTTTGAAGAAGCACCTTTGAGGCATATTTATTAGCTAATGTGATATGTGTAGGCATACACACAAATTTACCTGTCAACTAATCAATTTTTTTACTCTGAGAGATGCAGCTAGAGACTTATGATTTGAATGGGGGTGGTTTGTCAGAGCCTTGACAG
The DNA here is from genome assembly GCA_015471245.1 of Laticauda colubrina. Classification (NCBI taxonomy): domain Eukaryota; kingdom Metazoa; phylum Chordata; class Lepidosauria; order Squamata; family Elapidae; genus Laticauda; species Laticauda colubrina. The sequence continues at coordinate 31,275,671 of BLBF01000016.1, read as the reverse complement.
CACCATTTATAGGAAATTATTGGGGGGGGGAAGGAGATCATATTTTGGGAAGGCAAGCGAGTAAGAGACTTGTAAGATCACCCGTCTTACTATGTGATCCCTGACCGGATTGGATAATCTTTCCAGGGGGAAAACAGGAAAACAAAAACAGAAGGCGGGTGAAAAAGCTACGAAAACAACAATTAGCAAAAGGCATGCTACTGAACATATCTGAGATAAAAGGAGAATATATATCTCAAATTACTAGTCTGTCAAAATTTGAAACCAAAAAAATATTAAATGCAGTTCTGGTTGATAAAAATGCAGGTTTTGCTATACTCTTTTAATGATACATAATAGTGAAGTACCTACTATAATACTTTTGCTTCTGTTTTGATGTAAGGAGCTAGCTATCATAGTGCATCGTTATATAATATGCAACACTAAATCCAAATACAGTATGCACATACTTTACAATAATTTCTTGAAACATATTCTGATTTCCTTTGTGTGGTGTTCAGTTAAGAGCCTTGCTAAGAACACTATAAATTCATTCCCATTGATACTGCATGGAAGAAGAGATATTGTTAGATTATTTTTTTTTATCATCATTTTCTTGCTCTGCAATTTTTTAAAAAATCACTCAGAAGTGTGGTTGCTTAAAGGTGTTTTGTCTTATCCTAACCCGGTGCAGCAGATATAAACAAGCGAAAAATTGCAGGGCATAAATCAATAAAATAATATTTAGAATTCAGTTGAATTACATTCCATAATGTGTAAATGGAAAAAGAAGCACACTTTCCACAAAGCTTGATCTTTATTCAGAGCAAAACAAAACAAAAAATCAGAATATTCTTCCAGGAAATTAGTTTAATGTTAGTGAAATCCTGTAGTCCTTTAACATCAGAGAAAGATATCTGTTTTCAGAAATTGGAATCCAAAGTTTTGCCCAAGCAAAAGCTTCAGGAAATAAATGGATAATCCAGGACATTTCAGGTGAAATTCTCAGATAAATATAGTGCATATTGCTAATTGAGACTGACTATCAACATTTTAGATCAGCATTTTTCAAACCTTAAGATGCGCAGAGTTTGGCTTTCAGAATTCCCTATGCTTACTGAGGACTTCTGAGAGCTGTCCACACATCTTAACGTTGCCAAGTTTGAAAACTTGGTTTCTTCCATTCACAAGGTTCTTCCTTGAGTGCTATTCACTAATAGGAGGGGAGCATTCAAAGCAGGGCATCCTATATGATTTTGGGATAAAGTAAGAAGTTATGGAAAGATGCCATTCCTTCATAAGTTCTGAACTTCTTCATAAGTTTATACCAGCACTCTGAACTGTAGCTGAATCTAGTCTTGCATCTACTACTTTACTTTGTTTCTCAAGTATAGCATGAATCGGGAACAAAATCTAAATCAGTCATGCAATCATCTGTCCTGCAAGACATCACTCCAATATGATGGGGTACCAGCTTTGCTAAGAATGTTGCCTTCAAACTCTCTCCTGTCTCTAGGACTCTGCAGTGAGATGTGAGAATAACCTTGGGAGACAGGAAGAAGAGCCACAGAGTAGATAATAGTCTGATAAGAGAAACCTGAGTCTAAAGGAGGGATCCTCCCTGGTCTAGAACAGAGTCACCAATCTTTTGGACCTCAGGGACCACCAAACTCATAATTTTAGATCCCAGGGACCACAAACTGGTTCTGTGGGTGTGGCCTAATTTGTGGGTGTGTCTTGGTCATGTAGTCTCATGGGCATGGCTTGTCACATGGGCTGGGCATGGCTTGTATGTAAATATTATAAATATTTCTATAAATATTGAAGTTTTTATAAAAAAGAGAAACTTTTACCCAAAATCAGGCAAAGCAGGCAGATTGAGTTGCTCACAGAATCATTCAGTGATTTATCTATGTGCCATCAGCTAGCTCAGTCTCTCAAATTTGCTTGCTGTGAGTCTGCACTGAATTTGCTTGCAAGCAAACTTTCAGTCCTAAGGGAAGCAGAGCCAAAGATCTAAAGACTATATAGAAAGCTAGAAATCCAACCATTTCCTGCTTCCTAGCTAATCTAAATCTCCCGGCATAACAGAACAGATGATGGTTGGAAAAAGGAAAAATAGCAATTTTAGCAGGCACTTTTTGCCAGGTAAGAATTGAGTGGGCGGGAACACTCCTGCAGGCCATTTGGGCTGAGCAGCCTTGTGTTTCTGTGCAGCATGGATTAATTGCTTTGGGAGATTTCTCTGCGGCCCACCAAAATTTTCTCACAGCCCACCAGTTGGCGACCACTGGTCTAGAAAACAAAGGCAAGTGAGGGGGAAAGGGCTTCCAGACTTGCAAGATTGATGTCAGTCCTAAGGTAGGGTTATTGTAAGATTACAGTAACAGAATCTTGCAAGTTTTGCAACTGCCTCCCCTGCCTTTATTTTCCATAGAGCTGGTGAGAATCACTTCTGAGTTGCTTTCTGTAGCCCCATTCCTCCTTTGGATTAATATTTGATGTAATTTTATAATAAAAAAAGTTGGGTTTGATTCTTTTCATTAAAATTCTGTTAATACAGTTAAATTTTGTTTACATAATTTACATAACATTACACCCTCTCTGTATGTACTGTATGTACATTACACCATAACATTACACCCTCTCTGTATGTACTGTATGATATAAAGTCCTAATTGTTAGAATTATTGTAAATGCACATCACGCTAAGCTTGTACAGTAATAAACATCAGTGTAAATTACTTGTTAGATATATGCATGTCTAGCTCCATTCCTAGCCAAAATTATCTTCTGTGCAAAAATACTAATTTTGTGTGTGTATGCACACATGCACGAGTGCATGTGCACATACATGTGTGTGTAAGACACAACTCTTTAAAACTGATACTTCCACTTACAGGCTATATGAGCCATGGTGGCGCAGTGGTTACAGTATTACAAGCTACTTCTACCAACTGCCAAACTACTGGTTTGAGTCTCACCAGGCTCAAGGTTGACTCAGCCATCCATCTTTCTGAGGTGGGTAAAATGAGGACCCAGATTGTGGGGGGGCAATATACTGATTCTATAAAGCACTTACAGAGGGCTGTAGAGCACTGTGAAATGGTATATAAGTCTATTGCTTTTCCTATTGCTATGCCTGTAAAGAAAATCACACTTTTAATCATGAATTTCCTGCCTAATTGATGTTACTCATAAATGAATAAAGAAACAGTTAATAAAATAACTTATATCTAATGGAGGTGGAAGAGAATTCATATATCAGTATTGACTAACCGTTTTGGGCCCCTGTGCCAAAAATTGTGTGTGCGTTTGTGCACGGGTGCTCACATGCCAGCACCCAGAAGCATTGTGCGTGCCCTCAGCTGGAAGGCGCATGTATGCGCAGTGAGGTAAGTTTGCCTATGGCTCACGTGCTGGCACAAATGACTCTGCATGCCACCTGTGGCACACGTGCCATCGGTTTGCCATCATGGTCATATACAGTCAACCTTCTTATGTAATCAATTCAGCATGGATTGTATCAATACATATATGGATTAAATAAGCTGAAAACCAAGGCAAATGGGAAGGGGGAAAAGTTAAATATAATAGAGTTCATGTCCAAATTATTCCATATTTGCCGATAGATTATCTACATCTTTTATTTCCTCAAAAGCCTACAGAGCTTTCCAGAGATCCTGTCTCTGTGGCTCTGATTTGCCCATTTGTTCTTTGCCTTCAGTAGTTTCCCCTAAAGAAGTGAACCTTTCCAAATTTGGGCCATCAATGTTGGTTCAAAAAGAATCTTCATTACAATGTGACTGTAATGTTTTATCAGGAGGATAACATTTTAGGCAAATTCATTTTTATAATTGTCTTTTTTGTTTACATCCTTCACATTTTTAGTTTTATCTTTCTAACCTTCCTCTCACAGCATAAAGTTCTTCCAAGTGCCTTCCTAACAAATATAATATTACAATTTTTGCAAGAATGAAGTATTATACACAATACCAGGAGGGGAAAACGATTCTGGTTGTAGGTTTATTATGTTGCTATTATTTCTGCAATTTTAAGCTAACTATAATAATATTGCTACAATATTAAATTTCAGTATCAAGTAAAGATCCACTCTTATGCCCCTCTATCATTATCTGTGGATTTGTTACTGACAGCTGATATTTTTCAGACTTTTTTATTTAGGGATACCAATGAGATCAGAACACATGTCATTTTTATACATAAGTAACTCAAATATATAGGAACAGTGCTGATTATTTATTTAAATATAGAAGCCTCCAGATTTCTTACTTTCAACTATTTTCATGTAAGGTTTGTAGCCTATGATCTGTTTGCTGTGAGGAATTCAAGTCTGCCAAAAGAAGCAAGAAATGTTGTGTATGAGAGTGTGCTTTTTCCTGTTTTGCTAAATGGATATGGCATTACAAGATAAAAATAACCACCAAATGCAGTAAGAATCCTTTACTTAAGATGTGTGTATGGGAAAACAAACAGAGATAGGGTCAAGAATAAGTGGTTTCTGAATAGATGTGGATTGAATACAAAAATGTGTGATGCTACAACAGAAGTATGTATCTTCAACCAATCAATCTGTATGATTGATTGGTTGAAGATAGAACTGCAAAATAAATATATGGAAGGAAAAAGTGAATGGTTTAAGAAGAAGAAAGTGAGTTGGTGAGATCTTGAAAAAAAACTGAGGCGAGAACTTTTAAAAACTAAAGACAATGTATGAATTAACACAAATATGTGTATGAACGTATGAAGTAACACAAATATGTATAGAAAAAAAGTAGAAAAAACAAAATGCAAGTAATGGAGTAAACCAGTGGTAGGATTCAAAAATTTTTACTACCAGTTCTGTGGGCATGGCTTGGTGTGCATGGCAAGGGAAGGATACTGAAAATTCTCCTGTCAGAGGTGGTATTTGCCATTTCTCCGAACTATTCAAAATTTCCACTACCAATTCTCTAGAACTGGTCAGAACCTGCTGAATACCACCGCTAGAAAAAATTATTTTTTACTATTTTTTTCTTATTTTGTGTTTTTAATTTCTTAATATTTCATATAAAAGAGCCGTAATGGCACAATGCTTAGAATGCAATATTGCAGGCTAATTTTGCCGACTGCTGGCAGTTCAATCCCGATCTCAAGGTTGACTCTGCCTTCCGTCCTTCCGAGGTCAGTAAAAGGAGGACCCAAATTGTTGATTCTGTAAACCACTTAGAAAGGACTGTAAAGCATTAGGAAGCATTGTATAATTGCTATTGCTATTAGTACTCCTTTTCAATAGTCTGCATAACACACTTTACTTTGAAAGGAAATATCCTGATATACTCATCCTGATATGTACTTGTATGACATGGAGACAGCAGGCCTCTTATTTTTCAGTCAGAAGAGTGTGGGTAAAAAACTGTGTCTCACAGATGTCATTTAAATTACAACTTTGAGCATCCCTCAACATTACCAATGCTGGTCAAAGTTACTGAAAGTTAAAGTTCATCCCCACCATTATTCTACAATAGTGTTTCTCAACCTTGGCAACTTTAAGACATGTAGATTTCAACTCCCAGAATTCTGGGAGTTGAGGTTCACCTACCTTGGACCAAGATTAGAGCCAACCTAGTCACAGAGAAAGGTAGAAGATCAATAAGGATTTTCTCTCCATGCTTCAGGGACAATAGATGCTCCATATTCTTGTCTACAAGTTGGTTATTTCTAAAACATTATCAACTTTCATTCTACTCTCTCCTGAAATTATTTAGGATTTTTTAATGCAAAACATTTGTATAACATATTTTATTTTAAAAATCCAACCTGATTCAACATAACATTGTCATGGTTTGCAAAAATATTGACCCAGCCCTTCCATAGATAACTTTCTCAGAAAACCTGTATTTTATACTTACCTTCGGAAGCCACCAGTTAATGTCACAACAGCATTGGGTAAAATTTTCCACACTGTATCTTGAACGATCCGAGTTGCTGCATCTGCTTCAGCTTTAGATACAGAGCTAATAAGGTCATCATAGTAGAAGAAACCTGAAAAATAATTCTTATGTTATACATCTCGTATTGTTGTAGAATTCAAAGTACTGATTTAAGCCCCTGTCACACTGCACCAATGGATGGAAAGAGGATGTAAAATGGAGAAAAACACTTGCCATCCGTTGGTTAATGCGATGCTTCCGTTCTGTACTCACTGCCTCCGTTTTGCTTCCTCTCTATCCGTCCAGCATCCGTCTATGGACGCTTCATCCGCTCAGAAGGTTTTGAGCTGCTCAAAACTTTTGAGCAGAAAATGTATCCAATGCATCCGTTCCGCATCCTCTAGGCATATGGGGGACATCCGTTCTGCATCCATTACGCATCTGCTATATCCGCTAGGCATCCGCTGCGCATCCGCACAACTCAAATCCGTTCCAGCGGTAAACGGACGCAGGGAGGAAGCAGAACGGATGCGCAGCGTTAGTAGCACAGACGGAGAAAGGATGAAAGCAGATGCAGCTACGCATCCGCGTCAACCGCTACGCATCCACTCTGCATCCTCTACGCATCCTCTATGCATCCGCTCTGCATCCGCTCTGCATCTGCTTCCATCTGCTTCCATCCACTAGGCTTCCATTCCGCATCTGCTTTCCATCCACTCTGCGTCCTCCCCCCGTCCGTTCCTTTCCGTGTTATCCGCTTTGCTTATGCAAATTTTTGCCCCTTTTGAGAGCGGATAACAACGGATGGAACATTTTTCTCGTCCGCTGTGTCCTTTTTACAAACGTTTTGCATCCATTGGGCAGTGTGACAGGGCCTTTAATAGCAGAGGTCTGGTAATTTGTAGCACTGCCTCTCCCCAAGGATAACTCCCAGTTCCATGCACTATGATAGGATAGGCATACTCTAAATCCCTTCCCCTAAATGTTACCATCTAGTGAAGGGGTGTCAAATTCACATCATCATGGCAGCATTACATGTCATATTGGGACTTTTTTCCCTTTTGCTAAACCGGATGTGGGTGTGGCCAGCACAGGATGCATCTGGTCCACAAACTGGGAGTTTGACAGCCCTAATCTAGTGGGACCTAGACAATGTGCCTCTTCTGGTGGGCTTTACACTTTGGAATATCTCCCTAGGATCCAAAAGGTTCCACCTCTCCTCGCTTTCTGAAAAGTCTTGAATACCTGGTTTGTTCCACAAGCATGTGGGTAGTATAAGGGTGTGGTCTATTAAAGTTGTTTGTGAAGATGTGGAAATGTGTGGAAGCTTCCATGTTGGCTTTTCTGCTTTTTATTATTTTGTTGTTATTTATAATTAACCTAAGATTATTTTGCTTAAGATGGGCAGATATATGCATCTTTTAAACATCTTATAAAGAAAATTTATTAAATAAATGATGAAGTTATCCAGGACAGTGCTTCTCAACATGAGCAAATTGAAGATGTGTGCACTTCAATTCTTACAATTCTGGCCGGGGAATTCTGGGAACTGACATCCACAAATCTACAAGTTAAGCCAGTTGAGAAACTAGTCTAATGGATAGAATATGTGCATTAAAAAGTAGTAGACCTAAGTTGAAACTAACCCTAGCAGAAACATGGATTACTTGCCATTGCCATGTAGCTAACTATTATCTATTTCACAGGGAAGAAATTATGATTAAAAGAAGTGAAAGAATACATTAATGCCAGGTCTCTGCAGAAAAAGCAGAAACAGAAGAGACCCTGGGAAAATCCCCTAAAAAGTCTGCAGGAAAATTCCCCACCTGTTTTCCTACCAATCGATCATTCTTTATTTGAGATCGCAGGATACTGTCTCCAGCTCTGTTCTCAGGGGAAGAGAGACAGAGAGAGAGACTTTTGGCTTTATGCAAGGAAAGTAGCAGAAGCAGCAGAAGTCTTTCTTTCTCTCCCCCAAACTCCGCCAGAAATGAGTCTTTGTGAGACTTGTCGTGCTGGCACAGCCTCTTTGGAGCAGGTTTCCTTGTAGGGTCCCAAACACTCATTTCTTGCAGAGTTTTGGGGTAGAGAAAGAAAGATTTTTGCTACTTTCTTTGCATGCAGCCAAAAGCAGAAGCAGCAGAGACTCTGGGAAAATCCTCCCAAAAGTCTGCAGGAAAATCCCCCACCCCATTTTCCTACTGATCGATCATTCTTTATTTGGGATCTCAGGATACCGATTCTCCCCCCCCCTCTCTCTCTCTCTCCCCTGAGATTACAGGTTAGGGAAGGAATGTGGCTGCCTTGGAGGGGTCAGGGGGTGAGGGACCTCTGTGTGTGAGAGAGAGGGAGGGAGGGGGAGAGAGAATATCACCGCCCTTCAAGGTTACATCAGATCTCTGTCCACCACCCCAGCAGCAGTGGTGGAGCTTCAGTGCTTGGCTGGCAGGAAGCCAAGTGAGGCATGTCACTCGGTCTTTTTGGCCATGAAAGAAGCGGCCCGGGGATCAAGCAAGGCATGTGGGGGGAAAAGTAGGACACCCCTTAAAAAGACAGCTTAGCCATTTTTTCAGGGGTCAAAAGAAAATAATGCCTTATTTTCTAAGAAACACGGTAGAAGGTAAGTAAGACCAATGGCGGGGGAGGGAAATCCGCCCTGGGGTGGCTTGCTGAAGTTATACTCTGGGATGACCAAAGGGACAGTCCTGTGACTACTTCAGGTCTGGAATATGGGACTGACTTTCCCACCAACATCAGCAAGCCACCATCAGTCAAAATTGAAATTAGTGGTCTGCGGGATTTAAGATTATGAGTTTGGTGGTCCCTGAGGTCCAAAAGGTTGGTGACCCCTGTTCTATTTAGAACAAGGATATCAAACCTTGGCAACTTTAAGACCTGTGGACTTCAACTTCTAGAATCTCCCAGCCAGCCATGCTGGCTGGAAAATTCTGGGAGTTGAAGTCCACAAGTCTTAAAATTGCTGAAGTTGGATACCTCTATTTTAGATCAAGAAAAGATACAAGGAAAATAAATATCTTGATAGATCTATGAATGATTGATTGATGACTAGTCAACAAGGAATGCCAGCTTCTAATTGGGTAGCATTAGTTAAAAAGTTCTCCCCCGTTTCTAAGTCATATTTTAAGATTGCAAGAAAGCCATATAATCCTGTTCTATAAAAGGACTTGTAAACATTAGCTCAGCCAGTTTCTTAATACTTCAGCTGAGGGACCTTGGTTCTAAAAAGGACAGAAGGAAAGAAGTGATTCCCATGAGCAGAAATTTTTGTTTAAACTGGTAGATTTAATTCTTGTCTTAATCTTTGTTCTTGTCAGGCTGTCAAATGTTTCTCTGAATGGGAAGAAAAGTTAAAAAAAAAAAAAAAGGAAGAAAAAAAGTAAACACAGACATCGTTGTTTTATATATAAACGATTAGGCATAATATAGGCCACTCTCTGCTCATTTAGTTTTCAGTGTACAGGAGTGGAGGTGGGAACAACGTAGTCTTAAATTTTCCTTCTCTGTTTATCTTGTGCTGCATGTGTACATTTTTGTAAGGTAGCTCATAATTATTGGGGTTAGATCCTGTATAAATATGCTAAGAAATTAAAATATTCTCACTGAGATTTAGAATGAGATTAAAAATAAGTGTGGATGAGTCATCCCAAAGGTGATTTTTCAAGAGGCAACTGGACTTTCTTTGGTTTTTTTCCTTGAAGATGGTTTGTTTCTTATTCAAGAAGCTTCTAAAGTTCATCAGGAGGAAGAAAAACAAAGAAAGCCCCGTTCCTCTTGAAAAATCATCCATGAGGTGAAAGTCTGAGAATCTACATGGATAAGTGTAGATGAGACATCCAAGGATCCTGCATTGGAATTCTGATGAAATTCCTGACTGGAATCTCATTACATAGTAGAAGTCCTGTAGGTTATACAGGACTCCTACAAAAATAATACATAAATAAAAGACCTATAAAAGTGCTGTAACGCAGAGAAATTAAAACCCAGAAAATGCTGGCCATCCAGATATATCCATGTTGTGTACATTCAAGAGCTTGGAACTTTTCTAAAGAAAAATATATTTTACAACCAAAACAATATTTATTTTGATAAAGCATGAACCATCTTACTAACAACCAAAAAGGTGACTCTCCAAAAATACATTTTCTACTTTGTGTTATTTGCCTTGTAATGTTACATGGAACAAACTTCAAACAAATATGTAACTTTATTGTATGAATGGTCATAACTATGAAGGAGATAGGCAATTTAGAAAAATGAAAAATAAATAAACCATCTAAAATGTATCTAACTGAACGTTCTTCTGATATTACATGGGGTTATTGGGACTATTACATGGGGTTATTGGGACATGGGGTTATTCCCAGATTTCCTGGTCATTCTGATGAGGAATCCTGGGAATTTTAATCACAAAATATTTAGAAATCCCACATTAAGGGAAACAGCATTAACCAAACAGGGCATATTTGCACACCTATCTTGTGATTTACCAGTTTAACTCATGCTGTTTTCAAGGCTGAACATACAGGTGGATAATTTTTACCTGCTTTTTGCATTCTTGTCAATGTTAGGTTCTTGTTACATTTGACTTCTTCCAGAGTTCGTAGTCCCATTCTGTACCATTTTTCAGATGTCCTCAGTCCAACTCCAAAAACAGAAGTAAAGACCTATGCAGAGTAGAAATACATTCAGGTTAATAGTCTGTGGAGTGACTGGCCATATGTTTGATGCAGAGTTTCATGTTTTCTCCTGAATTTTAACACAAGAGTTCTAGCCACCCTGTAATTATTGTATTTATTGTAGGGAACTACACAGAAATGAGCTGTAGAGTCCCATTCCCCCCACCCCCAGGTGACCTCTCTTCCTCTGCTCTTTCTTCGCTCTCCACATAATCAAAGACTGCTCTTCGGATCTGTCACTGTCTTGCTCCCTGCCTCTATCACTATCCTAGTGAACCCAGTATCTTACAAGACCACATGACCATCCCAATAGACTGTGAGAAATGCTAAACCCCTCCCGTTTGTCCCCCACTTTCTAAGCTGTGGCACAACTGGTCTCTTCTAGCACTTCTTTTGAGGATACAACAATGGCCTTTAGAGTCATTGTTCTACTGGTGGGAGGGAGGACATCCCTTCAGTTATGCTAGGAAAATTTGTTTCTGAGCTTTCCCTCAGTCAGGAAATGTATCATCTGACTTTGAGATCTTCACTGCAAAACCCAATATGCACATTGCCCCTGGCTTCCTTGGACAACCATTTATTTGGTGTGGAATAAGATCTCTTGCCCAAGGCAGGAGGTTGGATGAGAACAGGGGTGTCGAACTCAAGGCATGGTTGAATCCAGTCCATGGGGCAGTCCTGGTTTAAACAATGCAAAGAGGAAAGATTGGCTCAGTCTACCCAGCACAAAGATCAGGCCAGTGTAGCTTTGGCTCAGTCTTCCCATGCAAAGAGGAAAAATCAGGCCAGTGTAGATTCAGCCCGGTCTATCCAGTATGAATAGGAAAGATCAGGCCAGCATGGCTTCAGCCCAGTCTACTCAATGCAAAGATGAAACATGCCAGCAGTTTGGGGAGTGGCATCAAGCTGACCATGCCCATCCTGTTGGCCACACCCATTCCACCCGCTCAATCAGCCGTGCATGCCTGGCCTCCTGAGTTCAACCACAGTCCTGAAGGGAGCCTCAATGAAATTGAGTTTGACACCACTGGATTAGAAGATCTCTGGGGTCCCTTCCAGCCCTGGGGTTCTACAATTCTATTCTGAATAGCCACTTCAGCTCAGCCTTTATGAAATATGAAGAAAATACATTCCAGGTAATCTTCATTTAAAAGCAGTAATTAGAAGCAGGATTTGTGTCACCCAGTAATGCAACCATAAAGGGCAAAGCATGTGGTTACACCACTTAGTGATGGCAATTCCAGCACTTCCAGTTGCCATCATTAAGTGAATGCCATCCTGTCATTAAGCACAATGTCATGTTGAAATGTCTGTGAATATTAGTAGCTCAGATTGGTAGTTGTGTTGTTGGTTTGAGCTCCGAACTTGGTGATATGGTTGCAAATGTTTCGTTCCCATTTGAGGAGTCATCTTCAGTGCACTTATTGTCAATCCTTTGGACAACCCAAAGTGCACTGAAGATGTCTCCTTGAACAGAGATGAAATGTTAGCAACCAAATTGCCAAGCTCAGAGCTCAAACCAGCAACACAATGTCATGTGGTCGCCATTTGCCACCTCCGGTCACCTTCCCTGTTGACTTTCCTTGTCAGAAGTTGGTAGTGAAGTCAAAGTTGCAAATGACAACCATGTGATCATGGGACACTGCAATGGGATAATTGCAAGCCAGTCACTGACAGGGGTGGGCTGCTGGGGATTCACAGGGGTTCGGAAGACTCTCTGTCTAAGATTCTGCACAGTTTGGAGAACCCCCAAATCCCACTCCTGGATGGCCCTGCCCACCCCTCCCTGCTCCTTCCAAGAGTCCCCACTTGGCCCATTTTGGATGCAGGTAAGTGCAGGGCACACAGAGGCTCAGGGTGGGTGAAAAATGCGCCTCCTGGAAGTTCGGGAAAGCTAGAAATGGACCTGTTTCCAGCTTCCAGAGAGCCTCTGGAGCCCAGGAAGGCCATTTAGAGTGTGCAGGAGTGTGATGTAGGAAGCTGACTAGGCCACACCCACCAAGCAACCGAGCAGAGAACCCTGCTAAAGAAAACCGTTTCTAAAATTTTTGAAGCCCACCCCTGGTCACTGAGTATCTATATAACAATCACAAATCCATGGAGATACTGAGATGTCCATAATTACAAAGTCATATGAGCTGTGGAAAAGTCAAACAAGTGTTTAAGTGAGGAACTACCTTCTATATACCTAAATTTGGAAAGCACACAGATTGCAGCAAGCAGCAGCAAGTACTCTTATCCAATAATATTTGCTATAGATTCAACAGCAATGCAAATATTACATTTATTAATAAAAGTGGGGAAGAGCACAAAAAGAAACAGAGACTTTACTAAATCACTAGGGAGGAGAGACAGAATTAGGGGTTTGTAAAACATGTCTAACAATGAGTAACAACATTTAAGATTCCAATTAGAATTACTTTCTACCCATTGAAATACAACTGTCCACCTTGGCAGGTCTTCCCTCTTTCTTTCCTGAAATACATCACCCAAAAAGGAGGTTTTTAAGCCTTTGCCCTTGTAAAATCTTGTTCTAAGAGGTAGTTTATTCCTTGGTCAAATAAATAGCAACAGCAATAACAGACTGGTATACCACCCCAAACTGCTTTACAGCACTCTCAGGGTGGTTTATCACCCCAGCATATTGCCCCCCAACAAAGGTCCTCATTTTACCGACTTTGTAAGGATAGAAGGCTGAGTCAACCCTGAGCCCTATCAGGATCAAACCCCAGCCATTTAATCACTATGCCATCAGGGTTCTCCACAGTAAAGTTTTGTTGGTGCATTACTTAGAGACTAGTTGGTCCTAGAAAGCTATTGAGAAAACAAAGCAATGATCTTCATATAAGTTGATATCTCATAAGATCAATGCATCTATTATGTATGTGCCACCTTGTAAATGGATTGTTTTTCAAAGTTTCATTGCAAGTAATTGAATTGATTGAATTTTAGAGCTGGTTGGAGAGGCCTATTTAAATCTTCCTTTGTGTTGAATCTCCAGGCTTTGAATATGGGTCATGCTAATTTATCTTGTATTTCCAAGATTATTTATTAATGCTAAAACAATAAAGACAAGAAAAGAATGATTCTGGAATATGTATGGCTTGGCATTTCAGATACAGCAAGTGAAATTATCTACTCTTTGTGAAAAGCATGGTGCTTATGAGGAAGAGCTGTTATATTTTGTAATCTCATTTGTCAAAAATTACTTAAATTCTTATCTATTAATTCTCTAGCATTGTTAATAGGATCATAAGAATTCACAGAATTGTTATTTGCTCTTGCACAATGGTCAGAATAAGGTTTGTAAAGCATGAGTTATCCCTGGCAGGAAACAAAACAAAATTAAACTTTTCCATCACTCAGAAATATTATCTGCTTTTTAAAACACTCTCAGCAAAGTTAGATTTCTTCATGGCAATCTTCCTGTAGTAAATCACTTTAGGTGCAATTAAACTTCAACCTAAACAAATTTATTTGGAAATCAGGCTTAAATGAACCAACTAAATGGACTTAAAATTAAGCCTAAATCCCAATAACTTATATGCTTACTGTTAGCATAATTAGCAACAGATAAATGAAATGGTTAATTAATTAATTACTACACTTGTATCTTGTCTCATTCAATAGATGTTGGGCAGCTGAAAAATTATTCATTAAATGCACTGATTGCTGTTCATTAAGAACAAAGACCACCATGGATTGCAAATGCACAATTCAGCAAGTAGGTTTTCAGAGCAGGCTCTGAGAGGTTATGTGTCATCTATATTTGATCATCTGTATCAAAGCTTTTCCAGTGTCCAGGTGCTTAAATCCATGACATGGAGAAATATTTATTGTAAGTTTTATATCTCGTCTTTCATCTGGAAACTGCAATTTACCAATGTAGGATCTTCAGTCATTTTATGAACACTCCAACAATCCTGTTGGCCGGGGAAATGACACATCTAAAAATCACTCAATATATCCAACATGAAGGTGAGGGGGTTAAATTTGAATGCCAGGTTTCCATTCACTGGTATATAATCTCCTCTCTTCACACCCCTAACATTGGAAGAGTTAAATATAAAAGTCAATTACATTTCCATCGGATATCCAGCAGAATTTTCAGATGTCCAATACTCGTTACAGGTAGTCTTCGACTTACAACAATCTGTTTAGTGACCATTTAAAGTTACAATGTCATTTTAAAAAAGTGACTTATGACCGTTTTTCACATTTGCAACCATTGTAGGATCCCCATATCCAAGTGATCAAAATTCAGACTTTGGCAACTGACTCATATTTATGATGAATGCAGTGTCAAGTGATCCCCTGTTGTGACCTTCTGACAGGCAAAGTCAATGGGAAAGCCAGATTCACTTAACAACCATGTTATTCCCTGAACAACTGTGGCAAGAAATATCATAAAATCGGGCAAAACTCAAAAATGTCTCATTTAGCAACAGAAATGTTGGGATCCATGGTGGTCAAATGTTGAGGACTACCTGTACACCATTTTTAATAATGTGTTAGGATGACATGTCCCAAAGGTGCTTTTTTTGCAGAAACAATTGGACTTTCTGGTTTTTCTTTGAAGACATTTCACTTCTCATCCAAGAAGCTTCTTCAGTTCTTCAAGCCGAAGAAGCTTCTTGGATGAGAAGCAACATGTCTTCAAAGAAAAACCAGAAAAAAAACCCAGTTGCCTCTTGAAAAAAAAGCACCTTTGGGACAACGATGACCTGGATGACTGCGAATCTCCATCGACATTCGATACAGGCTCATGATGGCGAACCGATGGCACGTGTTCTAGTCAAATTTATCTGCGCTGTGCATGTGCGTGTCTCCCAGGTGATTTTTGGTCCATTTGAGGCCTTTTTCAGCCTCCCAGAGGCACAAGGGAAGCATCTGCAGTCTTTGAAGGCCAAAAGAAGTGACAAAATGGACCCATTTTTTGGCTTTCAAGGCTGCAGAGGCTTCCCTTGAGCACCTGGGAGGCCAAAAAAGGCCTCAAACGGGCCAAAAATCACCTGGGAGGCATGCACATGTGCAGTGCAGGTAAGGGGACAGTGGGGGGGAATGCGTGCATATGCGCAGAGGGTTTGGGGGGCACGCATTGTCTTCTGGGTGCTGGCATGTGAGCGCACATGAGAGAGTAATTTTCGGCCCAGGAACCCAAAAAGTTAGCCGCCATTGACATCAGCTCTCCTGCTGGAGCATAGTGTTGGACTAGATGACCTCCAAGGTCCCTTCCAACTCTCTTATTCTATGTTCTATGCTTTCAGAATTCAAAACCAGTTAGTTTACTTGAAAGGCAGGGGATTTGGGTACGGAATTACAACTTTCTTAGCCACTGTATTTCCTTCTCAGCCAAACCGGGATTAGATTTCCTTTTCCCTTATAATCCATCCGGTCTGCAGACTCAGAGGATGAAATGTAGAGGAAACTTATATGCAGCCCTTTGGCAACTGTCAAAAAGAAAAGCAGAAACCGACTTACTTTAATTGATCTGTAGTTTTCATCGTTTAGCACTGCTTTCACTTTAGAACTCTCCCCTTCTTCCAATATATCCTGAATGCATAGGAGAGACATATTTGTGCAGGTTTATACACATTTCTGTGGTATTTATGTTGCAATCTAATTACCTCTAATAGCCTCTCAGGCTTTAGCAGTCCTGTTTTAAAATTCAGGCTGAACTCATACACATACTTAAGCATTGTTGGTTTTGTGAGAAGATAAGCATGCGAGGCATTTTTTAAAATGTTGCTGAGCTTTTTACTGTTGCACAATAAACTGAGAGGAGAATCTGAACAGCAATTCTAGGCAGCGTTTAATTATAGTGTCTCCCTCTACCCTTCCTTAACATCCATCCACATTGCAAAGAAGAAAATATGTCTGTTGCTAAAAGTGATCAAGGGAAGGGGTCGTTTTGCAAATGATCTTTCATTGTAATGCTTTGGTACAAATGCAATTCCTAGAGACTCTCCACAAAAATTAACCTGATGAAATGAACTTGTTTCGAAAACAAAATGGGAGGGATTTCTAATTTTTCTCACTAAGTGATGGGAGGGGTGTTATTACCTTGAGACAAAGGTTCTCTCCCTTGTACCCAGAAAGAGCTAAATTACATACAATGTTTGAGATACAACATGTTAAATATTTCCTCTCTTATGTCAGGGATCAGGTTTAGATCAGAACCCCAGCATTATATCCCAAGCAAGACATGACAGCAATGTTCCAATATTTGAGTGGCTGCCACAAGCTATTTTTCAAAGCACCTGAAGGCCAGACAAGGAATAATGGATGGAAACCAAACAAGGAAAGATTCAACCTGGAAATAAGAAGACATTTTCTGACAATGAGAGCAATCAGCCAATGGAATGGAAGCTGCCTTTGGAAGTTGTGGGAACTTCATCACTGGAGGCTTTCAAGAAGAGATTGGACTTCCATCTGTCAGAAATGGTGCAGGGTCTGCTTGGGTGGTGGGGTTGGACTTGATGACCTACAAGGTCCCTTCCAACTCTGTTAATTTGTATCTGTATATTTGCATGTGATATATTTTATTGTTCCCGCCATACAATTTTGAACAAGATGAATACAGGGAGTCCTTGACTTATGTCCTCAGTTGGGACCAGATTTACTATTGGTAAGCAAAATGGTTGTGAAATGAGTTGCAACTGATTTTATGACCCTTTGAGCCATGTTTATTAAGCCAATCACTGCAGTTGTTGAGCGAATCACATAGCCATTAAGCAAATCCAGCTTCTCCTGTTGACTTTATCACAAGCTGGCTGGGAAGGTCACAAATGGCAATCACATGACCCTGGAATGTGGCAACCATTATAAATATATGCCTTCTGGCAAGCACCCTAATTCGCATCATGTGATCATGGGTTTGTAGGCAGAGGCGGTATTCAGCAGGTTCTGTCTGACCAGTTCAGGAGAAACATCAGTGGAAATTTTGAGTAACTAATAGCAGAACTTTTGCGTAGTTTGGAGAACTGGCAAATACCACCTCTGACTGGCCCCGCCCCATCTATTCTCTGTCTCCCGAGTCCCAGCTGATCAGTTGGGTCTTCTTTGGTTGCCCTGCACAGGAGAACAGAGTTGGAAAGCAGGTTAATGGGATGGGAAGGGAGATTTTTGCAGTATCCTTCCCCTGCCACGCCCACCAAGTCGCGCCCATAGAACTGGTAATAAAAAAATTTGAATCCCACCACTGGTTGTAAGTATGAAAACCAGTCATAAGTCATTTTTTTCAATGCTCTTATAACTCTGATCAGTTGCTAATGAATTATTGTAAGTCAAGGACTATCTGTATTGAGAGGAGAAAGACCAACATGGGCAAAAGGAAATCATTGATATGTGTCTCTGAGTGCGAATGCTTTCAAAAAGCACTTTGTGACATTTCACATAACATACCTCAATTATTTCTCTGACTTGTTTTCCCATCCAGGGCAGCCCTTCAATGTCATTCACTCGAACTACAGTGAATGGAAGACATTTCAGCAGGGAAGCTGCTCTTCCAAATGCGAGGCAAAACTCTTTATTTTCGTTGAATTCATAGTTTTCAACCAGGATTTCAAACGCATCCTTGAAGCAGTGAAGATAGGAAACAGGGGAAAGATTAGTAACAATTTAGAACAGGCAGAAAGTTTAAAACTTGTAAGTGGATGAACAAATGTCTTTATATTATGATAAATGTAAAACACAA
The DNA here is from genome assembly GCA_015471245.1 of Laticauda colubrina. Taxonomy (NCBI): domain Eukaryota; kingdom Metazoa; phylum Chordata; class Lepidosauria; order Squamata; family Elapidae; genus Laticauda; species Laticauda colubrina. The sequence goes on along the minus strand of BLBF01000016.1, from coordinate 31,257,366 downwards.
TTGTTAACCTGCTAAATATTTTGCTCACAGCTATATTTAATAACATATCCTGCAATGAATCATTATGTGTTGTTTCAGTTTCCGTTAGCCAGAGAATGTGGACCAACAGAATCTGAATAAATTTCCAGAGCCTAAAAACATAACTGCTACCTTGTTGAATACTTTACCTCAATCTTCTTTCTCAAATATATATATTTACTCATGAAAATATCTTTTTGGAATCAATCTTTTTGAAACAATCAAAGATAATAGTTTAAAGCAGGTTCAGATTCCAAAATGAGAAGTAAACCTGGTCGAAATAAAAAAAAAGAGTTGATGGAGAGTGTCCATGGATAGGTTGAAATTTGCAAGATGGATGGTGGACATTGCAATCCAAGCCCCACCTGTCTTTATTATGCATACAGTACGACCACAAGTACCAAAGAGTACCATCTACTTGGATCATGATGCACATCTACCATCTATCAGATTTTGATATCTTCCACTCTGAACACCACAGGATGGTACCAATGTCAGGAAGAATTTGGAGATACCAGAAGCAGTGAATAACCCTGAAGCCATTTCCACATTAATATGGCTTTTGCCATTTCAACATTCCAAATCTCACCATTTATTCTGGATTTGCTGGACCTAACTTTCTCACTCACCCCCCCCCCCGGAA
>BLBF01000016.1:31233312-31256305 GCA_015471245.1 Laticauda colubrina | reverse complement strand
CATAGACCAGGTGACCTATTCCAAAGATACGGAACTTACTGGAGGAGTCTGCTGGCTTTTCAGGGTTGTATGTGGGGTGTAGTATGTCTAGGTGAGACCTTAGTTTTCTGTCCATTAATAATTCGGCTGGGCTTTTATTATTGTGGTGTTTGGTGTAATGTGCTGTATAGTTAATAGTTTATAGATTTTTTCCTGTATATCTCCAGGTCCTAATTTTTGTAGTGTATCCTTAGTAAAATGAACCATGCATTCCACCCGTCCATTCGTAACCAGCTGACCTGGCGCTGTTAGGGCATGCCTTATTCCTTGTTCGGCGAGGAACTTTTCGAATGTCAGTGTGGTGAATTGTGGCCCGTTGTCAGATACCACTAGATCTGGTAACCCATGTTGTAAAAAGTTTCCTTAGTTGTCTGATTACGGCTTCTGTTGTGGTTGAGTGCATGTTGCTTACCTCCAATCAACTGGATTGATTGGATATCAAAAATGTGTGTCCTTTCGTTGGTCCTGTGAAATCAATGAGTATCCTCAACCATGGGCCCCTAGGTGTTTCCCAGTCGAGGACAGGTGCAGCAGGAGCTGTAGGTCTAGATTCTTGGCATTGTTTGCACGTTGCCACCATTTCCCAATATCCTTATCCAATCCCTGGCCATCATATATAACTCCTGGCCAGGGACTTCATCCTTACAATACCTGGGTGTCCTTCATGCAATATGTCAAGTACTTTTTCCCTCAGTATGTCCGGTATGATCACCCCATCCCCCCCACAGTACACATCCTTTTAAATTAGATAGTTCAGTCTGTCTGATACGAAATGGTCTGACAGTTTTGTCATTTCCCATCTCCGTCCACCCTTTAACTACCCAATTTAAAATCCACGCCTGAATTCTGTCTTTTGCGGTTTCTTTTGCAATGTCTGTTGCTGTTATGGGTAGATTTTCCCACATCTCGATTTGCAGAAACGTTGATGTGGTTGGTGCAGGATCATCTTCTAACTCAGGTAGGGGGGAACGGCTCAGTGCGTCAGCATGTGTTATATTCTTCCCTGGTCGGTGGACTAAGTCATAGCTGTATGCAGCGAGGAACTCGGACCATCTCGTCATTCGCAGTGACAGTATGTTAGGTGTAGCTTTGTTTCCTGCTAGTATTCCTAAAAGAGTTTTATGATCTGTAATCAGTGAAAATGTTCTGCCGTAAATGTATTCGTGGAATCGTTTGACTCCTGTTATTACGGCCAACGCTTCTCTGTCCAATTGGCTGTAATTTTTTTTCCGCTTTTGATAGGGTTGTGGAGTAGAATGCGATTGGTGCTTCTCTTCCATCGGGTAATATGTGGCTGAGTATGGCCCCGATGCCGAACGGTGACACATTGCAGGTCAATGTAGTGGTAGGGTTTCGCTGTATTGGATGACTACAGAGTCTGATGTGAGTAAGTCTTTGATTCCCTGAAATGCGGTTTCTTCTCATCGCCCCCAGGTCCAGGTAGCTTTTTTATCCAGCAGTCTGTGTAAGGGTTCCGCTGTTGTTGCCTTCTGTGGCAAAAGACATTGTAAAAGTTAATAAGTCCCAAAAAGGTTTGTAACTCTGTTTTATTTTTGGGTCTGGGAGCTTCTTTGATTGCTCTGATTTCTTTTCCATGGGGTGGATTCCTTCTTTATCTATGAGGTATTCCAGGAACTCAACATTATCGGTAGTTAGTTAGCACTTCTCTCCTTTCACTTTGAGTCCCGCCTCTTTAAATCTTTGTCAGACTTCCCTCAGGCGGCCTTCCAGTTGTTTTTTGTCCTTGGCGGCTACCAATACATCATCGAAATATGGTACCATCCCCTTGATTCCTTGTAATAGGCGCTCCATCAAACTTTGGAATACTCCTGGGGCCACATTAACTCCAAATTGTAGTCTTTTGCATTTGAATGCCCCCCTGTGAGTCACAATTGTTTGTGCTTCCACTGTTTCTGGGTCAACTGGTAATTGTTGGTATGCTTGTGCAAGGTCGAGCTTCGCAAAAAAATTTCCTCCCTCCAACAAATGAAAAAGGTGTTGTACCACCAGATGGGGTATGCGCTTTGTTGTAGCATGTGGTTGAGGGTGGCCTTATAGTCTCCGCAGATGCGCATGGACCCATCTGGTTTAATAGGGGTCACAATTGGAGTTCCCCACCTTGCGTGGTCTATTGGCTCTAATACCCCTTATACAATGAGTTCATCCAATTGTTCATCGATTTTTGGTTTTAATGTGAAGGGGACTCATCTCATCTTTAGCCTAATTGGGGCTACATTTGGGTTCAAATTAAATCAGATAGGGGACCCTCGGTACTTGCCTAGTTCTCCATTTAAGACGTCCTGGAATTCTCTCATCAGGTTCTCTTCCCAGTCCATCTCGGTGACATTGTTGATCCTGGTAACTCCAATTCCTAGTGGTGCAAACCATTCGAGTCCCAGTAGGCTGGGGTGATCCTGGTCTACTATGGTCAGTGGGAGAACTTTCTTATATTTTTTGAAGTTGACTTGGAAATGTCCTAATCCGACTACGGGGATCCTGTTTCCTTGGTAGTCTTTTAGCGTAAGTTTTTGTCTTTCTAGTTCCTTCCTTTCCATATCTGGTATCAGACTCTTTAGGGTGTTCCACAATATCATGGATAGGTACGAACCAGAATCCACCTCCATCTCGCAAGGTTGCCTTCTATGGTGACTTGTACATGCACCTTATTTATGTTTGTTGCGCTTGAGTGTCCAATAATTATTGTCTGGTGTGTTTCCTCTTTTCTATTGGCTTCATTGAAACACTTGTTCCTGTTTTCTCAGCTTCTCAGGCTCCCTGTTTGCCTCTCTCGCTCTGGGGGGGGGTGTACTTCCTCTTCTTCTAGGACTGTAGTTATTTCTGTTTCGGCAGACCCTAGCGATGTGTCCCCATCTTTCACAATGCCTGCAGACAGTGTCAAGGAAACAGCACTTGGAACGTGGGTGGTCGCCTCCACACCCAGCACAGCAGAAGTCTGACTTCCTTTCTCTTCGCTCCCGTCTGTTTTTTTCCAACTGGAGTCTATGTATCTCTTCATCTTCTTCGTTGGTTTCGGACATGGATTTGATGTCCTCATGGGGTGTTGTGGTGGCAGTTTTTTTAGTGCCCTCGAGCTTCTTATCTTGGTCTTGGCTAGGTTTTCTTGGAGTTTCCAGGGTTGCCCTATTCATCTGTCACATTTTGGCTGCTGATCTTTGCATTGCTTCAGCTGCGGTGGCTTCAGCGATGGCCTCAGTTACTGTTATGTTTGGTCTGGTCAGTAGTCGGCACTGTAGGGTGAGGTCTCTTAATCTGAGGACCACGCGGTCCCTCATGGCTTTGTCCATGTTGAGAAATTTGCATGCTCCTCCAATGTTCCTTAGAGCTGCCATAAAATCCCCTATGCTCTCACCTTCCTTTTGGTCTCGCTTGTAGAATTTGTGTCTCCGGATGAGGCTTGAGACGGCTGGTGCATAATGGGCTCTCAATAGTCTGTCTAAGTCTGGCCACTAAGACTGTCTAAGTCTGGCCATTTGCTTCACATTCCAGGGTTTTGCCAATGCCTTGGCCATCTTGAATACTGTGGGTCCACAGTGGGTTAGGAAAATGGCTTTCTTTCTTTGATCGGAGATTTCTTGTAGATTGTTCCCTTCTAAGAACATCAGGAACCGGTCGATGTAAGACTCCCAGTCTTCCATCTCTGGGTTGAATGGTGTGGGTGGCACGTTGTTGCTGGCCATCTCATCTAGCTCGGTTCTCTGGCCACATGCTCAGTGGTCTCCTTTGTTCAGTATCCCACCTTTGTTGCCAGTGTTCTGTTGTGGGAACGAATGACTCTAGACCCAGTGATACTTCAGCTCTTTTATTTTTCTCTCTGTGACTGCTCTGTAGCGGAGCCGTGGCAGCTTCTTTTATAGTGGCTGCTCACAGCTCGTGCCCAATGACGGCTCTTTAAAATGCCCACCATCAGGCAGACCAATCAAAATGAACTATTCAAATATATAACACATAGCATTGTAGAAAAGGAGATCATATAGTCTTTGCAAAAGGCAGAAGGTAAGGGAGCTATCCTGAAAGTGTAACTTGCAGATTAATCACCTATAGTTTTCAGTGATGTTCTCTAAACAACAGCAGTATTGAAGGCATCAGAAACAATGTCATTTTCTGTCTCTGCTTTCTCAGCTTCTCCAAGCTGCCACAGGACCAGTGATGGGATTCAATTTTTTTTACTACCGGTTCTGTGGACGTGCTTGGTGGACATGGCAGGGGAAGGATATTGTAAAATCTCCAGTCAGAGGTAGAATTTGCCAATTCTCTGAACTATTCAAAATTTTCACTACCAGTTCTCCAGAACTGGTCAGAACCTGCTGGATACCACCTCTGCACAGGACCCAGCAGAAGGAACTGCATCTCAGCTTCCTCCCTGGTTTATTTGATGGAAATTTCTTCTTCCCATCATCTCCAATGTGTAAAAATAAAACCAAAAAAATCCCAAAACTCTTTGACATCTAATTGAGTATTTTCCCAATCCAAGGGCAATGTTTGTCACCTTTCATAGTCTCATTAGGAAGTCTAGCTCTATAATTGTGTGTCTATTTCTCTAAAAGTAAGTAGGTATCTTTCAATAACAACAGGTATTTTTAATGCTATATCAAGGAGAGTCAAATTGAGACCCATACAAGGATTTTAAAAAGTAAGATTATTGCTATTTTAGACAAATTGCTGCAAATTAAAACTTGATCATATAAAAAAATTCTGAAATCCCTGTGTTTGCTGAGAACTTCAGGCTTTAGAAACTTACAACTTAGCACATGCTCTAACCATACAAATACACAAATGCACACACACACACACACACACACACACACACACACATATCTATATTGCTTGTATACCTTGCTAGAAAAAAAATGGTGTGAACTAGGAAAGGCACGTATAAATATATACTGGGTATCAGTATATATCAAAGTCATTAAAAGCAGAGCTGAATATAATTAAGAATGACTGAAATGAGAGCTAAAAACAACACTGACAGATACTTCACAGTATCAAAATTTGTTGTTTTTTCACAGTTAAAGCAAGAAAACTCAAAATAGATTCTCTGTGCAAGAAGAAACCTCAAAGCCATTTTTCACACTGATAACAAAGTGTGTTGTCTCATTCCAATAAACCTGGTATTTTGGTAAATGAAAATTAGAAGAGATGTAGTTGCTAAAATAACATTTATTTCTTGCCTTCTTCTCTATTGAGAGGCCAGTTTGGATCACTCAGATGCAGGAAATGTTCACAAAATGTCAAAAAATATTTGTTACTTAAAATGCTGGACTAAAGTGTGCATTATTTTGTTCTACTGTAGAACAATGGAGGTTAAGTTTCCCTTTTGAATAAAGCTTTACTTTCAGCATTTCTTCTAAATGAAATGAATAACCAGCTAGTTTTAAGGTTGTAGGCTATTATTAATGGCAAAATATGAGAACAATTTTAGGCTCGGTGGGAAAACCAGGGGTGGGATTCAACTGGTATAACAACTGGTTTGCTGAGTGCACATGCGCATGCTCCACATTTTTAAAAAAGCCCATATTTACAAAGTTACAAAACTGCTGCAATGGGTTTAAAGGATAGGACAGCAGGGAGGTGGTCTCATATGTCTCAATTATTTAAATCAAGTTGCTCTAAAAGTGACTGGATCTCACTTCATGTTTGTATCGTCCGTGAAACTAATATTGCATTTCCCAAATGGTTTTGCATATTTTATATGTTAAAATGAGATGTCTGCAAGGAGCATAGTCCAATGTTGTAGAATCTACGTAATATGAAAATACATTTTCCACCCAATAATTATCAATTTTCCCAATTGTCTATCCTTCTGTCTTAGAAAAATGCAGCTGATATTTTATTGAGAGGTTACATTCTATTTTGGGGGGGCCCATTTGCCTGCCTCTGCTTCTTAGTTTTCCTGTCAACTTCAAATAAAGCTTATTTTATTTCACTTAGACAAAGATATCTAATTTATCTGTATGTAACCATACTGAATTTTGGCCATTTGTAAGATACCTTTGAAAAATGCAATACTTCAGGTTGGTTGAGTTGGGTGGGTAGGTTGTTTTCTTACCTACTTAATGAGATCATGGATGATGTAAGAGTTTGGTTTCCCTATATTAGATATCAGAAGAAGGGAGCAGGTATATTACTACAATTATACATTGCATTATACATGCAATATAATAACAGTTAGAATGTTCTTAATATTCTATAATGCTATCTTGGGAGACTGGAGCAAGACATACTACCAAGGGAATAATCAGATTATAGATAGCATAACTCTCAACAGGCAAAAAATTCAGAAGAGACTGTAGGAAGTTAGCACCCATCCCTTTCCTAGAAAAATGAAACACCCTAGGAAATATTTAAAAGACAGAACATTTCCCCTAAAAGGGAAATAGAAACTCAAAGAGATGGAAGCTCACCCCCCACCTTTGTTAATGGATGAGCTATTAAGACCTGGGCCAGAGTATTCTACATAACAAAGGCATCTACCCATCTCACTACCTAGCGTGGGAAGATTGCATCAGCCAGCGTTCAGGTGAAGCCATGTAGTCCAGCTAAGACCCCCGCCCCTGGGAGTCTGACAGCCAATGGGATACATTTCTTACACAGGAACAAGAAACTTTAAGGTGGGACCCAACAGAGGATATAATACTAAGGGTCTCTCAGCAGCTTGCTCCTTGTTTTCCTTCACCCAACTTCTTGAAGCGTGTGATCAACCTTTTCACTTTGGAGCTCCAAGGCATGTGGTCCTGTCCACCATTAAACCATCTTTCCAAACAGCCTCCATGTTTCCAGTGTTTCCTTGGAACTGAACCCAGAAGGTTAATTCTTCCAACAAGACCCTTCTTAGTTTCTCAGTGTGTAAAGGAGACAAGGAGAAGGACTGTACTTTCAAACATGCAAGATTCTTTTTGTGTAGCTTTATAATAACATAGAATCAAGATTGATTTTAGTCTTGTGGGATAAACCAGATAGGAATCACAATTAGATGGTTCTACGTTTTTGTAAGTCTATACGATATTTCCTTGGCAGTGTCTCTATGCCTTGCTCCCAAGGTCTTTCCCACATACCATTACATAGTCACCGTTGCTTCACATTGATAGTTATTTGAGCACTGTGAGCTTATCAGCTGCTGTTATGGCTACCTACTCATTTTCTACCAGTTCTGTCATCTCCCCATTTGCTTGGCCATATTTCCTTCTGTATGAGCTAATGAGATAAATTCTCCCTTGTAAGCCCCTTGATCTTCTGGAGAAAAGACAAGATATAAATCTAACCCAGAGAAAGACAAACACAGATGCAGAGAGCTAAATATATGCAATGATATAGCAAACACATAAGCAAAAAAGAAAAGCCAGTATATGTATTTCCATCAAAGTTCTGTGATAAAGTTAAAAGAATTGTCAGATGTTGTTTATAGCATTGTTTGTAAAATGTAAATTACTAAGGGATCACAGTACATATGCGCCCCTTATTTTGTACATCACTATCTTAAACTTAAGGCAATTGTTACTGTACTCCCAGTTAATTATCTTTAGCATATTTGTTAATTATGGAAAGCAGAACAGAATATAGGTGTTCATAGATTGACAACTGTTACATACTATACTCCAGTTGTACAACATGGGATGAGACTGTGGGGAATTTATGTAATATTCTGAATAAGTAAAAGTCAATAATAAATTATGATAGGTGTCATAATGGTTCAATAGGAACAAGATGAGAGAATACAAAAAAAAAGACTGACTGAGGAATGAATAAGAACTTTGACTATATGATATGTAACAACTTAGCAAAAGTTCAGAGTTGAAGGGTAAGTGTATATCTTTGTGTGTTTAAGGTAAGATTTAAGCACAATCTATTCCTATTGTACAGATGGGAAAGGAATCAATATAAATCTTAAGAATAATGGAGTTGTTATTTATGATGACAGATTGAGAGAATTAGTGAAGGATAAGAGAATAATGAGAAATTCTGAATGTGAAACAGACCATTTTTTTGCTGGTCTTGAAAAAAAATAGATATAGAAAAAACAAAAGAAAAGTTGAAGCAGAATCACTGCAGGAAGACAAAGTATGAGTCCTCAGACAAAAAGAATATTAATCTCCCGGCAGAATGAAAAAAAAGTAGACATAAGGAAAGAGAATGAAAGGAATTGTGTGTCAAAGAAGTATATGGAATGATTCTAAGAAATATTTAAAAGACGTTTCATGGAATAATAAAATAAAAGTAGCTGAGGATTAAAAAAAATGGTTATAAGTGAATGATTTCTTCAAAAAATAAGAAGAAATATTGTATAATGTGTATACAGAATAGATGAGGTCAACTTTTTCAACAAACTTATTATAACTTCTTTCTTTTTATTAACCGCACAAATCTTTTTTGATCCTATGAAAGTTCAATTGTTTTTCTTAAAATCTGCTGGGAGGTTATTGGTTCATTATTTTTTTCTGAATGTATTATTATTTTATTAGACCTTTAATTTAATTTTGAACATTTAAAGGATCTTAATTTTTAACAGTATTTTATCACTGACATCTTATTTCAATTTATTCCTATTTTAATTGTCTTAAGGGTTGCACTTATCTTTTTTTTGTGCTTATGCATCTGCAGGGAGTTTTTTTATCTTAGTTTCTCCTGTAGTTCATAGTTTCTGTTTTGATGCTGTATTCATTCATTGACGTTAATTGTCAGTAAGCATAGTTAGTGGATTGGTGGTTGGTTGGTTGGTTGGTTGGTTGGCTGTGCATAGAAAGTAAAATATACCTGAAAACAGGAGCAAAAAACTGTTAAGAATAAAGGTAAAATTGATGCAGGTTATTTTTTATGGGAGTGAGAGAAGGTGGGGGAAGGTTAGGTCAATGAGTCTATAATGGATCAAGGGGGCCAAAACAAGAAAGTTCCAGCATCCTGGAAGAAGTATTTTGGAGAGTCATAGTTAGAATAGGATAGTGATGTATTGAACAGCAGAATTAAAATCAATGTAATAAAAGTTAAGAGTTAATAAAAGTTAGGGGGGAAGTGATAAAATGGAAATAAGAAACACTGTGAACATATTGAAAAATGTCAGGGCTGCTGGCATAGATGGTGTAATTGGAGAGATGTTAAAAAATAGATGTACAAACAAAAATGGATACTGTACAGACTACTTACAGACAAAAATAGAAGGATATTTCGATTCCCACCTTGGACGAATAGCTACAGAAGCTGATGGAGTTGGCAGAAATGGATAGATTGACGGCTTTGATCAAAGAAAAGAATATAAGTACTTTTGTTGCTTCTGGACTTTGTGCTTGAGGTGTAAAAAAAATAAAACTTTGATTTTGGCTTTTACTGATTAGATTGATTTGGTTCTGTAGAAATGGCTAGTTTATATTATTACAGAAAAGTAAAAAGTTGTAGTTCGATGTTAATGCTTTATTTTACTGCAATGGAGGGAGTCAGAAGTCAACAGGTTTTTTTATTTTCTCCTCCCATGCCCCCTGTCACTTCTCTTTCCCCTTCTTGCCCCACCCTGTGTCTTCCTATTTGCTTTTGTATTTTTTTGTATAATCTAATAAAATGTTTAAAGTGGGAGAGAGAAATATGGCTGTGGTTTGCTTACTACAGTACCTGGGCAATTTATTTAATATGTGTGTGAATATTGCATCTATATCTGACAACCGAAAGAATATGTTTCTTTCTAATACAAAGTGAAGGGAGCAAGAGTGTATGCAAAAAAATGATTAGACAGTTGGTAGAATTCTGACTCAAAGAGTACTCGAGAAGACAGGAGCAAAATGTGGGATCTATAGTGTGACTATGTAGGCAAAGGATGGGCAGATCAGTTTTTGCTCTTCCTAAAGCTACAATAAAGTTGTAGCTGTGAAGGGAGGAGAGATTATACGCTTCTTGATTAAGACATGAATTGAATATGTTTTCATTATGAGGTTTTTTTGAGTGAATATGGAATTAAAAGTTGGTTGCTGACTGCAATAGGAGCAGTAGACAGATAGACAGAAACATTCACATTAAATAATTATAGTATAATTATGAAGATAAGAGAAAGGGATAACAGTAATAGAAAAGTGAAAAAGAAATGTTGAAAAAGAAGTAGAAAAGAAAGAAAAAGAAAAAAGAAAGTATAAGAAAGTAGCCTTCAGTCTTCTGAACAGCAGTTATAAGTATATATTTTGCTGTTTCTCTAAGGTTACATCAAAGATTCCATCATCAAGCCCAAAGGTGTCAAACTTGTGTCATCACGACATTGTCACATGACATATTGTGACTTTTTTCCCCTTCGCTAAACTGGGCATGTGTATGGCCCGCAGGCTGCAAGTTTGACACTTCTGCTCTAGCCTTTTTAATCATTAAATCCATAAATCATCCTTTTTTTTCTTTTTTTTCCAGCAAAAGATCCCTAAATTGTGAATAAATATACTAGTTGATCTTTGTCTCTGAGTCTATGGTAAAACAAAGAGACATAAAGCCAACAATAAACAAGTGCTGAACGAGCAGAGGTTGAATACAAAACTGATTGGTAAGAAAGAGATGTGTTGGGGAGCTTGATCATACAAAGGGAATGAATGAAAACCAAAGTGCAAAACGAATATATGAAGAAAGAATGAATGTATTGAGAATAGGTTGTGGTTGGGTGGAGTTGATGAGACTCTGAAAAAGAGAGGGGGCAAAAGTTTAAACAACAAGAATGAATGTATAAAGTAATGTGGGGTTGTGGTGAAAGCAAGGATGGTTTACAATGACTGAAACTTGTGTTGTGATATAATGAATGGCAGCAACATCAAGAGAGAGCAGAAGGGTACAAAGAGCCTCACCTTTTGCTCCTGAAGATGTTACCTGGTGAGGTAATGAAATGTTTGCAAGCAAATAACCAAGCTCAATCAATGAGCACTGAAGGTCCCACAGTTTAATCCTGATATTCTCTTCTGATATAAAACTATGATGGGTATGTGGTTTTTGTATAAATAAACACTGCACACTAAATCATTGTTGCTGCTTTGTGAAAAGCTGGAACTATAGAACATTCTGACTTCTTTCGAAGTCTATTATAGGCCAGCATATTATATCAAGTAAACTTAAAAAGCATGCAAGGAACTGATCTCTGCAGGTAGCTATTAACTGAAATGCAATTTATCTGACCAAACCAGGCATCAAGCATGATGTGAAAGAAGCTTCTCTAGAACCTTTGAAAATGACTGATTTAAAAAATATCAAAGGTTACTTAGTACATTACCAGCATACCAAAGAATGCTACATACCATAAGCCAGAGAGGATCTTTATAAGAAACATCAGTAGCTTCCTTATGGAATAAAAGACACACAGAGAGAGGCAAGCAAGAAAAATCATCCATTCACAGTATCTGCATAACCTCTGAAGATACCAGTAAATTAAATAAAGCAAAACAGTTGGTGGGGGGAAGCATTCTAGTTTTAAATTGAGAGGAAAAGTAAAATGATAAGTATGTCTAATCAAATATTGTTGGCAATCAATTGAAAGATGTCATCAAGTCTTTCATTTCAAATAACACTTTCATTACCCAATGTTTTCTCCCACTACCAGGAACTCATTAAGACATTTTAAATAAAAATTAACTCAACACTGCATATATATTCCTCCTTCAATGAAACATTGTTGATGAATGCAGAAATTAATTATGGAGTTGCCTTTTTTCTATAAGGCACATTTTGGCATGTTTTGATTTATTTACTCACAATTTTTTAAAAAAAACTGTCATTATTTCTATCTCTGTTCAACTGGGTATAATTTGAATTGACTGCACACAGAGAGAGAGAGAGGGAGGGAGGGAGGGAGGGAGGGAGAGAGAGAGAGAGAGAAAGAGAAATACAGCAGGTCAGATTTAACACGTGTTTAATAAAATGAGGATCTTCTTTTTGGAACTTTTTAGGACTGTGTAAAATAAAGTAATGTGCTTGACTGCTGCACATTACATAGTAAAACAGAAATTCCACTACCCTTTCTGTATTAAAAGTAATATTGGTCTAAAAACTACTTTCCAATTTCCAAAAGTTGTGTTACCTTTGAGCAGGGCATCTCAATGTTTCATGTGTTCTTGTGAAATTTTTCAATTATTCACATTCTTCATGAATGTTTTTGTTTCCCAATTGAAAATGGCTCCTGCAAATTGCTCCCATGTTATTTCACTTCCTGGGCTTGAATTAAAGCTAGGGAGCTAGAAAAGCTATAGATGGCTGTGAAGCTGGTCTAGGTTAATTTCTTTATCCCATCTTTTCTCAACAAGCAAAAGGCAGTTTAAAACAATCTCCCTTCATCTTAGCCATGCTAGATTGGTCTGAGAGAAGGTGATTTCTGTTTCTATACTAAGGATAGACTTGACTCTGGGTAATTCTTAAGTGAAGTATTGTAATCCAATACTTCACTTATATACCATTACAAGTAAAATGGATGCCTATCAATCACCTTATAATTTAGGCTTAAAAAAAAACCTATGCTACACTAATGAAGTTCTCGCCAAATCTGCAAAGAAGGAAAAGTGAACACAATATTTTTAATGCCCATTTACAGTCAACCATTTTCTCACATACATATAAATACACATATATTCTTTTTCACAGTATCAAGAATGACATAAAAGGGCAACACTGGGAAGAAAAAAAAAGATAAGATACACTGTCTGGAGATACAGGTAGTCCTTGACTTACAACCATTCATTTAGTGGTGGTTCGCAGTTACAACGGCCCTGAAAAAAGTGGCTTATGAATTATTTTCATGCTTACGACTATTACAGAATTGTATCTTTTATCATCCATTTCTTATTTAAGGAACTTTGTTGGTGGTTTGTGCTCTAAACAATAGTTTACTTGTTCAGAACAATCAAATTCCAAGAAACAATAATGTTCCCAGAAATGTATTTTTGCTTACTGTTTTGACACACCAAATGGTGATTTTTTTTTCTCCTTAAAGACTTTCCACAGTAAAAAGAATATTGCTTAGAAGATATATACCTTTCAGTATTCTGCTATCTGCATCAAGCCAAATGTAACTTTAAAAAAAGCAAAGTGAAGGTGTCTTGCTTTATGATTTAAAGCTATATTAATAATAATTTATTTGTTTATCACAGTAACAAAACCGTTTCTCTTTTTAAAACGTAAATAGAAAAGAAAAGGAATTGCTCTCCTCAGATATAGTGAAACATCAGGTACTCACAATATTCAAATATACATTTTCTTATTATCATGAGTAATGGCCTGGAGGACAATGCAATTCAAAAGCATTTGTAATGAACCTCAGGATGGCACCACACTTTACTCCAGATTTAACTAGTTTCTCCTCTCAAAATTAAATTGTATTTGTCTTCAAGAAAAATGTATTTCTGAGTTTATGGCAGTTCACAATTAATATTGTCATCCAAACCAACTCCTCGTGGGGAACACGGGTGTGGGAGAAAGAATACAATTTTTATTTTACCTCATAAAAATCACACTGCAAATCTGAATTGCACCTTCAGGGGGTAGATGGATAGGCAAGGATGTTTTTGGTACATTAATGCAAGAAGAATAGTTTGCTGCTATCACATAAGTCAGGGGTATTATTAAAATTTCATGATGAAAGTGAAGAAAAATATTCAGTGATCTGTAGATAAATCATTTATTATGGGACTTGACCACAAAAATCATGATTATGCCATTATTTGACAAGAATCAATTTTCTGACTGACAATTTCAAAGTTCTGATGTTTGAGCTCCCTTCCATGGTGCACATTATTAAGCTTTGGACATTCAGCAAATAGGCCACAATTACGGTGTTTGCAGTGATCTGTGGTCACATGACCACATTTTATGACAGTTTTGCTGAAAAGCAGCACTTGTTTCCAGTTTTCAGCAAAATCTCACCCATAATAAACCATTGTTTGCTTAACAACCATGATATTCACTTAATGACCACTAAAAAGAGGTCGTAAAATTGGGGTCAATCACATTTTATGATCATTATGACATACAACCATACTGGGCAAGCGCCATTAGGTTGTATATCAAGGACTACCAGAAAACCAATCTCGGGATGAGGCATCCTTGTTTCCAACCTCTTCAAATATCTACCCAGGGAATCCCCATTTTTTAGTAGGCCAGAATAAGGTCAGCAAACACATTTGGCAGATCTGTAGCTTCCATTCCTCCTCAGATGCACTGATGTTTTAGCTGCCATTTTGGCCAGTAGACACATCCTGAGCAAGAAGAGCTGCTATTGCTGCAGACACAGATAACACCAGCTCTCAGTTGGTAGAGGAATCTTAATCTGAGAAATTCTCAGGCATGTGGCATGCTGAGAAACACAACAGGCCCCTCACAAGCACACATTTGGACAAGCAGACATTGGCTTACCTGTATCCTGATCATGACACATTTATAAAAGGTATGCCTTGTGTGAGACTAGGTCTACAGCCTAATTTGCACATTAGTGTTAGTCAGCTCTTCATTGGGATGGATCCAAAATCTTTACACTCTTGTTAGTATTTTAAACTTTTATCATTAAAGTTTCTTGCCCTCGCTGACAAAACGACGTCAGAAAAAAGGAATGTTTCAAACCAATATTCAAGTCAGAAGGAACTATTTTGTCATCAAGACTTTGCTTAAAGAGTGAAATATTTTAAAAGAAATAAATATCAACAAATGAGTTGATACTGTAAACTTGAATCTGTTATTAGCAAACAAGTAATATGACTAGGGAACAATGGATAAGAATTTGCCTTCTGTATGAATGATAAATTCTAGGCAATTATTTAAAAATATTTTCTAGATGTCATTTCTTTCTTTATGTGTAATTTCTGCCTTATTATTAATCACACACACATAAACACACACACACATATGGATTAGAAGGACAGACCTATGAATTCTTTTAATTCCAGTTTACTTCCATTCATTATTTAAACTCATTTCATGGTTGGGATTTGGGAAGACTATTGACACAACAGTACAAACTTTGCTTCAGTTATAGTGTTTGGTTTTGTTGCATTTCTCCTATTAGGGCTGAGCAGATAGTGTGCCAATAAGGAGAGAAATAAATAAACAAATGCAGGTAATCCTCGACTTACAACCACAATCAGGACTTGAATTTTGCTCACTAAGCAATGTCATAAAATGAGATATGACATGACCACATCATTTACTGAATCTTGACAATTCTCATTGCCATTGATAGGCAGAACAGAATAACAGAATTGGGAGTGACCTTGGAGGTCTATTCCAACCCCCTCCTCAAGTAGGAGACCCTATGCCATTTAAGACAGCTGGTCCAATCTATTATTTAAAACCTCCAGTGAAGGAGGACCCACAATTTCTGAAGGCAAGGCATTTCACTGATTAATCATTCCAACTATCAGGACATTTATCCTTATTTCTAGGTTACTTCTTTCCTCTGTTAGTTTCCATCCATTGCTTCCTATCCTGCCTTCTGGTGCTTTGGAGAATAGATTGACTCCCTCTTCTCTGTGGCAACCCTATAGATATTGGAACACTGCTGCCATCTCATCCCTAATCCTTCTTTTCATTAAACCTGACCCAATTTCTGTAACCATTCTTCATATGTTTTAATGTCCAGTCCCCTAATAATCATTGCTGTTCTTTTCTGCACTTTCTAGAGTCTCAGCATCTTTTTATATTGTGAAGACCACGATTTTACTGGTTCTTAACTGAAGAACCATCCCAATCCAAGCCATTCCAGTGGTGGGATTCAAAAAAATTTACTACCAGTTCTGTCGGCGTGGCTTGGTGGGTGTAGCATGGCTTGGTGGGCACGGCGTGGCTTGGTGGGCATGGCAGGGGAAGGATACTGTAAAATCTTCATTCCTACCCTACTCAAGGGGAAGGATACTGTAAAATCTGCATTTCCTCCCCACTCCTGGGGAGTGCAAAATCCCTATCCCCTTCCCACCCCACTAACCTGATTTCTAGCTCCTTTGTCCTGTGCAGGGCAACAAAAGAAGACTGACCCAATCAGCTGGGACTCGGGAGGCAAATAATAGATGGAGGCGGGGCCAATCAGAGGTGATATTCACCAGTTCTCCAAACTACTCAAAATTTCCGCTACTGGTTCTCCAGAACTGGTCAGAACCTGCTGAATACCACCTCTGGCTTGGTCTCTCCTAGCCCTGCACCTCAGTAATAGGAGGGACTGCTCCAATTCCACTCATTCATCAAATGCTGCCCTTTGGCTATCCAGCATCCTACCATGTGGATCAACAAGCAATCCCAGAATCTCACAGTTCTGTGGCAGTTTACCACTCCCCAGAAGACTGTAGCTGTCCCAACCCAGTCCCAGGCACCACAGCACTCCAGTACCTCTGCTGTACTGCATGCAGTTGACATGACATTCCCAACCTGGCTGTGGGCTATGGTGGGACTGACTTTGTGGTGGGAAAAATAAAAAATAGGCCCTGAACCACAGCATACAAAAAACTCCTTTGCAAAGAGATGTGGGCATCAGTGGTGGGATTAAAATTTTTCTATTACCGGTTCTGTGGGCATGGCAAGAAAAGGACACTGTAAAATTTGCAGTCAAAGGTCTTCATTTGTTGGTTCTTCGAAATACTTAAAATTTCTGCTACCAGTTCTTCAGAACTGGTCAGAACCTGTTTAATTCCACCTCTAGTGGGCATGGTTTTATTTTTATTTTTCACATCATGAAGACAATGCCAGCCCCACTCAGTCTCGGCACCAAGATGTCTCTCAAGATAAAGCCCAAGGAAAGCAAGAAAATAAGCCAGCTTCCCACCAGCAAAACTAACTGAGTCAAATAATACTCTTTCTCCAAATATTGTCCAAACAGAAACAGTTGCTTTTCGAGTATGTGAAGCATCTAAGAAAAGGCCATTGTCAGCTTGCATTTCTCACAATGCACAGGTTTCAGGCCAAACATAATGAGATTCTTTTCCAAAAGTAACACAATTGTGCACACTTAGGACATTATAGTAGCTCCAGCAATTACAGATCTGAATACAGTGCAAATGAAAGCCCCTGTGTCATGCCCCTGGTGGAGTCTGACTCTGAGGAAGAGGAGAAACAGCCAACAGGGAGTGGGAGTGTGGCTCCAGAGGTGGTGGAGGAGGCTGGGGAAGGGCAGAGGCCACTGAGCAGTCAGAGGAAGATCCAGGCCCATCCTCTATCCATCTTAGGTCATGCAGGGAGGAGAGGATCAGGGAAAAGTGAGGTCCACTCAAGAGAAGATTACCGTGATCCTCCTTGTGGCTTGCAAGTGGGAGTTATGTTTATAAGTTTGCAACTGCACAGTTAGAATTGCTGAAGTCAATTAGTATTCACCTTGAAAGAGGCTTATCTTTGCTGGCATTCTTCCCATGGACTTTTCTTGGTTATTTTCCTGGAGTTTATAATTAGTTATCTCAGCTTCCTTCAGTGCGGTTTGTTTTGGTTTTCTGTTTGCCTCATTATTTACCTTTGTGACTTTAAACTGTGCCTAATAAAACAGCGAAGTTAAGTTGAAGGCAAAACAAGACTTTAATATATGTTTTGGGTTTGGGGTTATTTGAGAGACTACGGGTCATCACATTTTGACTTCAGACACCCCTTCAACTTATTTTTGCTTTTTGTGGGGTGATCATGGATCAGCTCAGAGCAGAGATTGCCTAGTTAATGCAGCAAGTGGATCTTTTGACTGCACAGGTGGCACAAATGCAAGCTGCTCGGCCACACTGAAAATGCCCAGTGGCAGTGCCAGATAAAATTGATGGTTCGCTGGCCCAATTTCCAGCATTTTGGGGGCAGTGCCAGCTTTACATGAGCCTTCGGCCTGAGGACTTGCCCACTGACTGGGATAAGGTGGGGTTTTTGATTAGTTTGTTGTCAGGCTCTGCAGCATGATGGACAATGCCTCTGCTGACCCAGCCCAACCAGGTGTTGCACAATTAAACTGAGTTTTGCCATCAGTTTCAGGCCAGGTTGAGGACCCTGTTCAAAGCCAAACAGCAAACAGACGTTTGAGAGAGTTGAAGCAGGGGCGTGGCTCATTCATGGATTATATTGCTAGTTTTCGGGTGGTTGCTCAGAATGTACAATGGAATGAGGCAGCACTATTAGACCAGTTCCAGGAGAGTTTGCTGTCAGAGCTCCTGGATGAGTTGGTGCACACTGAATACCCTCACACCCTTAGGAGCTCATGCATTTGTGTCTTCGTATTGATGCTAGACTTCAGCAGCGACGGGTGCGACGATGGACAGAAACTGTATCTGTTTCCATCAAAATGGCGCCCTTGGTGGAAGTGCCTTTGAAGGAACCCATGCAGTTGGAGGCTGGCCACCCTTGCCTGACTCAAGTAGAAAAGAATGGACGTCGTCGTGATGGTTCATGCCTCTATTGTGGCAATTGAGGCCATTTTGCAGCCAAGTGTCCTCTTAAGACATCCACAGCAGCAACACCTGTGGTTGCTTGGCCTACAGGGGTCTGCAAGTCGGGGTGTAAAGTCCATAGGCCCACCATCTTTACCAACCTTGCCACCCTTGCCACCTTTGACATCTTCAACGTCTCCACCACACTCACTATTGGTGAAGCATCTTGTGCTGCCAGCAAGTGTGTTCATGCCTGGTGTGGGAGCAGTGGAGATCCCAGCTTTGGTCAACTCAGGGGCCACAGACAATTTCATGGATGCTCATTTTGTCAAGCAGTGGTCTATTTCTCAGCAACAGGTATCCCCACCAGTAATGGTTGAGATGATTGATGATTGGTCCCTTTGTTCGGGACCTGTGGTTGCTGCAACCAAACCCCTTTGCATGCATATTGGGCAGCATGTGAAGAAAACTATGTTTTACATGGCCGCAGTGCCTCATTTTCCGGTGGTGCTGGGTTTGGCCCATGAACCACAGATTGTCTGGTCTCCTGGAGCTGTGCAGTTCCTTGATAGGAAGTGTGCCAACCATTGCTTGCGCTCCTGTGCAGGTAGTGCGGCTTTGCCCGTGTATCTACCTGCGGAGTTGGTGGACTTTGCTGATGTGTTTGGGGACAAGGAGGCAGAACAGTTGCCTCTGCATTGGGCATATGACTGTCCAATCGACTTGTCGCCTGATGCAAAATTGCCGGTGGGTCGGATATATTCCCTGTCGGAACCGGAGTTGGCCATATTGCGGGATTTTATTGACAAGAACCTCCGGAAAGGGTTTATCCAGCCTTCTACCTCCCCATTGGCTGCACTGTTGCTTTTTGTGAAAAAGAAATCAGGGAGCTATGTTTGTGTTGTGATTATCGTAAGTTGAATGCAACATAGTGAGGAATCAATACCCGCTTCCCCTCATCCCTGAACTGATTGAGTGGCTTCATCAAGTTAAGATCTTTACGAAGTTGGATTTGCATGGGGCCTACAATCTGGTTCGCATTCGTTCAGGGGACAAGTGGAAAACAGCTTTCCGGACAAGGTCTGGGCATTTTGAGTATACCATGATGCCTTTTGGATTAACCAATGCCCCAGCTGTGGTCATGCATTTCATGCACGATGTTTTCCGTGGCTTGTTGGATGAATTCATGGTCATTTATTTAGATGACTTTTGATTTACTCAGACTCCCTGCAGGAACATTGGCAGCATGTGTGGCTGGTGTTGCAACATTTATGTGATAACCACCTGTTTGTTAAATGTGAGAAATGTCAGTTTGTAAAAACCACAATTGACTTCTTGGGACATCGTACTTCACCTACTGGGGTGGAAATACACCCAGAAAAAATTCAATCATTGCAGGAATGGGAACCTTCACAGCGGGTTAAGGATGTGCAACAACTGTTGAGGTTTGCAAACTACTACCACACATTTATTCCCTGCTTTGCTGCCTTGACTGTCCCCTTTCTAATCTGCTCAAGAAGGGGGAGAAGTTCCATTGGGGTGCTGAGGAGCAGGCAGCTTTCGAGGCATTGAAAGTTGCCTTTGCTTCTGAGCCTATCCTCAAACACACTGATCCAGGCCAGCCATTTGTGATGGAAACAGGTGCTTCCGATGTGGCTTTTGTTGCAGTGCTCTTCCAGGCCTGTGCTCCCTTATTCCTGTGCACTTATTATTCCCAGAAGTTGTCGACTCCAGAGCGCAACTATACAATTTGGGACAAGGAGCTATTGGTGGTTAAGGTCGCTTTTGAGACATGGTGGCACCACCTGGAGGGGGCTCGTCACCAAATCGAGGTTCGGATGGATCATCGCAATTTGAAACATCTATGTACAGCTTGGACATTGAACCAGTGTCAGGTGACATGGTCCTTATTCTTTGCTCGATTTCATTTCCAGGTGACCTATGTTCCGAGTGGAGGGAATCAACATGCCCTATCTCGGAAGCCCAAGTATACCCCAAGAGAGGATAAAATCTTGCCCCAGACGTTGATTCCGTTGGAGTTGTTTGCAGCCACCAAGAAACCTGTAGAGCTTCGATTGAGGATTCAGGAGGCGCAGCAGCAGAATCCATTTGTGACAGCTCAACATTGAGAATTGGATGAAAATGGGAGACAAGATATTCCTTGGGCATATATTAGGGACCTGTTGGGGTTCCATGATCACATTTATGTGCCTGGAGGTCCTCTTCATGGCCTTTTCCTACATCAGTGTCATGATAGTCTGGCGGCAGAACACTTTGGGGTGTTCAAAACACTGCACCTCATCTCTAAGACATTTTGGTGACTGAGACTTAAACATGATGTGTCGGGATATGTGGCATCCTGTGGGATCTGTCTCCAAGCCAAGTATGCTCTTGGTGTGCCCCCTGATCTATTGCAGCCCTTTCCCGTGCCAGAACAGGGGGCAGTTTCATTGGATTTCATCATTGAGTTACCACCATTGAATGGTGCCACAACCATTTTGGTGGTGGTGGATATGTTGACTAAAATGGTCCACTTTATTCTGTGTGATTTTCTGTTTGCCTCATTATTTACTTTTGTGACTTTAAACTGTGCCTAATAAAACAGTGAAGTTAAATTGAAGGCTTTACCAGACTTTAATATATGTTTTGGGGTTTGGGTTTTTTGAGAGACTACGGGTCATCACACCCTGGATTACAAAATATTTATCTAAAAGGCCTCACCTGCTATTAAAATGTAAGCTCAAATGTTGTCTGAAAAACGTATGTTGATTATAATTCAGGGTGAAAGTTAAACTAAAGATTTCTCCTCTGGAAGTAAATGCTGAAAACTCTGAGCCATTATCTGAGACTGGCTGCCATGTTAACAAAGCACCTGTTGTCTTGTTTTGTTATCAGTATGGAAAATGCCACATTTAATTGCCTTTATAAAACAGCTTCTCTTCTGCATGAGAGTTCAGAAATGGTATTGTAAAGTCCCAGAGACCCCCTCGAAGTTGAAAGAGGAGGGGAAAATATTCTGTATTTATCAAAGATTTCACAAACAGCACAGGCTGAAGCTCTAACATCAAAAGCTAAAAATAGAAATAGAAGGGGAAAAAGATCAAATCACAAAAGGAAGAAAAGGCAATATATCTATATCTTAAAATAAAGTGATTCTAACAAGATGCTACCACTGACACATAATTCAAGATGCTTTGGACCTAATTTGCCGCTTACATGGCACTCAGCCAGAGACAATGCAGCATTTAATGGTTGAATACCCACAGCTTGTATAGGTAAATTACACAGATGCCTCATTGAAGCTCCATATTTGCGCAGAAAATAATATTTTGGGCCATATTTTTCTAAGCATATGAATTACAGTCACAGTGCAAGCATCAGATGAAAACAGCAGGATTTAAGATTATAAAACTGTTGGTATATTGAATATCTTTTGGGGTAAGTATAAGTCCCCATTTTCCTATACTACATGTCATTGGTAGTCCCAAGGCTATTTGCTGGTCATTTGAGGCCACCTACTCAGCAAATCTTGCTTGTTTTATAACAATTTAGATTTCCATTAAAGAAATGTGGAAATTGTCCATTATCTTCAAAAGCTCTTCGATACCCTCCAGGGACCACTAGTCCACAAAATTCCTGGAGAGTGAAAATGAGCTTATAGCTCAGAACATCTTTCGCCAATCTGCTGTGCTCCAGATGTGTTGAATAACCAGCACATTTTTGCCATGTTATTTTGAGTATTTGGAGACCTGCAGTCCCATATATCTCAACAACATTCAGTTAAGGAAAGCCGATATAGCTAAAACTTGTTTTTCAGATGCTGGTATGTGTGTTCATGCTCTTTGCCCTAGTATGCTTGGGAAAAAGTCTCAGGATGACCATGTTCAATTTCTGTGGTTGTTGTCCTAAAGGTGCTTTATGAAAAAGCAACGGGATTTCATTTTTCTCTGAAGACATTTCACTTCTCATCCAAGAAGCTTCTTCAGTTCTGACCAAATGGTGGAGAATGGAAAGATTTGCAGTATATTGCTTGCAGCAGCCATCTGGTCCAGTGGTAGGATTCAAAATAAATTTATTACCAGTTCTGTGGGCATGGCTTGGTGGGTGTGTCAGGGGAAGGATACTGTAAAATCTCCAGTCAGAGGTGGGATTTGCCAGTTCTCCAAACTACTCAAAATTTCCGCTACCGATTCTCCAGAACTAATCAGAACCTGCTGAATACCATCTCTGATCCGGTCATTAGCACTCACTCAGTCAATGACTAGATGACTGCAAGGAACATAAATCCTTCCATGCTCCAATATTCAGTTAGAACTGAAGAAGTTTCTTGGATGAGAAGCAAAAGGCGTTCAATGAAAAGCAAAGTCAAGTTGCTTTTTGAAAAAGCACCTTTGGGACAACCATGACGTGGATGACCGAAAAACTCCATAAACGTTCTGTTGTTGCTATTGTGATGCAGGAGACAACAGGCCCTGGCAAACTTCCTCCCTGAGGAAGAGAGGCAGACTAGAAACATAATAAATACATATATACATATATACATACATACACCTACACACCTACACACCTACACACCTACACACATACATACATACATACATACATACATACATACATACATACATACA
>BLBF01000016.1:31195976-31233302 GCA_015471245.1 Laticauda colubrina | reverse complement strand
ACATACATACATACATACATACATACATACATACATACATACATACATAGAGAGAGAGAAAGAAAGGAAAAAAAAAGTACATACATACGTACAGATGTATGGACGTACATACATTGTACATTTCTTACAATGACCACATTAAACAGCAGTACAATCAAATGAATCCTGTGTAGCTTCCATCCATTTTGGATATGTTAACCCACTTGTGTTTCCTTGTTTGTCCTATCTAAGAACAAGCAATACAAAACTAAAATACACATACGCAGATATAAACAAACCCACAGTAAAGAAGGTTGACTGACATTATCTGATGTCAGTAGTGTGGGAAAAGGATTGGTTCTAGTAGAAATAATTGGAAGACTAGAGATTTATTACAAATGGCTCAGGAGTCAAAAGCAAAATCTAAGCAAATGCTATTGCCCTCAATTTATTCAGAAGACCTCATTTAGTCTTGAGACGATCATATAATAACATAATTATTTGATTCAAGCTCTTTGTGTGTGCATACTTTGTACAAATAAAGAGCTCTTAGATCATAGCATGATGCCAAAATTCAGTATTATGGAGAATCCAATACAATGGTTTACTCTCTGTGTGTTTGCTTAGTAGTAAAGTCCCCTTGACTATACAGATTGTCCTCAATTTACAACCAGTCTCTTCTCAATTGTACAAGTTCTGACATATCCCACCCACCCCCTTCCAAAAAAGCTATAACCCAGATTTGAAATTCTGATGTCCAGAGTCTCTTTAGGGTCACATGTTGAGACTCTAGAAAAAGTTCAGAGAAGAGCAACCAGGTTGACTAGGGGACTGGAGGCTAAACCATATATGATGAACGGTTGCAGGAACTGGGCATGGCTAGTCTCGTGAAGAGAAGGACCAGGGGAGACATGATAGCAATATTCCAATATTTGAGGGGCTACCACAGAGAAGAGGGGGGTAAAGCTATTTTCCAAGGCACCTGAAGGCCAGACAAGGAATCATGGATGGAAGCTGATCTAACAGAGATTCAATCTGGAAATAAGGAGGAGTTTTCTGACAGTGAAAAAAATCAACCAATAGAACAGAAGTCGCCTTCAGAAGTTGTGGGAGCTTCATCACTGGAGGCTTTCAAGAAGAGATTGGATAGCCATTTGTCAGAAATGGTGTAGGGTCTCCTGTATTGGACTAGATGACCCAAAAGGTCCCTTCCAACTCTGTTAATCTCTCTGACTGCATTTTGGGCATTCGATAACCATCCCAAACATCTACTTTTAGTTTTCGACAAAAAAAAAAAAAAACCTCATAGCAAACAATGGGCTTACCTAACAACTCGTGGTGCTTGCTTTATAACCCTCCACAATCATTTAATTATTGCTGCATATAAAATCACAAAATGGAGGCCTGGTCATGTGGAGATCCACATGTGGAGAACCTCACCACTTACAACTGAAATTGCAAGCTCAATTACGGTCGTTAAGTTGAGGACTACCTGTATCCCTAGGTAAGCAGATGGCAGAACTTTCCAGAACATAAAGAGTAATTGTCCTAATTAACATCCTGTTATTAATGGCAGATATTGACAGACAAATCCTGTTCTCTTGAATCCATCAAATGGGCTTAAGAGAAAGAAAGAGAAAATTGGCTCCTCTGAGCCTTTCCTAAAAGCTGTGAAGAGCATCCGCAGAGTCAGTGAAGGCTATCATCTGCAAATGCCAGGGTTCACAGCTGCTGATCACTACCTACAGTAAGCACAACTCAGCTGTACATTCACATTTTTCCTCTTGCCACTCAGCATTGAGAGGATAAGTGAAAACTGCAGAGAGGTCCATAAATGTCTGAAAAATACAGGAAAAACTAATGAGTTCAGTCAGAATAAGTGTCACCTGATATTGCCTATCCCAAGGGTTTTTCCCCTTTTGCTAAACCAGGCATGGGTGTAGCCAGCATGTGACACATCCAGCCCACAGGGTGCAAGTTTGACAGCCCTGGTCTATCCTGTATGCTTCGTTGATTGGTTGTTTTGCCAGTTTCAGGTGTGGCTCATTATTAATAAAGAGTCCAGATATTTGCCTCAATAAGCTTTATGCGTTTATTTAGCTGAATAAAGATTTCTCCCTCAAAGCAAGAGGGAACCCTGAACTCATCTTGACACTCATATTTATACGTTTTCAACATTGCCCACTTCTTCACCCAGAAGGACTGGCATACCCCACTCAGACAAGCTGGCACACTCTAGAAGTACATAAATAATCATCCTTCTCCCTTAGAGGACTTCCAAGGACATTGGGTGTTTCCTGAGGAACTTTTCATGACCTTGAAGGCCTGCAGAGACAATGGTGCCTTAGGCACATATGCTCCCTCAAGACTGTCAAAAGAAATATTAGATTCCTGGTAAACAGGGCAATGGCCATAAAAAAGAATATTTATCTATCTGAACTCACATTTGGTTAGTTCAACACATCTTGAAGAAACATTCCTTCCTTCCATTTCAGGTGTCAAAACAACTAATGACTGTATTTGTGTCAGCGTTATGTCAGTGGCATAGCATTCTGAAATGTATCTGGAGACAGATGTTCAGTTTAAGGATGCAGAATTTAATACAACTGCTAAGGAAATCAGGAAATTTCTCTTAGCTCATTTAACCATTAGCAATTTACAATAATTCAGGCCTTAGCCCAAGATTCCTTTGAGACTGAAGTGGTTTATAAGTCTCGTTTATTTATTTTATTTTATTTATCAAATTTAAAGACCACACATCTCACTCTGAGTGACTAATACATGAATAATCACCATTGTCCCAACATAAAAAGAGCCGTGATGGAGCAATGGTTAAAATGCAGTATTGCAGGCTACTTCTGCTGACTGCCAACTGCCAGCAATTCAGCAGTTCGATTCTCACCAGGCTCAAAGTTGACTCAGCCTTCCATCTTTCCAAGGTCAATAAAATGATGACCCAGATTGTTGGAAGCAATGTGCTGACTCTGTAAACTGCTAAGAGGGGGCTGTAGAGCATTGTGAAGCGGTATATAAATCTAAATGTTATTGCTATTACTATAACAGTAATAAGGACAGTTCTACAACACTTCAATACAAGTGAAGCCCCTTCAGTAGTGAAAAAATGGCCTTAAGCTTAAGTTTCATTTTACTTCATTAAGCTTTCCCGGTTTAATATAGTCATATAATTACATTTCTATAATAAAAACACCTCGATTTAAGGTAAGTTTAAGGAAATACAGGTAGTCCTTGACTTATGATCACAATTGAGCCCACCACTTATGTTGCTAAGTGAGAGAGTTAACTGAGTTTTGCCCCATTTTATAAACTTTCTTGCCACAGTTGTTAAGTGAATCACTGCAGTTGTCAAATTAACAACATAGTTGTTAAGTGAATCTTGCTTGCCCATTGATTTTGCTTGTCAGAGAGTTGCAAAAAGGTGATCAAAAGACCCTGGGACACTGCAACTGTCATAAATATGAGTCAGTTGCCAAGCGTCTGAATTTTGATCAAATGACCATAGAGAATACTCTCACGGTCATAAGTGTGAAAACAGTCATAAGTCACATTTTTCAGCACCGTTGTAACTCTGAACAGTCATGAAATGAATTGTTGTAAAACAAGGCCTACTGTATATCCAATTTCCACACGTCAGTCAAAAACATAGGAAATTGCAATATAAAAACACCATCTTATATCCACAGCACATAAACTGGGAAGACTTGAAAGTTGTTATGACTTTAAAAGTCAGAATCCATGTAACCAATTCACTTTGATTTTTTCAGGTTAATAGTACATTATGCCTGTTCTGTTCTGAGAAGAAAGGTACGTGAGACCGGTGTTCCAACAAACAGCTCTTTTTATTATAACACTCAGTGACTTGTAACAGAACATTTGCCGGAGCCGCAGCAGCCCTTTTTATAATGGCTGCTCGCAGCTTGCGGCCAATGTCAGTTCTTTAAGATTTCCTGCCATCAGGTGGGCCAATTGCAATGGTACTTTATTGACCAATCCTATTGCAGCCTGCTCGGCCAATCAGATTTAGTTATTTGGAGTATTCTAATTTCTATACACAACACCCCTCCCCTCTTGGTTTCGTCCAACGTGCGTAACATAGTCACGCAGGTAGGTGGGGCTTTTGCGGGTCCTACTTGACCTGCGCAGCTCAGTCTTAGCATGGTCTTCCATCAGTTTGGTCAGGATCACCTCTTCTCCGCGTCTTCTCCATGGAACCTCCTGGAAGGGTGAGTCAGCCTTGCCGCTCCTGCCTGGGTCTCTCAGGCTCATTGAGTTGGCTCTGCCACTCCCTCCTGGTTTGTCTGGGTTGGTCAAGCCGGCCTGGCTGTCTCCTTCCAGGAAGGCCTCGCCTTGTTTCCCTGCTACTGGTTCTTTTCTCCGGAGGTCATCTATGGGTAAGTGCTCTTTTTGTCTTACCGGGGGTTCTAATTCGGGTTTGTGTTGTGTCTTTTGTCGTGTTATTGGTGGTTCAT
This sequence comes from Laticauda colubrina, assembly GCA_015471245.1. NCBI lineage: Eukaryota > Metazoa > Chordata > Lepidosauria > Squamata > Elapidae > Laticauda > Laticauda colubrina. Next base: position 31,228,836 of record BLBF01000016.1, on the reverse strand, counting down.
CTCTCCCTTTTTTATTATTTTGTGTTCCCCCCCCCCCAGTTGTTTTTGGATTGTTTAATGGGGGTGGTATTTGCGGCGGTGCTTCGGAGCTAGGTAGATTAGTATTGTGTTCCAATGTCCTAGAGCGAAGCTGGTCGATGTGTCATTTCTATGTTCTGCCATTGTCTAGTGTAAACCGGTATGACCAGGACCCTGTAATTTGAGTAATTGTGGCTGGAAGCCATAATGGGTCCCCGGTAAGATTTTTGGCATAGACTAAGTCTCCAATGGTAAAGGAGCGATAGTTACTTGAGGAGTCAGGGGTTTTTCCAGAGGTGTAGGTGGGGTGTAGTCTATCTAGGTAAGAACACAATTTTCTACCCATGAGGAGTTTTGCTGGGCTTTTGTTAATGGTTGTGCTAGGGGTGATATGCTGAATTGTTAACAGTTTGTTTAGTCTATCTTGGATGTCCCCAGTGTCCAGTTTGTCTAGCGCTGCTTTAGTATAATGAATGATGCGTTCAGCTCGTCTATTTGAAGGCGGATGAGCCGGCGCTGTTAGGGCATGTCGGATGCCCTGTGCAGCTAGGTATTGTTCGAAAGCTAAAGCAGTAAACTGGGGGCCATTGTCAGATACTACTACATCTGGCAGTCCATGTGTAGCAAACAGTTTGTTCAATTGTTTTATGATTGCTTCAGTAGTTGTGGATGCCATAAGAATAACCCCTAGCCAGTTTGAATAAGCGTATACAATTATCAAATATGTGTTCCTCTCTTGACCATGGGCCTCTGGGAGTTTCCCATTCCAGGACTGGTGCAAGAGGAGGGGTAGGCCTTGATTTCTGGCAGTCATGGCATGTTGCCACCCACTTTTCAATGTCTTTGTCCAGCCATGGCCACCAATGTAACTCCTGGCCAGGGCCTTCATTTTTACTATGCCCGGGTGTCCTTTGTGCAACATGCACAATACTTCCTCCTGCAATTTTTGGGGAATTACCACCCTGTCTCCCCACAGTATACAACCCTTTTCAAGGGACAGTTCAATCTGCCGGATGCGAAAAGGTTTTAAAGTTTCGCCTCTATCCTCATCCAGCCAGCCCTTACCTACCCAATGCAGAATTTGAGCTATCAGTGGGTCTTTCACGGTAGCTTTAGCGACGTCTGCTGAGTTTAGTGATAGATTCGGCCATGTCTTGATCTGAAGAGTTGCGATGGTAGGAGCAGGGTCGCCTTACATGTCAGGCAGTGGGGAATGGCTTAAGGCATCCGCATGGGTGATGGTTTTTCCTGGGCGATGGATGAGTGTGTAATTGTATGCAGCGAGGAATTCTGACCATCTCGTCATTCTTGGTGATAGGATGTTCGGGGTTGGTTTGTTCCCTGCCAGAATTCCTAGCAGGGGTTTGTGGTCTGTGATAATAGAAAATGTCCTACCATATAGGCATTCGTGGAATCTCTTGACACCTGCTATGATTGTGAGGGCTTCTCGGTCAAGTTGGCTGTAGTTCCTTTCAGATTTTGACAGCATTTTGGAATAGAAGGCGATTGGAGCTTCTCTGCCATCTGGTAGCTTGTGGCTCAGGATAGCGCCGATTCCAAAAGGTGATGCATCACAGGTGACCGTCAGTGGCAGGGTGTTGCAATATTGTATTAAAATGGTTTTGCATGTTAATAAGTCCTTAATGTTTTGGAATGCTGCTTGTTCTCGGTGGCCCCAATTCCAGACAGTTTTTTTATCTAATAGTCAATGTAATGGTTCTGCTACGGTTACCTTTTGGGTCAGGAAGACATTATAGAAGTTAATGAGACCTAAGAACGCTTTTAGGTCTGTTTTGTTCTTAGGTCTGGGTGCGTCTTTAATTGCTTTTCTTTTCTTTTCAGTGGGGTGTATCCCTTGCTCATCTATAAGGTAGCCTCAGAATTCAACTTGATTGGTGGCTAGTTTATATTTTTCTCTTTTGACTTTAAGCCCTGCTTCCCTGAATCTTTGCAAGACTTCTCTCAGTCTATGTTCTAATTGGTGTTTGTTTTTTGCTGATACTAATACGTTGTCAAAATAGGGGACAACCCCTTTTAGTCCATTTAGAAGGCGCTCCATTAGGCTTTGGAAAACGCCTGGAGCAATGCTAATGCCAAATTGAAATCTGCTGCATTTGAATGCCCCTCTGTGCATGACTATAGTCTGTGCTTCTGCAGTTTCGGGGTTATCCGATAGCTGTTGATATGCTTGCACAAGATCAAGTTTCACGAAAAATTTTCCTCCCCCTAATGAATGCAACAGGTGTTGAACTACTGGAACAGGATACACGCTTTGCTGGAGTGCATGATTGAGGGTGGCCTTATAGTCACCACAGATGTGTACTGACCCATCTGGTTTGACAGGAGTCATGATGGGACTTCTGGGTGGGTTTCCCACCTGGCATGGTCGATTGGCTCTAACACCCCTTGTGCAATGAGTTTGTTAAGCTGCTCATCTATTTTCAGCTTTAAGGCAAAGGGAACGCATCTGGCTTTGAGCCTGATGGAAGCTATCTTAGGGTCTAGGCTGAATGTTATAGGGGTCCCCTTGAACTTGCCTAGGGTCCTGTCAAATATGTCCCAGAACTCTTTCGGCAGGGTCTCCTCCCAATCGGTCTCAGCGACACTGTTGATTCCTGTCACTCCGATTCCCAGGGGCGCAAACCATTCGATTCCCAGCAGGCTAGGGCGATCACAGTCAACGATTGTCAGAGGAAGTACTTCAGTGTGGTTTTTGAATTCTATTAGGAAATGTCCAAGACCCACTACCGGGATTCGGTTTCCCTGGTAATCTTTGAGTCCCACTGCACTTATGGATGCAAAGAGGATGTAAAACATTAAAAAAAAGCTTGCCATCCATTGGAAAACGCTATGCAAAGAGGATGTAAAACATTAAAAAAAGCTTGCCATCCATTGGAAAACGCTATGCATCCGTTGTGTACTCACTGCATACATGTTTCATACACTCTATCCATTGAGCATCCATCCACGGCAATTTCATCCATGCAAGAAGTTTTGAGCTGCACAAAATTTTGTGAACGGATGAACTTTCCGCCATGTACGATGTACATCAGCGACATATATGGGCAACAAACGTTCTACGTCCGTTATCATCTGTTAAACATCCGCTGTATCCTCTCTGCATCCTCTGGCCATCCCCTCATCTCACATCTGCTGCAGCTGAAAACGGAAAGAGGGAGGAAACAAAAGGCACACGGAACATCTACATAGCGTTAGTAGCATGGAAATAGAAAGGATGTAAGTGTATGCATCTTGTATATAAAGTATTAAAAATGGACAAAACATTTGTATCTGGGATGTATCTCGTATATTTAGGATGTCTGCAGTATGTCTAGAGTATGTAGAAGGACACCTAGCGGACAACCGATATTTTCTATAAAAAGGGGGAGAAAATCATCTGGATCGCTGGGATGGTGGACCATACAGTCCCACTATGGTTGCACTGGAGGTTTATCTATCCCACAAGCATGCAAAGGCTTAACCATTTTTTCAAAGTTTTCACCAACACTTTATAAAGTAAAAAAAATGAACCAAGTAAACTAAGTGTCTTAAGCAAAGATAACCTTTATTAACTTTCTTTGGTAAACATTATGACTTTATTAAGTAAGCAAAATGAACCAAGTAAACTGTATTAAGTGACTTAAGCAAAGATAAACATTCTTAGGTAAACTTTAGACTGTATTAAACAAGCAAAATGAACTAAGTAAAGTGTCCTAAGCAAAGATAAACTTAACAAGTAAACAACTCAGTCTCTGACACTATTCTCAGTCACTCTGAGTCATGTCCATGGTCTCAACTGTTAAGTGGGTAGGGACTGGGAGGTGGCTGTGGCTTGAGTGCTGGTCTGAGGCACCATTGGGGTGCTTGGCCCCGAGGGTACAACAGGTGGTGGCGTGTTCAGGAAGCTATCCTAGAGCTGACTCAGTCACATGAGGTTGAGAGACCCTTCATCAAGGAGATGTCAGGTCCAATACTGATGACAGATTGTCCATTGATGGGCTTGGCTGTGGGGTGGAGGAAGAGTTGGCAAGAGTGTAGTGGGGCTGTCTGGTCTGCAGCTGGGTGAGGATGAAGGTCTGCAGTCTGGGTGAGGTCTGCAGTCTGTGGCGTCCGATGAACCTTGGCCTGGACTGGGAAGTTCTGCTTCTGCTGTGAGAAGTCCTGGTAGTCATAGCCTTGGTAGGTGAGGGGCTGTTGAAAGCTGTGGAAGGGCTGTGACATCGCCTGGGGTGGAGGAGCAGACCTGGACTGGGTAGGAGCAGCTTCAGTTGGGCCTTGAGGGTTGTGCAGAAGTTCTGAGATCTTTTGCTTCATCACCTAGTACTCGGCCTCAGGCAGGTCCCTCAGGGTCTGGCTCACATAGGTGATGAAGGTGTTCTGGCCTGAAGATGCTCTGTCCAGGTGGACCAGCTGAGAGAGAAGTTTTGTGCTGGTCTTCATTGTGTCCTGATCTCCAACAGCACACTGTGGTCCTGGCCCTCCAGTCTGCCTCTCTGCCTGCGTCCTGTGGAGCTGGGGGTGTGAGTGGGGGTGGGTTGGCCTCTGGTGACTGCTGCTTCTTCCACCATTTGTGACAGCAGGGCATCATCCTCCACTGGATCCTCCAAGTTTGCCAACATGGGGAGAGCAGCTGTTGAGGGGGTCTCTGAAAACACCTACCTGGACAGGGTAGCTGGCTCCTGGCTGGAAGAGGACTGGCTGTCTGTGGGCTGTCTGAGGGAGAGGGGTCTCAGAGGGGCTGCTCCTCGGTGGTGGATCTCACCCTCCAGGAAACTGCACTTGGCCATGACATACATCTCCCGGTCAGTGAGCTTGACAGGGGCCTGCCCGGATTTCTTGAGGTGTAGCTTGCAATACCAGGTGGGCATGTGCTTCCACCATCCAAGGAGTACTTCTGCAGTGTACCCCAGGCTCTCTGCCTTGTCTCTCCAAGCTGCCTGCTTCTTCTTGATGTCCCGATAGAGTCTGTGGCCCTTTCTCCAGAGGTACTCATTCTCCGTCAGCCATTCCAGCACCTCATCCTCATGCTTCTTGGAAACGGTGTACTGTTTCCTCTCTCCCTTCTCCTTCCCTTGCGTCTTCCTCCCTCTGGCAGGGGCTTCAGCAGGGCCTTCAGGGGTTTCGGCATCAGGGCCTTCTGGAGATTGTTCAGGGTCTTCGGGGCTTGAGCAGCAGGGCCTTCAGGAGATTAAGCAGCAGGGCCTTCAGCAGCAGGGCTTTGAGGGGCTTGAGGGCTTTGGGGCTGGTCCACCACAGCAGCAGCAGCAGTAGCTTCAGAGTCAGTGCCAGGGGGTGGGATGCTGGTTCTGGCCTTCTTCACCTTGCCAGGGCTTGAATGAGTGAGCACGGGCTTCCTCTTCTTGCCTGATTGACGAACCATGGTGTTCCTGCAAGATTTATGTGGCAGCACGTCTTTCCCCTGTATGCTGACTGCGTGCGTGCTGCATCCTTTTATATCTGTGGAGCTGACGCAATTCATACTCCCCGCATGCTCAGTGAACGTTTTGCATCCGATATATATCTGCGTGGCATCCCCTTTCTTTCCTGTAGGCTTTTGTGATGCATCCGCTTCATCCGCTATGCATCCGCCCCTTCCGCGAAGCGTCCGCTTCGAAATTCTCCCCCAGAACCCCTTCGGAGGTGTCATCCGCTTCCATCCGCTTTCATCTGCTAGGCTTCCTATGAACATCCATTTAACATCCCCGCTAGATACTACCCACGTCCGTTCTTTTCCGTTCTTTTCCATTCTGTTTATGCACATTTTTGCCACTTTTTGGAGCGGATGACAACGGATGGAGCCACCCCCGAAATTTTGCTCATCCTCTGTGTCCTTTATGCATATGTTTTGTGTCCCTCGGCCAGTGGGACCAGGCCTTAACATACCTTACGCACAACACTAGTCACTGTTTTATTTCAAAGCAAAACAAAAAGTTCCTTCCTCAATTAAATGGTATAACAAGAGCATGGATCATTTTCATCCATGTTTAATATCACTACTGTTCATAAATCCAGTTGCAGATATTTTAAGTTCTTAATTCTTTTTTCTAGAATTCAAGTTTTCCCTTCCCTCTTCCAAAAGGACAATGGTGTGCTGTTTTTGTAGTCTTGCCATCTCTCTTATTTTCATTATCATCTTAACTAATCATTGAACAAAGCAGAGTCTGAAACAGATTGAGGGTATCTACAGTTATTTATCTTCAAACAGTAGCAAATCTTGCAACTTTTAGGCTATAAATATTAATTGAAAAATGAAGAGAAAGTCATAGCTGCTAACAGTATTGATGCAAATGAGAGAGAACAATATATTCTGGAACAGACTTCAGATGTGTGATGTAGCAAGCACACAAAAACTTTATAATAATGTTCCTGTTTTGGGATGTCAATTCAACTAGAGGATGCAAAGTAAAAGAGACGTTTCAAACAAACCAAATAAAGCAACATATCTTAATGTTAAAATATATGTGAAATAATTAGGGAGGGAGAGTCAGACAGTGAGTGTGTTGTACAGTAAATTTCATAAGTGAAGAAAACAACCTAGTAGCGTGAACAATTTCTGAATTATTAGTGATTGCGTGGATCAGAATTTAGTATCTAGCAGAACCTGGTTGCTAGCTGAGATTCAGTGCAGCCAATCTGTTCCTCATTTCAGTGAAATGTTTAGCATTCTTTGCATCCTGAAAATATACATGTATTCATATTTAACAGAGAGAGAGCAACAGCAATGACTCTTTGAAAGCCCATCTCCCACTCATGAAACTGATTTCTCAGTTGCTTCAAGAGGTCTCAGTAACCTTTGCAACAATTCTAAATTGGTAGGTGAACCATCCCCCAAAATTAGATCAAAGAGATGGTCAACATTGCACAGACTTGACTTACAGTAGTGATAGGCAAGATACATCTTCACCCAACAACTCTAAAATGTTCTAATGAAGTTCTAATATTCCTATGGAAGTTTAATGCAACAGGCTAGAGCAGCCTTTGTTAGCCGAAAAATGGGCCTGCTTCATCACTTCCAGTATTTCCGGAAATACTGGAAGTGATGAAACAGGCCTATTTTTCAGCCTACAAAGGCTGCAGAGGCTTCCCTCCAGCCTCAAGGAGGCTGAAAAAGGCACAAAAATCAGCATGCAGTGAGGTAAGTTTGTCTGGGGCTCATATGCCCACACAAATGGTTCTGCATGCCACCTGTGGCATGCGTGCCATAGGTTCACCATCACAGGACTAAGAGATTGTGAGTTCCATTCCTGCCTTAGTCATGAAACCACCTTTGGGCCAGTCATTTTCTCTCAGCCCTAAGAAGGAGGCAATGGCAAACCATTTCTGAAATGTTGCCAAGAAAACTGCAGGGACTAGTCCAACAGTGATCAATGATCCATACCAAATGTCATCAGACAGTTATATCACCTTTTTTTGTTTCAAGTCTTAATAGACACTTGAGTGCGGAAACACAAAATGAAGGAGTGGGGAAAAAATGATGGGAGATGCAGCTACATTGAACTTTATCATTCAGATGCAACTTGGGGAAAAGATTTAGGAGTTATTCTAAAAGCTCTCAGGGATGTATACATGTTGTAATGTTTTACATTAAATTTCTTATGATTTTCCTTAAAGATATGTAGAAATTGTTCATTATCTACAAAAGCTCTCTAGAGCAGGGGTCTCCAACCTTGGCAACTTTAAGAGCTTTGCTGGCTGAGGAATTCTGGAGTTGAAGTCCACAGGTCCTAAAGTTGTCAAGGTTGAAGACCCTTGCTCTAGAGGTACATAATTCCTGGAGAGTGAAAATGAGGTTATAACTAGAACATCCTCCTCCAAACTCCTATGGTACAGATGTGTGGGATTTCAACTCCCAAAATACACAGCATATAATATTTGAGTATTTCAGGAACTGTAGTGCTAATATCTGGACAACATCTTTTTTTAAGGAATTAATTTAATTTAAGGAATTTTAAGGAACTAAGGAAGGTTTAATTTATCAATGGCCTTGATTTGTAATTATAGAATCCATTCTGTCACATTTTCCCAAACCTTTTTTCTTGGATCTTAAATAAGAGGTAAGGATTTGTGTATGGGAAATCTTAATTTGAAATTGCTTGATGGCATTATTTTTTTTTTACTGTATGACTGAACCCAGCATCTCCAAAATGCTAAAAAAAATGTGGGTGTAAACATTATGGTCCCACTCACTTGAAAGTTATCACACTGCTTAGCAGCCTTGTGGAGTGAAGGTGTTCCCCACTTCAGTGTTTCTTTTAATTCCAATACAGACAAGAATTTCATGCTGATTTTGCACTGGAAAAAATGCTTCTAAAATAATGTAGTTGAGCAAACACCTGCCAGGAATTCTTTCTGCATATTACAGCATATTTGAACTGGGCTATAACATAAGGTGAGAGCCAATTTGATGTAGTGGTTAAAGCATCAGCTAGAATTTGGGAATCCATAAGTTCTAGTTCCTCCTTAGGCACAAAGCCAGCAGGATAACTTTGGGCGAGTCACTCTCTTTCAGCCCTAGAAAGCAGGTTATGACAACATCCTTCTGAAATCTTGCCAAGAAAACTACAGATACTGTCCAGGAAATTACCAGAAGTTAATCTTGACTTAAAGACAACAAAAAACAAAAATAATAATGGGATAAGTATGGGTGGGCCAGAATGTGTAAAATAATTGCACTGACTTTTGTTAGATATACAACTTTGGAAGGAGGGAGGAAGGGGGGAAGTAGATGGATCAGTCAAAACAAAAAGTTTCCTTGTGAAAACCAAGGTCATCCCAACAGGTGGCAAGTGAAGAAAGAGAGGAGTGACCAAGCAGTCTCCCAGCTATTTTCATTGGACAATGTGACTGAAGACATCTGGGGAGGGAAATATTTGCTCTTTTAATTAGGAGGAAACTGCGGGAACTTTTAGAGTTGCTTTTCACTAGCTGTGTTGAAATGATGTATCCAATAAACATGTTCTTTGAAGAATCTACCTGCCTCACAGTTCTGCTTTTGGTGGATGCGTTACTCGGAATGCTAATACTGAGACTTCTAGAGCAGCAGCAGCATTCTGGGTTCTATGATCAGAAGAGAAGAGAAAGGGGCTAAAGAATGGCACAATTGATAGTATTCCAAAGCAATGTCCTCAGCCTCTCTGATAGGGATGCATTGGAATATTTCTAGTGGATTTTTTGGGGGGGTTGTCTGCATAGCCTCCTGCCAGACCTAATTCATTTTCAGATCTGGTCTTCCTTTCGCTAGCTTCTTTTCATATACCATTCCATTCTTGGACATTTATCCTGCTGATATAAATCCTGGTTACATAATTCCTTTCCAACATTCAATTGGATTAGAAAGAATTACTCCCCCAAAAAATGATAGGCCTGAATCTAAATAAAAATAATAGAATAACTGAGTTGGAAGGGGCCTTGGGGGTCTTCTAATAGTCCAACCACCTGCTCAAGCTGGTGAACCTATACCAGTGGTGGTTAACTTTTTTGGGCTCCTGTGCCAAAAATTGTGCGCACACCAGAGCTCATGCACACACGTGCCAGCACCCAGAATGCAATATGCCCCCCATGCCCCCTGCATATGCACATGCAATACCCCCCTTATCTGCACTGTGCCTTACAGCTTATTTTTTGGGTCATTTGAGGCCTTTTTCAGCCTCCCAGAGGCTTGGAAAAAGCCTCTGCTTTTCAGGCCTAATTATAGGCCCACTTTGTCACTTCCTGTAATACTGGACATGACAAAATGGGCCTATAATTCATCCTGAAAATCTTTGAGAGGCCAAAAAAGGCCTCAAACCAACCCAAAAAATCAGCTGTGAGGGCACGCATGTGCAGTGAGGTAAGTTTTCCTGTGGCTCGCTTGCCAGCACAAATGGCTCTGCATGCCACTTGTGGCACACGTGCCATAAGTTCACCATCATGGCCTTATACCATTTCAGACAAGTGGCTATCTAATCTCTTCCTAAAAGAAAATTTCCAAAAAGTTTTCTTTCAATGGGCATGAGATGCTTCTTACCAGGACATCTTCTGGATGCTTTGCTCTCAGTGATACTATTTAGATCATCCAAAAATATTTACCTCTTTCACTGACTAACTTAATAACTTTTCTTAAAAACTTTAATTATATTATTAATTTTCTTCCCCCCAAATATGTAGTTGAAATAACAGCACTTTACTTCCAGTTTCAGTGGATTCAGAGTTCCAAGTCAGAATGAATCCTGCAGGGTGAAGAGGTCTAATTGATTACAGCAGATTTTGTTAATGACTGTGATCTGAAACAAAGCATGTGATTGATTCAGTGTTTGCCAAGCTCAGAACTCAATCACTCTTTAGTCTTCAAATCATTTGATTGTAAATGCCACTACCAATATTTTAAAAATGCAGCTTGAAGATCTCAGCTGGGCACACACTGAAACTATCAGAGACCACCATCTATCTTACTATTGGAGAAGAATTTTGACAGAAATGTTCATTTATCAAGTCTTTGGATGAGAAGTGGTCTGGCCTTTGCTAGGGTGCCTCCAAGCAGCAACCTGTGGAAATACCCTGATTATTAATTTCCTGCATGAAACAGAAATTGAAATAGATGTCTTACAAAATTCTCTCCAGCTTTATGATTGACCGCATGACCATCAGTTTGATTACTGATTACTTATTGCTGGGCTTATATGCTGTCCAACCAGTAGTAATTCTGAGCCAATTATGTACTCTAGAAATCATGTTAAACTTCCATTGCTCTTCAGATTTCAAAAGAGATAAATTTATCTCAGAGATTCCTGCAGTCAATTGCTATAAAGGTTTATTTGGAAAAGAAACGGAGCTGTTTGAGTTGGCTTTCTCATGCACACATATAAAGAGAGAGGAAAACACAGAGAAAAAGAAGAAAACACCCTCTGGTGTCAACTTATGATGCTGGGACTGTGTGTGTGAACTGAACTAAGTAACCATGTGGAAAGGGCTAATGGCATGCATATTTCCTTCACACTTCCTCCTTGCAGGATGCTGATAAGCTCAGAATGGATCTCTCTCTGCATTTTCCTAAGTCAAACACAATTCCCAGCCATTTAACAAGTAGCTCCAATAACTCTGGATGGATGAGGTCAAAGGAACTATCATTCATTCTCAAGTATCTTTGGCCAATTGTTACCTGCCAATGTATTGGAACAATTATTCTGAGAAAATATGTTCAAGGTAATAGACTCCAGGTATTATTAAGTTGTAGCTCACATAGAAGTCTCTCCATCAGTGGTGGGCAGCTGCTGGTTTGGACTAGTTCTATTGAACCAGTATGAACAACGAACACTTAGCCCTGCCCTATCCTATCTTACATTTCCTTTTTTTGCAGTTCAACTGGTTCATGCAGCAAATTACCGCGCCTCAGCTGTTGGATTACCGCACCTCAGCTGTTCTACTTACCAGGGAAGGATAGAAGGAGAGCTGGAGAAATTCAAATTGTTTTTTATTGAAAGTTGCGTGCGCAAAGCATGCACTCACAGAACCAGTTGTTTAACTGGTTGCAGCCCACCATTGCTCTCCATGCATATCAAAGGCCTCCAGTGCAGGAAAATTCCACTCTACCTAACAACGTGTAACAATGGGGAAGCTCCTTGTTGCTCAGTGTTGAATTGTTCATGGGACTGTATCACCTATACAAAACTTTATGATCAAAGAGTTTGTAAAAGTGTCAGATTTAATCAAAAATGATCCAAACATTGTACTTATATTTGCTTAAAAATAAATCCAATTGTAATTTACAGGAATTCTTTCCAAATTTAAAAAAAAAAAAGAACTGGAACAGTTATTTCTGATGAGTATATGAACCACAGATCTATGACTCATGACTTGTGTATGAAAATATTAGCAAAATTCCTTTAACCTTGGCATTAAAACTATCTATCCATCTATTTATCTATACATACACATACACACACACACACACAAACACACACACACACACACAAACACACACACACACATTACCGTAAACTTTTGGTTGTAATTCTTTAAAGTTGTCCTTCTCTGGCAGGCATACTGGGAAATGCAAGTTCTATCAATATCTGGAGTAGCAGAATGATCTTCATCTACCTAAATAGATGGGGGAGGGAGATACCATTGGTCAATCCAACAAGTCAGAGAACAAAAGTTTCAAACCATTTCAAATGAATATCCTAATCTATTATAAGTATATTTTTTCCACCATCACCTCCAACCATATTCACATTAAAGTGGATACAAATAAAGCTCTTCCTTGTTGACATTTTTTAAAGATTTATGGGACAAGCCCAACATATATAGCCCAGGCTCCGTGCACATAATTAATAATTTGCTTTCAATGCAGGACCTACAAAATTATAGAAAATAGAAAGTTAGGTAGGACCTATTTATTCATTTGTTCATTCCTTTTGTTAATAAACAGAACATTTGAACACTCCGACAAATGTTTTTCAAAAGAGAGTAAAAACTTATTATTTATTTATTATTTATTAGAATTTGTCAAACAAAAATGAGAACAAGAATAGAAGAATAAAAATACAATGACAGGGATGATAGGCACATTAGTGCACTTATGCATGCCCCCTCTACTACACTTTTGTGTATAATGGGTGGGTATGTGTAGGCCTATGCATCGACCCAACCAGCTAACAATAAATATGTGACCTTAAGGAGAAGCACAAACATTTTAAACATACATATTCACGTTTTTATTCAGAGTGATTTTTTCAAAGATAAATGTAATCAGAAAAATCATTGTTACTAAAGCTACTAAAGGGTGATCAGATTCAAATAAACATGCCTCTCATTTTCTATGAAGTTTTTTCCCCCAAAGGCTAATGTTGTAAATATTTTCATTCTAGTGCAAATTCCCAACATTTCATATTACTAATCTAAACAAGTACTCCAACAAATATTGCTGTTCATATGTGGGCTTTTTAGAGGCCCTGTAGAACTTGTACATTGAGCTAAACTGATTTTTTTTTAAATCTGATCTAGTAATTGTCATCCTGATAAAGAATATCATCCTGCAAACATTAAGTGGACAAAAAGAAGAATTATATACAGTTTTTATTTTGAATTAAGCAATCAGGACTATCCTCAGTTTGCTTTTTATTATTCCCCTCTTTTCCTTTTCTTGTAATTTTTTTTCAGTCTTGAATTCTCATCAAGTCTCTACCTTGAAATACAATAATATTTTCTTGATTTAGACAGAATTGTTTTGAGGAAAGTGGAAGAGTTAATATAGGGAAATCTGATGTAACAGAAACTTTGTACTTCTGCGTTAAAATTACAAATATATTATCCAATACATTTGTACTTATAGGAGCAACACCCAGCTAGTTCTACACAAGCAGAATGGTTAACAGAAATCTCAAATGAACTTTGTATAACCAAAAACCAAAGCAGAATTCATATAAAAATTGTAATGAAATAAAAACAGGTGGAAGATATCCTGCTATGAATATGTTTAAAGCAGCTTGTGATGCTTTTCTATCAGAATGAACTTAGTGTAGGCTATTTTGCCACCACTAGAAATAAGGAAGAGTTGAAGTAAAGGTTAATTGGTTTTTAAGGGTTTTCAAATTAATTCTGCTGTAATTTAATTGGAGCTACGTGAAATAGACATTGCTTATGTTGTGAACAGCTAATATTAGATGAGGGTCAGTGACAAATATTGGATTCTGGTAGAGTGATGAGACTTTCCCACTGCAGGACACCCAAAAAGGTTACTCTTACCTAAAAGGTGAAAGAAAACTGCTATGATTTGATGCTACAACTGGGCAGAAGAAAGCAAATTTAGAATATCAGCAGTGAAGAGCAAATTGTGTATTTAAAAAAGTATTTGTGTTCTCCACAATCAAGCTCCAATTATGTTCAGCTAGAAATGGTAATATAATTGATCTAAAACAAGGAAACGTTCAGGTAATCAAACAATTATAAAATTGGGGACATCCAAATGTCAGTTGAAGCAATAATGATTTCTTTAATTTATTCAACATACTTATCAGCTTTCTTAAAGATTAAAAGAAAAGGGCTGTTGTGAGGATGTAGAATAATAAAACATATTGCCTGCACAAAGTCAGTACCGATAATTTAAAACAGCTTGAAAACAAATCAAATTAAAATGGCTCACCCCACTCCAAATTAAAACAAATTCCATTCAGCATCTCATGAGCATCCATAAAAGGAAGCAATAAAGGGGAAAAAATATCATTTGAGCTCTTTTAAGAGACTATGAAGGTGAGATCTGATACTCTCCTACATTTCCTACCATAGCAATCAAAATCTTTTTAGAAAATTAAGTAATAAATAAGTCATGGAGGCACACACAGAGAGCATGAAGAAACAATCAAGAGCATTAAGCAATATGATGATATGTACAGAAACAGGTTGTTTTAACTCACCTTTTGAACATGATCAATGAGGTGCTTAGCTGGACTCCATGGTACAATAAATTTTGGAACCTGGTACTTACAAAGATGAACCAATTCTATATGCTAGGAGTTCCTAACCCCTGGGCCACATCCCACTACTGGCCCATGACTCTTTTAGAACCAGTCGCGGAATCAGGAGGCGAGTGCATGTGTAGCTCCACCTGCGTGAGCAGCTCCATTTGCTGCATTTGCTGTACATGTTCACACATTGTTCTCATGGAACCATCCCCTCTCCCACCCACCCCTGCCGCCAGTCTGTAAAGCCAGAAACATTGGGAATCGCTGCTATATAGATGTCCAGAACCAAAGAGATATGTAAAGTACAGCCATTTTTGAAAACCACAATGAGTATGGGCATTTAGTTGGGAAAAAGAAATCCACCAGATAACTGGTTCAAGATAGGAACCAGTTTTCCACCTTGTGGAAAATGTTGCCCACATCCCCAAAAGCAAAACTGCTGGCTATTTTGCTACAATAGAAAGCAAAAGCCCCAGCACTAGTCCGTAGACTTATATACTGCTTCACAGTAGCTCTCTCTAAGACTCAGCCTATGGCCCCCAACAATCTGAGTCATCATTTTATTGACCTCGGAAGGATGGAAAGCTGAGTCAACTTTGAGCCAGTGAAGATCGAACTCCTGGCAGTGAGTAGAATACTGCAATACTGCATTCTAACTACTGCACCCCAGGGGTGGGCTTCAAAAATTTTAGCAAAGGGTTCTCTGCCCAGTTGCTGGGTGGATGTGGCCATGGTGGGTGTGGCCTGATTAGCCTCCTGAACCACAGAGGGCATTTTTGCCCTCTCCAGTCTCTGGAAATTTTTCTCTAGCTTCCAGGAGGGTGAAAATGGCCTCCCTGGGCTCTGGAGGCTCTCTGGAAGCAAGAAACATTTCTAGCCTTCCCAAACTTCTTTCACTCTCCCTGAGCCTCCACATGGCCCCTGCACTTACCCGCATCCAAAACAGGGCGTGTGGGAACTTCTGGGAGGGGTGGGGCAGGGTGGGCAGGGCCAGCCAGGAGTGGGATTTGGGGGTTCTCCAAACTGCACAGAATCTTCGCTAGGGGCTCTCCCAAACCCCTGCAAACTCTCATGTCATGGCTCGAATAAAGTCTCTCTTTTTATTTGATAACTTTATCTGAATTGATGATAATGGCCGAGTCATTTTTTTTAGGAAATTAACACTCTTTGTAAATTAAAAAATATATAAATAAATGTGATTAGTTTTTGGGTCAAGGAGAAAAAGAAATGAAGGCTGTGATGGATGAAAAAGAAATTCATATTATGTATATGGGTAGAATTGGGAATCTCCACAATTTTCATGGGGTATTTTGGGATTGATTGGCTGGTTACTTTAATTGTGCAAGGCTACTTATACTTCAAAATAGCACTAGCACCATTAAAATTAATAGTTTGTGGCAACAGTACCAAGTCAAATTCATCAATAACCTTCTGTATCTTAAATCCCAGATGTTACACCATCAAAGAAACACCAAACCTCCCTTATTTATATGTTTGAGATGCATAAGATGCATAAGACGTTTATTTATATGTTTACAGACATTATAACTTTTATATTTACATTTGTGGTATGCTGGAATAAGAAACAAGGTTCAATCAAGCTGTATGTTTATTTACATGATGTTAATGTGTTTCACATAACATTGTTATGTGCTTTAAGTTTATAGATGTTTCTGTGGCTCTCTGGTAACATCCTTAAGAATGCCAGTTAGTGACTAATTAGAATTCAGGCAGCACTCAAGAATATGTACTGCCATACAGCTTTATCTCTTCCTGCTATAAATGCAGAGTCAGCTGGTAAAAATAACAAGTACAATCTTGGCCCATTTTATCAAAGTGGTTGGGTTGTAGCTGTAGGAATGTAATGTTTTCACACTATGAATGATATATACTGTGTTTGTGTTTCTTCCATTTCCTTATCAGTTACAAAGCAAATCTTTATTTATTTGGAATCTTCTGCATCTGGAATCTTTGGGAAGATGCTCAAACCATCTTTGATTGATTATCTCTGTGAGATCTGTGTAAGAGACTAGGAAGTCACTTTGCCTGCTAGCTTTGAACCAAATAAAATGGTCATTTGGACCTTCTCAGTTTGCTTGTTTCTTGATAAGTGATTTTTTTATACCAAGACACAATTTTAAGCACTTCAAATTTCAGAGGCTTTTCTTGTCTCCCACCTAGATTATTTTTCCAATCCTTTGATAATAAATGTATTATGGATTGAAAACCAAGGCACCAAAAAGGTGTCTTCTTCAATCAGCTCTTCTGTAAAGAGTGGAAACAGAGTTTGTAGAAATCACCTATAAAGATATGAAATTATTTGTTATAATTCTCATTTGGCCCGGCTGTTTTTAATAATTTTAGGAGACATAATTGCGGCATCCACTTAGCTACTTTATAAGGTCTGTGTTCCATATTAACATACTCCAAATAGCCTATTCCTATTGGTTCAGAAAAACTGGAAGCTGATTGGTTCACTACTCGACGCTGATTGGCCAATAACAGCTAACCTGTAATTGGCCAGCTCAGCGGCGGGAAAAGCAAGTAGCTGTCATTGGCTCTATAAAAAGAGCTGCTGCAGCTCCTGGTTCAGATGGACTTTCTGCACTAAATAAAAGAGCTGAAGTTATGCTGGTCTCCGGTCTCATTCTTCGCGAACTCTACACTGGCGACGAAGGTGGGATTCTGAGAGAGGAGACCAGTTGAGCACGTGGCATCGAGAACCGAACAGACAAAATGGCCGGAACCAACTCGCCACCCGCACCATTCAACCCTGCAACATAGGACTGGAAATCCTACATCAATAGATTCCTCGTGTTCCTGGAAAGCAACGATTTGCAAGGAATCTCAGACAACCAAAAAAGAGCCGTGTTCCTGACGCAGTGTGGGCCCACAGTGTTCAAGATGGCCAAGGTGCTAGTGAAGCCAGAAGATGTGAAACTGATGGCCTGGCCAGATCTAGAAAAATTGCTGAAGGCTCACTACGCACTGACCGTCGCCAGCCTTATTCGGAGACACGAATTTTACAAACGGGACCAGAGAGAAGGTGAGAGCATCACAGACTTCGTAGTGGCTCTCAAGGACATTGGAGGGGCATGCGAATTCCTAAACATGGACGAAGCCATGAAGGATCGCGTGGTCCTCGGACTGAGAGACCTCACCCTACAAAGCTGACTGTTAACCCGACCAAAGATTACAGTCACTGATGCTATCACTGAAGCCACGACGGTGGAAGCAACAAAAAAATAAGTGGCAAAAATGCAGCAGATGAATGCACTGACATCCAAAACACCAGCCAAGACGAGCCAAGGCAAAGAGAAAAAAGCAGAGAGCACGCACAAGACCACCACACACTATGCTGATAGTGGACCATCCAAAATCGACGACGACAATGAGGAGGAGATCCACAGACTCCAAGCTGAAAGAGATTGACGGCTGAAGAAAATCGTAAGTCAGGGTTTCAGTGTGCCGGGTGCGGCGGAGACCACCTCCAATCTGAGTGCCGGTTCCTAGACACCATGTGCTGGTACTGTGAGAGACGGGGACACATCGCAAGAGTATGCCAAAACCGTAAGAGCTACAGCCCCCGACGTAGAGACAACACACCACCAAGAACAAATGTGGAGCCGTGAGAGTTGCAAAAGCAAGGGCAAGCGGCTAAAAGAGAACTTCAGAAGAGAAGAAACACACCAAACCATCACCATCGGTCATACTAATGCAACAAATGGCTGAAAAGTACATGTGGCAGTCAGGATCGAGGGCCAAAAATGTAAAATGGAGGTGGATTCCGGATCGTATCTATCAATGGTGTCATGGGATACCATTAAAAGACTGGTACCGCACCTTGGCAGAACTAAACTAGAACACCAATCACCCCACAGAGAAAAAGATTAAAGCAACAACAGAAGCTCCTAGACCAAAAAACAAGGTAGAGTTGCAAGCATTCTTGGGACTTATAAATTTTTACGTTTTTCTGCCACAGAAGGCAACGACGGCAGAACCACTACATAGGCTCCTAGACAAGGCAGCCACCTGGACCTGGGGACGACATGAAGAGACAGCGTTCCAGAGGGTAAAAGACTTAATCACATCCGACTCTGTATTAATGCAATACAGCAAGACACTACCGTTGACAGTCACCTGCGACGCATCATTGTTCGGTATCGGAGCCCAACTGAGCCACATTCTGCCTGATGGGAGAGAAGCACCAATCGCATTCTACTCCAAAACACTATCAAAAACAGAACAGAACTACAGTCAATTCGACAGAGAGGCATTAGCAGCAATATCCGGTGTCAAACGGTTCCATGAATACCTTTATGGTAGGACTTTTACCCTGATTACAAACCACAAACCTCTATTGGGAATACTAGCAGGAAACAGGGCCACCCCAAATATACTATCCTCATGAATGACAAGGTGGTCCAAGTTCCTTGCAGCCTACAATTATGAACTGATCCACCGACCGGGCAAAGACATTTCCCACGCCAATGCGTTGAGCCATACTCCCCTACCGAAACTAGAAACTGACCCAGCACCAACCACATCCACCCTACAGATTGAGACACTGTCAAACCTACCCATAACCGCAGCAGACATTGCAAGAATAACGACAAGAGACAAAACCTTGTCACAAGTTTTAAACTGGGTAGGAAAAGGGTGGCCGGAGAACGAGACAGACTCTAAGTTTAAACCATTCAAGCATAGGCAAACTGAACTGTCATTTTTAAAAGGTTGCATCTTATGGGGGGATCAGGTGGTAATATCGGAATCGTTACAAGAACAAGTACAAAGTATGTTGCATGAAGGACACCTGGGCATTGTACAAATGAAATCCCTGGCCAGGAGCTATGTATGGTGGCCAGGGATGGATAAGGACTTTGAGAAATTGGTTGAAACCTGCAGGAAATGACAAAGATCCCGACCTGCACCCCCTTCAGCACCTATACTAGACTGGGAGACACCGAGGGGGCCCTGGTCAAGAATCCACATAGATTTCACAGGGCCAACAAAAGGACATACATTTTTAATCACAGTAGATGCTTACTCCAACTGGCTAGAAGTAAGCGTCATGAACTCTACCACCACAGAAGCAGTTATTAAACAACTACGGAAACTATTCACCACACAAGGGTTACCGGACTTGCTCGTCTCAGATAATGGCCCGCAGTTTACTGCACTAACCTTTGGAAAATTCCTCACTGAACATGGCATAAGACATGCCTTGACAGCGCCGGGCTGACCAGCTACGAACGGGAGGGCAGAACGCATGGTCTGGTGTACCAAAGAAACTTTAGAAAAATTAGACTCAGGGGACATACAAGAAAAATTGAAAAAATGCTCACCATACAACACATAACATCAAGTTCTATGACAAATAAAAGCCCAGCAAAATTACTAATGGGCAGAAAATTAAGATCACAATTAGACAGGTTACACCCAACATACAGCTTTGAAAAACCAACAGACTCCTCCAGCAGATACCACGCATTCGAACCAGGAAACTTAGTATATGCAAAAAATCTGACCGGACACCCACTGTGGGTACCAGCAAAAATAACACAAATAACGGGACCCTGGTCCTATAGACTAGACACAGACGATGGCAGAAGCTGGAGGAGACACATTGATCAGTTACGATCACAAACACTGGAATTCACCACTGACACACCCAGACACGAAGAACAACACACACATACACCAGAACCAGTGCAAACATTACACAAAAATATTAATAGACCAACCAGAGATGGGGGAGACCCCTCAAACACAAATAAGGGGGGAGGGGGAAACCCTCCAGCAGAACAAGAAACCCCACAAAATCAAAATACACAATAAACAACATTCGCAAATGGAACAGGAGGCACAAGAAAACCTAGAAGCCACTCCGGAAGGGAGCAGCCGAGCCGACTCTACCAGCCTGAGTAAGCCAGGTGGGAGCGGCATAGCTGACTCCACCTTTCAGGAGGTTCCACAGAGAAGGATGGGAGAAACAGTGATCCCGTCTGAACCCGCCGAAGACAATGACACAACTAAACTGCGCAGGTCAACTGGGCAAGCTAAAAGCCCCACCTACTTACGTGACTACGTAAGGTAGGACCATACCAAGAGGGGAGGGGTGTTCCATATTAACATACTCCAAATAGCCTATTCCTATTGGTTGAGAAATACTGGAAGCTGATTAGTTCACTACTCAATGCTCATTGGCCAATAACAGCTAACCTGTGATTGGCCAGCTCAGCGGCGGGAAAAACAAGTAGCCGTCATAGGCCACTAGCCATGAGCAGCTTCTCTATAAAAAGAGCTGCTGCAGCTCCTGGTTCAGACGGACTTTCTGCTCTAAATAAAAGAGCTGAAGTTACGCTGGTCTCCGGTATCATTCTTCGCCAACTCCACAGTCTGTACTTTAGAATTCACCATTAAAGTATAATTCACTATTTAAAGTATGATTGAGACTGAAATAATTTTGTTGCAGCTTATTGAATCCCATTTAGCTTTCTTGACAGGATAGATTCAGATGTACAAGCAAAAATTACAAGAAAATCTAGCTTTTTTTGAGAGAGAGAGAGAGATAGGGGTGGGATTCAAATTTTTAACAACTGGTTCTGTGGGCGTGGCTTAGGTGGTGGGCATAGTTTGGTGGTCATGTGACTGGGTGGACATGGCTTGGTAGTCATGTTATTGGCTGGGTATGGCCAACTCAATATCACTCACATCGAGGCATGCATCTCTTTGCCTGGCCTATCATGACTGTGGGGATGCTGCAACAGTTGTAAGTGTGAAAAATGGTCATAAGTCACTTTTTTCAGTGCCATTGTAACTTTGAATGGTCATTCCACACAAGCAAAGTACCAGCAAAGGAGGGGGGAAAAACTCCAGAGACGTTCTTGAGATTGGAAGTCTAGTCCTGCCAAGAATGTAATAAGGGTTAATGGAGAGGCAGTTTCTGTAGGCAACACCAGAATGTTTCCTTCCTGCCTTCCCTACAGGATTAGACCAGTAATTTCTTCTAACAACTGGTTCTCTGAACTGCTTAGAATGTTAACAACCAGTTCTAGTGAATAGGTGCATCTAGTCTTCCTTTTCTACTTAAATATGTCAGTAAAGAACTAATCTATCTGGAACTACTGTGTTTTTCAAACTGGACTGTTCTATATAATTTTGAGCTTGTGAAATACATTTTTTAAAGAACGGAAACAGTATCCTTTCACTAAACTCTATGTTTTTCCCACAGGGATACCACTTATCCTCCTCTCATTCTTTTCTTGAATTTCTAGAGCCCAGTTTAAATGTCCCCATTTTACTGTGTCCGCTTAATATGTAGGCATATTGTTGATTGTGGGAGGGGTCAGGTGAATGTATTACCTTTTCTGTGGTAGCTTATATGGCACAGAAATTGCTTAGCATCAGACAGAGACTGCATTGCCATTGGACTACAAAGGTGGTCATCTAGTTCTGAGGGAAGTCCCCAACTTTTCATGCAAAAACCCTTTGTTATTCTAAGATATCTCCAAGGGTCAAGATCTTGAAACATTAACACCAATCTATAGATAATCTTGAATTATACAATTTGCCTTGGTATAACAGCTTCTTAAATACCTATGCTTATTCTATCAGGAATGTTGTTGTTTTTTTCCTTAAAAAGCCTAATGTTTGGGCACAAAGAGGATGAACATTTTTTATTTTATTTTATTTTTGCTTGAAAGCATTGAAACAGAGATTGGGAGAAATCTCATTGCCAAAGGTGCTACAATTATATCAGAGGGATGGACTAGAATGGGCTTTTTAAAAAGCAAGGATCCCCCTTGATTTAAATAACTCATATTCAGCCATTCCTTTGTAAATCAATAGATCTAATCAGTTATAGCATGTCAATAGATCTCATCAGTAAAAGCAAGTCAATAAGGCTGTACATCTATTTCATTTAAAGACAATATTCAAATCTTAAGTTAACTACAATGAATTATTTGGAAAGTCTTTTAAAACTGATGATTTCGATGTTGAAATTTATAAATCTCCTGGGAGCATTTGATAGCATTAAATTTCTTTTAAATCCATTTTAGCAAGTCAGTGAGAATTGACTGGAATGATAATCCATAAATGCTGTTATATATGACACAAGATCAATTGTAACTTTCATAGGCTACGTTGAGGTAATTGAACAAATCTGTACACATTACCATCTTTGCCACCATTGCTTTTTGTGAAATGTTTTTTTAGAAATTGGAAAAACCTTGATAAATCATAAGAAATCAATTCAATTTTCCAATTTATGGTAAATTGAAATGCACATACATATTTCTTAAAAGAACTATACTGTAAAGGGAAAGGAGATGGGGGAAAAATCAAGCTGTTGGGTAACTTGACTTTTTTCAACATCCATATTATAATGTCATCAGACAAGATATAACCTTTGTATGGTCATAGGCTCTACTTGACAGAAGAACTAGCTAGGGAAGAAAAAAGGTGGGGGCAGAGAAAGGAGGTGTGAGTTGCTTTCACATTCAACTTTCTAACTTAGAGGCAGTTTGGGAGAAGATTTGGGAATTACATAGCTCTACAGATTTTGATTGAGCCTGTCTGGTGTGAGAATTGTTGTCAAAGAGTTAATCCTTCGTCAATCAGAAATTAATTCTGAGAAGGTAGACCACCAAACAACCAGGAGAACTGAAGCTGAAATAGTACAAAAAATAAGGTTTTCAGAAAAAAGATCATGTGAAGGGAGAATTGGAGTACCCATTAAGAGCTGGTACCCATGGGCAAGAATGAAGACAAGAGCTAGAATCCAGGTGCTGGATCATAATACCGTGTTTCTCCAACAATACGCCCCCCACATAGGAAGACCCAGCATGTTTTTTTGGCATAAAATGAAATTAAGCCCCTCCCACCAAATTTAGGCCTAGTTTAAAACATGCAAAATTGGGGGGGAGGCGGGGGGAATTTGCCATTAGAAGTGCCCTGCGGGCAGCTATGCCTCACCATCAGCCGCTCCTAACACCATGGTGGAGTACGGAGTGCTCCCTTACCCCTCCCTTACCTGGGTCAGCAGGTGGACGGCGTCGGCATGGATGTCTGGCAGCGTTTCAGCCACTTCCCAGGCCTCTGTAGCTTCCATGGTTCCCATCGGTGCTGGCATCTCTCTCTCCAGCACTGTATCCAACAACAGCGTCTGAGTCACTCCCACTTTTCCCCCGTCCCCATATCAGGAAAAAAAAGATTTTGAGATACCTGGGAGCACCACACACTGCATTTTGGTTTAATCCTGAGCAGTTGGGTGGGCGTGAGAAGAGCCAGTGAGCGTCTCTGCTGCTGCTACCCTTGGTGCTCCAGCCTCGGGCTCTGCAAGTTTGCAAAAGTCCTGGTGAGCAACCCGTTTCTGCATTCCAATTGCCCAGGCCGAGCTGCAGCTGTCCTTCTCTTGCCAGCGCCATCTCCAGTAACAGCGGCAGCAGTGGCAGGAACCATGGAAGCATTTTAGCCACTTCTCAGGTGGGGGAGACACCTCCGTAACTTCCATGGTTCCCGCTGCTGCTGCCGCTGTTATTGGAGATGGCACTTGCGAGAAAGGGACAGCTGCAGCTTGGCCTGGGCACTTGGAATGCAGGAACGAGCTGCGCACCGGGACTTTTGCAAACTTGCAGAGCCCGAGGCTGGAGCACCAGGGGTAGCAGCAGCAGAGACGCCCACTTGGCTCTTCTCACGCCCACCCAGCTGCTTGGGATTAAACCAAAACACAGCATGCAGCGTTCCAAGGTACCTCAAAATCTTTTTTTTCCTGTTGTTACAGGGACGGGGGAAAAGCAGGAACGACTCAGATGCTGTTGTTGGAGAAGGCGCTGGTGCATGGGGAGGGAAGAAATTAATTCAACCCCGAAAAGACATCCTAGCCATTTTTTCAGGGCTCCAGAAAAAATAAGGCCCTGGCCTTATTTTGTGAGAAACACGGAAATACACCAAATCTCTGGCCTCTACATTTAGGGGTGCATGTAAAATAATTTTAAAAAACTGCTGGAAGAAACTCTTAGTAGTATTACTAATACTAGTACTGATTGGACATGTTAATACAAGTCACATTAGTTAATTATGACAGATATTTTACTTTTAATTTACATACTTTCAAACACACAGTTCATTGGTTGTTTCGATTATTATTATTATTATTATTGTTGTTGTTGTTGTTGTTGTTGTTATTTTATTTAATGAGCATATTTCCCCCAACAATCTGGATCTTCATTTTACCCATCTTGGAAGGATGGAAGGCTGAGTCAACCTTGAACCTGGTGGGATTCGATCTGCCAAATTGCAGTAGGAGTAGCTTGCAGTACTGCACTCTAACCACTGCGCCACTAAGACACCTTTCATTTGTTGTTTCTGGAGTTGCAAAATTCATTTTGAAGGTGGTATCTGCCTCCATGCCAGGCAGTGTATCTAGTCACTAATTTATGCCTAGGTATTAACAAGTCTAACCATATAGCATTGTACTTTATAGGTTTACAATATTTTTTAAAATCTTTTTCTTCAAAAATCCAGTGACAATAATGGATAAAATTTTAATCCCTGCAACATTCTAAGCAATAGATCCACCTAGTGGGGCATTTTGATTCTTGCTGTAAGATTGAATACAGCAAATCCATTTTTCAGACTCATTCAAAATTAAGTCATGCGTTCATAAATTCTCTTAATCCACCTGGCCAGAGTGTAAACGTACTAGGGTTAGGGCTAGGATTTGGGTTAGGATTAGGGTTAGGGTTTAGGGTTAAAGTTACAGGAAGATTAGATTTAGGGTTAGGGTTAGGGTTTGGGTTAGGGAAGTCAGCTAGTTTCAAATCCATCTGGGGGTGATGTTGTCTATGCCATATTTTTCTAGTTTACTTAAGAAGATAAGTTGTGGGCTACTTTGTCGAATGCCTTGCTAATGTTTAAGTATACTTAAAATGTCCAAATCATTTTGCTGGTCTACTAATTTAGTCACTTTGTCAAAGAATGAAATAATATTGCTTTGGCACGATCTGTTTTTAACAAAGCCAGGCTGGCTTCTAGGTATAACTTTATTTGGTTCCCAATGACAAACAATTACATCTGGAATTTTGTAGTACAGCTCTTGCAGTCCTAACTACTGATAACAGAAACATTACTTTTGTGATTTATTTATCTATCTAATTTACATAGCCACCCACCTCACTTGCAAGTGACTCCAGGCAGCATACAACAAAATTAAAACATTATTTTGTTCTTCTCTGAGGACACTTAACACATTAGGAAAACTGTTGCAGATAATAACTCTATCTCTTAGTCATCCAATCCTATGTACAAAAATGATTGAACTAAATAAAAGTATTCAGTAAATATTTTTTGTATATATAGTGTTGCCTCTAATCTATCCAAGGTCCATTTAGTTCCACTTTCTCTTTGTCCCAGGGGCCAATCAGAAGCCTAAGAGAAATTAAGAGGCATGAAGAATATAGTCACCTTCTACTGTTTTGTATTACTAGTATTGTTCAGGCTGTTTGAACATGTAGAAGTTTGCTGTATATACTACAGGTTAATACAGTTGGGCAGCAGGAAAATTAAACTGACAAGAAGGGATATATCAAAGACAATTGTTTTGTATGATTTTTAACTTTATGTAATAATAAGTAGTAATTATTGTTAATTTAGGTCCATTTTCTATTTCTTGGAGAGGTTATGTCCAAAAGGAAGACATTCTAAAGCCATATTTTTACTCTACATTTACTCTACATTTACAAATTTTACTTTGCATTTTCAATGGCAAGCAAATTATTGAGATTTTAACCCAATTAGAGTCAGTGCAATCAGTTTAGTTCATTCTAAACTGTCTAGCTTAACTGTCTATCAGTCTGATCCGTCTTTCAATTTCCACCTTGATGCTCTTCCCATCCCACTGCTTTCACATTGTTTCATTTGACTTACAGGAAGCTGATATTTCTCAGAATCCACTGGTCTTCCCACTTCCATGCAGGCTGTCAACCAGCTGATATCAAGAATCCTGAATCTTGAGCTGTCCTCCATTTTGTTTTTATGCAGCCATCCAAGAATTTCAGAGCAGGAATTATTCTCAGCTACAATGTGAGTGACACAATCACTAGAAAAATAAAGCATAAAGCATAAACTTGAGCAAGCAGTAGCAATAGCACTTAGACTGATATACCTCTTCACAGTGTTTTACAGCCCTCTCTAAATGGTTTAGCACCAGCATGTTGCTGCTAACAATCTGGGTCCTCATTCTACCGACCTCAGAAGGATGAAAGACTGAGTTAACTTTGAGCTGATCAAGATCAAACTGCTAATAGTTGGCAGAATTAGCCTGCAATACTGCATTCTAACCACTGTGCACTGTGCAACTCTTAGCAAGATTTTATAACACCAAACAAAAGAATTGACAGAGAGGAAGGGAGAGAGGGAGATGCAATCTGGTGTTATAAGAACTCAAAAAATGTTATCATATTGCAGTGATTCTCTAAAACTCAGACTTAGTATTAATTAACAGCCTCATAAGTTCAAAGTCTGTAAAGATTCTCAGTCATCCAGGTCATGATTGTCTCAAAAGTGCTTTTTTGGGAGGCAACTGGATTTTCTTGTTTTTTCTTTGAAGACATTTTCCTTCTCATCTAAGGAGCTTCTTCAGCTCTGAAGCTTCCATTCCCCACTATCCTGTCAGAGCTGAAGAAGCTTTTTGGAAGAGAAGCAAAATGTCCTCAAAGAAAAACAAGTAAATCCAGTTGCCTCCTGAAAAAACACCTTTGGGATAGCCTCATAAGTTGCATTTTTCTCAGTTATTTCATGCCTGCAGTATGGAAAAAAATTAGCATGCTTACATCCTATAATAATGAAAAATCTGAGTATTACTCAGTTTCCTTGCAAAGAAATTGTGTGCCTGGTCAGTGTTCGGAATACAGCCAAAAAATCTCTTGGGCTATATCTTTTAAGCATTTCATTGCTAATATTTTCCACTAAACTTCAATCCTCAAAAGTAAACCCTTTGTACATAACAATTTGTGAAACATACATGAAATAATCCCTTTGAATTATGTGCTGTATATAGCAAGCAAGCACATCTTTAAATATAAGCATAACAGTCTGTGCTACAGTGATATTTTAGTTGTGGTTTTAATGAAACTTTAATGATTGGGTGACTAGGTAACTAATTATAACTGTTCTTAAATCACTACGCAAACAGACATCCTTATGGCAGAGTCTGGTTTGGCATGTTATGCAAAGCATTGGAAATGGGTATACCACAATGTGCGTTCTATGAGAGGATTAGCGCAATTGTTTCAAAAGGTATGCATGTGTATCTATAATCCAGAGGTGGTTTTTAGCAGGTTCTGACCAGTTCTGGAGAACCAGTAGTGCAAATTTTGAGTAGTTTGGAATACCACCTCTGACTGGCCCTAGCCTTGTCTATTCTCTGTCTCCCAAGTCCCAGCTGATCGGCTGGATCTTCTTTTGTTGCCCTTCACAGGAGAATGGAGCTGAAAAGCAGGTTAGTGGGGTAGGGAGGGAATGGGAATTTTACAGTAACCTTCCCCTGCCATGCCCACCATGCCACACCCACCAAGCCAAGCCACACCCACCAAGCCATGCCCACAGAAGTAGTAAAAAATTTTGAATCCCACCACCCTTCACTTCTCTGGGGGTTCTAGCAGAAGTGTTGTTGGTTACATGAACACAAGTGCAGGCAGCTTCAAAACAACCATGCCAACTCTTCTACAAGACACCACTCCAAATACTAGAAATATGAAATGTTCCATGCTATTAACCCACAGAATGTAAGTTGATGAAATGACCCCCACAGCTTCCTTTCAGTGGCAAAGATGTAAACAGTGACTTGCCACCACAGTTAATTAGAGTGCCAAACTTAGTAAACGCTGCAAGATGCTATCGTGAAACAGAAATGTGAATACTCAAAAAAAAAAAATAGAAAACAGCAAATAATTGAGAGAATAAAGGCTTTTAAAAGGATGGAATGAATAAATATTTTCAAGTTTTCTTCCCTTGACTTTTACTCTTTATTGTTTATCTCCTGCTGTATTATTTTTATAAATAACCCAAAGTGGCAAGCATACCTAATAATCCTTCCTCTTCCTCCTTCTATTTTCCCTATGACAACAATCCTGAGAAGTGAGCTGGCTAAAAGTACAGGACTGGCCCAAAGCCATCCAGATGCCTTTCATGTCTTACATAGAATTAGAACTCATGGTCTCCTGGTATCTAACTTGGCACCTGAATCACTGCATTATCTCTGAGATGGTGCAGTGGTTAGAGTGCAGTACTGCAGGCCACTTCTGCTGACTGCTGGCTGACTGCAATTTGGCAGTTCGAATCTCACCAGGCTTAAAGGTGACTCAGCCTTCCATCTGTTCTGACCAAGTCTTCCTGAGACAGTAACAATCACACGCTGTTCCCCAAAAACCTTTTTTTTTACTATTTCAACAGCTGTGAATTATATGCATTCATAGCCCGTAATGAGTCCCAAACAGTTTATGAATAGTCCCACAGAAGTCTGCCACAGTCTTTCGGGATAAGGCTGATATGCACCCACTTTTATCTCCTTTGAAATGCTGCCAACAACTAAATAGCCAATTAGTTGTACAAGGCCAAACGGAGCACAAAGTCAACACCAGAACAAACAAAATTGCTTCCTGCAAAGGCTCATGTCCCTTTGCTCTTCCTTTATGTCTTATGGGAGGGGCCAATCATCTCCAAGTCATACTCACAATTTGCTTCTTTTGTCTTAACTGTTCTTGCCTTCTGGCAGCTCTGCGCAAGCACGCACTGGAGGCTGATGTCTCGCTGATGTCAGATTCTGGAAGCTCCAGAGTCAGCACATAATTCTCAGGTGGCCCTGGCCCCATCTCTGTGTTGCAGGCTGCCAGCAGGCCACAACACAATCCTTCCGAGGTTGGTAAAATGAAGACCCAGGTTGTTGGGGGCAATATGCTGACTCTTTAAACCATTTAGAAATGGCTGTAAAACACTGTAAAGTGGTATAGAAGTCTAACTGCTATTGCTATTTCTGTGGTACAATTGTGCCACTGGTCTTTACAAGGCATATTGTTTTTCAGTGGTGGATTTGGCTTAGAGTGACTAAAAAAAGCCCTATTTAAATAATATGGTAACAGTGGCATCTTGGAAATCAATCCTTATTAAATCACCATTATATTTTATGGATATGAATGGAATCTGCAGTCTTAGCCCCTATCCATTCATAAATCACATCCATATGTTCTACCACCAAAAAGCAAGCACCCACACTTTTCCAATCCAGTATCAGCCACCCAGGACCAATCCTAGTAAAGTATGAAAAATCACCTCCCTTTGCAATCATCCTGGAACCCCCAAACTAGCCTGTTGTAGAAAATGCCATCCCATTGCTAAAACAGAAAGCTGACTCTCAACTGCCTTCTTTATTAGGAATAGGAAGACATTGTCTTCTTGATCTCAATCCCTGGCATCAAAATGTCTTAGGACAAGCTGGAATCTCTCTGTCCAACTATATATGTGCCAATTACATTTTTATAGCAGGGTCAGAAATACAGTAAAATCATTCTGATCTTTATCGTTTCACAAATACTAAGACCAAAGAAGCCTAACCTGTAGAAAGATAATGGTAGTAGTGTTGTAATGGGAAAAATATTGTGCTTGCTCATTATGAAAACAATTATACAGCACAATCGCATTCAGATCAGCTATCTTGAAAATTCCTTTTTTTCCAAACATGGGGGAACTCATTTCTCTGTTGCAAAGCCAGCAACCAGTGCCCATATCATTACAGGGAAGAAATAGCCAGGAATCAATGGTTTTGGCCCCGTTGTTACTTTAATTTTATTATTTCAAAGCTGCTAGGGATTGCTGTTAGTTGGATTTATTTTCTGTTGCAGGGTTAGTAGCATCTGCACAGAGCATGAAAATAGGGCAGGGGAAGTAATTAAATTTCCCCCTCCTTAAGCTCTAGTACTCTCACCCAATCTTCCCTTGGTATTCCCTTGATAAATTTAAGACTAAATCGAAAACATTGGAAAATGTGGAAATAGATTTCCTACCCCCAAAAAAAATGCTATTTGGTCGAAACAATTTAATAGGAACTTTGGCAATAGCGATGCCAGGAGAAAATTTCAGGCAGGGAAAACTCTTAGCTTCTGATGTAATGTTATCCATCAAGTAGGTTGAGGTATTCTAGGAGTTGAAGCCCACAAATCTTAAAGTTGCCAAGTTTGGAGACCCCTGAATTAGGTAGAGAATGTAGCATAGAGACCCAATTGTTGAATCTATATAGTAACCATCAAGCCAAGAAGGTAGACCTTCTATTTGTTAATAAACAAACATTCAAAACTATTTGGCCAAGAAAGCCAATGATGAAAGTTCAAGAGCAATGAAATAACATGGAAATAAATCATCAACGTCTTGCTTCCTCATCACTAATTCAAGTTTTGTTCCTTAGGCTGAGCAACTTAAGTATCAGAATCCCTGAATTATTTTTTTACCTGGCATGTTTTGTTTTGTTCTTCCATTTCATTATCTGAGCCCTAAACATTGGTTTAATTTAATTAACATAATAAAAGTAAAGGTTCCCCTTGCACATACGTGCTAGTTGTTTCCAGCTCTAGGGGACAGTGCTCATCTCCATAACAAAGCCGAAGAGCCAGCGCTGTCCGAAGACATCTCCATGATCATGTGGCCGGCATGACTCAATGTCGAAGGTGCACGGAACCCTGTTACCTAATTAACTTTGATAACTTTGTTACTTTTTAACTTTGTTACTTATTTGCCACTGTCAGTCCCACTAAATAAACCTTACAGAATAACAGAGTTGGAAGGAACTTTGGAGGTCCTCTAGTCCAACCCCTGCTCAAGCAGGAAACCTTATATCATTTCAGACAAATGGTTGTCCAAATTCTTCTAAAAACCTCCACTGTTGCAGCACCTACAACTTCTGGTGGCAAGTCATTTCACTGCTTAATTATTCTAATTCTCAGATAATTTCTCCTTAGTTCTAGGCTGGTTCTCTCCTTGATTAGTTTCCATCCATTGCTTCTTGACCAGATCACGAAACCAATGCCACAGGAAAACTAAAACAATGTTTATTGTTTATTGGCTATTGGCTATTGGCTATAATCACACAATCATGTAATTTTATTGTACTGTACCTCCTCCAATCTTACATTTCAATGAATTAGGACCGTTTCTGTCTGAGCTGCTTCCAAATGTTAGTTCATTGCTCTGGACTTAAGGCAATGTTTCAGCCTCTTTTGCCTAGGTATCAGTTCCTGCATATTTCCATCAAGCCTTGTTTTGTTTTTTTGTTTTTCTTTCTGCAGGTTCCCATAGGCAATAAAGCAGCAAATTGCTGAACATCGGAAATGTGATTATCTGTTGATTTGGGGCAGGAAATGAAATAAGAGACATCAAGCCTTTGGATAGATTTAATGCATTTTAAATGTAACTTCACAGCTTGCCGTGATAACAGAAAACATAACAGAAGCAGTGACATCACAATTCCTTCCATACTTGCATCCCAATAATCAGAAGTATGAGCATGAAGTGTGGCATTTGATTGGGATAATCAAATCACAGCACATTTCATCATTTCCCCCCTCTCAGACCAGTGGAGACCCATGACCTTAAATTGCAAAATTTAAAAACCAAGATTGACACACAACTCAAAACCACATTTCTTGAAGTCTATGGAGATTCTCAGTCAATCAGAACACACTTGTCCCAAAGGTGCTTTTTTCATGAGGCAACTGGCCTTTCTGGTTTTCCTTTGAAGAAGTTTCGCTTCTCATCCAAGAAGCTTCTTCAGCTCTGACTGGATGATGGAGAATGGAAGGATTTATTAATATATTCCTGCCATCCAGTCAGAGCTGAAGAAGTTTCTTGGATGAGAAGTGAAACGTCTTCAAAGAAAAACCCGAAAGTCCAATTGCCTCTTTAAAAAAGCACCTTCAGGACATATCTTGAAACTAATCTGCCCTTTTGCATGATATCATGACATTACCCAGGCTTGCTAGTCCTGATCACTGAAAATAATCTCTCAGTCAAAAAAAAGGATGCTTAAGGGATCATCCCCTTTTCCATTTTTAAATGGAGTTTCTGGCTAAAGTTTTATGGCTCTCATGTTGTTTTCTTTGTGTCTTGAGAACCCTGTACTTTATGCAACTTGTTAAACTTGAATATCTTTAGGGTATGTCAGCAAGAGCTTTGAAAGCTAAGTCAGAATTCTACTTTCATATCAGTCCCAGCAGCTGTTAACAAAAATGATAGAGGTTGGATTTATGTTTAACCCTTTGGCATTATTGTGTGGTCCAACATCCCATAAAGGAAAATTAGAAGAGCATTTTATACATATATATATATATATATATATATATATATATATATAT
>BLBF01000016.1:31160582-31195876 GCA_015471245.1 Laticauda colubrina | reverse complement strand
TATGTGCTGTTCAGCTTCCTTCGGGTATTATCCCACGTCATTGTAGTGCTTTTAAAGCACTAAACAAATATATATATATATAGGCTCCCAACCAATCAGAATGGACCAGCCTCAAATTTAAAACCAGGAGCTGTAAGACCCATATCCATACAGAAGCCTGAAGATGGCAGATGAGATTCTGCTGAAACGTTGCTACAACTTTAACAGAACTACAATGACGTGGGATAATACCCGAAGGAAGCTAAACAGCATATATATATATATACATACATACATACATACATACACACACACACACATATATATGTGTGTGTGTGTGTGTGTGTGTGTGTGTGTGTGTGTGTGCTGTTTAGCTTCCTTCAGGTATTATCCCACGTCATTGTAGTTCTGTTAAAGTTGTAGCAACGTTTCAGCAGAATCTCATCATCCATACAGAAGCCTGAGGATGGCAGATGAGATTCTGCTGAAATGTTGCTACAACTTTAACAGAACTACAATGACGTGGGATAATACCCGAAGGAAGCTAAACAGCACATATATGTGTGTGTGTGTGTGTGTGTGTGTGTGTGTATGCTGTTCAGCTTTGTTCAGGTATTATCCCACATCATTGTACTTGTGCTTTTAAAGTTGTAGCAACGTTTCAGTAGAAAGAACATTTATATCTGTGACAATATGGTATTTTACTATGGCAATGCAGTACACTGTATTCATCCCATTTTAGACATTTTAAATCATTCTGAGCACTCTTTTACACTAGAAAAGAGTGGCATAAGTTGTCCTGAGGAGTAGCAAGTCAATACTACGGGTATCTTTTCAAAAGAAACTCTCATTCAGATCAGTGGGATTTATTCTGAGAAAATGAAATTGAACCAGATGTGTAGTACTTCAGATTCAAAGTCCAAAAATGCTCTGTAATGTGCTTTTCTATGGATCACACTGAGGTTGTGAAGGGCTCCTGGGAAAATTTAAAGAGCTGCCAATTTAAAGAGCTAAAAACAGCCATGTAAAAATTCCTGTGTATTCCATATCACATTTTTGATATGGACCTGGAATGATGTCCAGTTCTAAGAACATCTTTTCCCAAAACTGGCATCTAAATATGATGAGATTTCTGCTTGCAAATTTCTAACCAGTGCCCAACTGGTCAGCCCCAGGATGAAAGCCAAAATAAAAAAGATTTCAGCAGAGAAACATAATCCTATGCATACATGCTCAGAAGTAAGTCCCACTGAGCTCAATTAGACTTCTTTTCAGATAGGATTGTAGTCTGGTATCTTAATGATTAAACTGGTTATACATCATTTTTCAAATTAACCCTATGTTACCTTCCCCTTTAATTGAACTGATGTGCTCTGCTTTGTTGTCTCAAACAACAAAAAAATTCAGTTAAGAGTTGTTTAACTTCTGCTTCCTGTGGTTTATATCCCTTTATATAAAATGTGCATATTTAATGTATTTGTACATAGTTGAAGTTCTGGGAACTCTGCCATTTCTGCACTCACAACAACAGCTCAGCCACTGTGCCCTAGTTTCTTCTATTATTTTACAGCTGCATTGTATCCTTGGTCCAAAAAAAAAGGAAGAAATGTAGAATTTCCACAGATACTGTTGATGTTTTTTTTTAAAAATAAATAAATTGACAGTTAAATTGTCCTGGTTGAAGTGAATTAAAAACTGTTTCCAATAAACCAGGGACACCTTCCTGCACCTGGATTTAAAAAAAAAAAACACCACCAAAATTATCAAGTTCTCTTTTTTCTTCTTCACATTTGCTCTGGATGAAGTTATCAATTTTGCTATCAGGGACAGGAAGAGATGGAAAGAAAAGAGGTTGGTTCCTTTTCCTTTGTCCAGCTAGGAAGCTATATCTAACTGACTTCAAAATGTTAAATAGGATTGAATGGGGGTCAAAGCCCATTTAGAGAAATATCTAGCAAGAAACCATGGCAATTTATACTTTCACCAAGAATAGAGTTAGGATTTAAGGCTCTCATAGATGTGCCCATTAACTCACTGGCCTTCTGACTGATTTTTGACTTTCTGACACCAGCAGCTACAAATGCCAACTGACCATTAGCCAATTAATGGACCATAGACCATTTAATAACTATTTTTGAAAAAATGGAACAGACACCCTGATGGGTGTACTTTTGTGACCATATTTATTTTTGGGTTAGGCCCAGACAAAAAGCAGGAAAATTGTCTCCAATAATACTTTCTGGAAATACTATGCATTCTTGCTGGTCATTTTGCCCAAAATAGTTAGTATAATGGGAAAGCTGCTTAGGTATTAAGACATCCCACCTCCTGCTTGTAAAATCCCACTGAAAGAATGACAAGGATTGAAGGCAGGTAGTTTGGGAATTCAGCTGTACAGTGCAAATCCTGAATTGGCCCAATGGCACATGTAAAAGGCACCTAAATTAATGTAATAATCACAGATTGGGAAATGGAGATACAGCTTCTATAGAGATATTTAAGCTGTGGATTCCAAAATTTTAGATACAGACTTGTTCCTCTCAACATTAAGGCTTCCTTTTATTTATTTATTTTCTGCAATATTTCCACCAGAGGATGGAACACTTGTTCAAAGCAGCCACAGTCTTAACTGTCTTAGAGAGGTGATTTCTTTCTAGTGCTATGGTTTGGTTGGTTCAGCTTGCTGAATTTGAGAAGTTGCTATGCCTCCATTTTCCCCACTGAAATTGAGCAGGGGTGGATTTGACAAGTACTTCATTTTCTCAGTCTTTTCAGCACCAGACAATGTCCATCCAGGACGCTGGGTGATTCTCTCTCCTCCTCTTCCTCCCTCATAGTTTTGTCTGGCTTGGGAAGGGTGGGAAGAGTTTTGTGGCTAAAGAAAACTTGCTTGTTTTCAGGACAGCAGAAATTAGGACTATCATGGATTGCCTTCAAACAGATATTGAGGTTTGGGAATGAAGATGGTGGCAATCTGGAAGCAACTTCAAAATTCTGAATTTTAATCCATTGTCATTTCTGCACATCTGTGGTTGTGCTCTCTCTCTCCCTCTCTCTCTCGCTCTCTCTCTCTCTCTCTCTTTCTCTCTCTCTCTCTCCCTCTCTCTCTCTCTCTCTCCCTCACACACACACACACACCCTGTTCTTCCTTACTAATATAAATTCTCTACCACTTCAGATTTCTTCCTCCTGATTCCTGGCTTTACCATCACTGATTGCTAAATATTTGAGAAGGAACTGCAGATTGGTAGGAGAGGCCGAAAAATTTTCATATCAGGTTCAAATCTTTACCAATGTTGTTTTCAATCCTCATTGGCAGCTGGCTGGTTATTTTTGCTGATTCGTTGCCATGGCTGGTTGATTTTAAAATTGGTGTCTATTCCTGGTGAGATATGCCAGGGTTATTTTGAGAGGCCTTTCACTCAAATTAATAAGGGGGATGTCATAAGACCGTTTACATGATTTGAAGTCCTGGAGGAGGAAAAGTGGGTTGTCTAGCTAACAGAAGAATGAAAGGAAATAAAAGTAACTATGAAAAAAGCAACACCACTTTTCAATTTAAAAAAATAACCATTTAAAACAACCATCTCATTCAATTATAAGTAGTCTTCAACTTGCAGCCACTACTGGGAGCAAAATTTCCATTATTAAGCAAAGTGGTTCCTGAGTGAATCATATCCAATTTTATGACTTTTTGCCACAGTTGCTAAGCAAATCACTGCGAATGTTAAGTGAATCCAGCTTTCTCCAATGACTTGGATTGTCAGAAATCACCTGGAAAGGTGCAAGTGGCGATCACATGACCCCAGGACACTTCAACCACAGTAAACGCATGCCAGTTGCCAAGCACACAACTTTTGAACACGTGACTGTGGGGATGCTGCAACAATTGTAAGTGAAATATCCAGTTGTAAGTCATTTTTTCCAGTGCCATTGTAACTTTAATGGTTGTTAAATGAATGATTGTAAGTCAAGGGCTACCCTGTATAGAAACTAGCCATGCAGTATTGGAAAATTAATTACAAAATGTTATCTCATCAGCAGCGTTAAAGGCAGGCAAACATTTGGAAATGGAAGTTGAATTCCTTTACAAACAATACAGCTCCCAGGAGCCACAGGAGGAAGAATGGTGCTATGGAGACATTGCTTGTGTGGAATATGGACAGTGCTGTAGTCATTCGTCCCTCCTGAAAGGAAGGGAGATTTAATCAAGCTAAAATATGTAAAGTTTATCAGAAACATTTTTCCTTAGATCAGGTTTCGAAACTCTTATATTTTCCATGGACTGCAGTGCCTTCATTGTACCTCCAAACACTGAATGGAACAACTTGCCACAGGCAACTTACTGTGGCCATCTTACATGGCCAATTCTCCATGGCCAACTCACCACCACCAATTTATCATGGCCAACTCTCCATGGCTAACATGCCAGAGCCAACTCACCATGACCAACTCATGGTGGCCACTTATCATGGCCATGTCTCCATTGCCACCTTGCCATGACCAACTTACAATGGGACAACTCACCATGGCCAGCTTACTATGGCCAACATGCCACAGCCAACGAGCTGTGGCCATATCCCCACGGCCTCCTTGCCATGGCCAACTTACTGTGGGACATCTTGCCACAGGACAATTTATCAATCCAATTTAATAATTTGAAATAAATGTAAAATGTTTTAATTTTTGTCATTCAGATTTCATTTGCATCCTCCCTTTAGTGATTCTATTTCACCATTTCTTTGATATCAGTGTAACTCTTATCCTGCAGTGAGTTGTCCTGAAGCAAGTTGGCTGCGGCAAGTTTCCCATGGCAAGTTAGCCATAGGAAGTTGGCCATAATGAGTTGATTGTGGTGAGTTGGCCATAGTGCATTGTCATAGACCCCTCCAAATATATCACTAGAAAAGACTGATTCCCTTTCTTCTTCCCCAAAACATTTCCATTCAGGTCAATTTCTCCATATAGCAGAAAACATGAGCAATTGCACCAAGACACTTAATGACAGGTGAGATGGCAGGTGGCCCTGAGAGACCAAAGAGCCAGAGGGCTCCATATGTTCCAGACACAGTGTTTATAATCTCCAGTATTGGCTCCCTAAGAACAATATGTATATTTATTCAAGATAGATTCCTCCTCAGATTTTGCATCAGTATAACTGATGTTCTTCTACATATGTAACAGATATAATGTTCATGTAATAGAAAAGGGCAGCTGACAGAAACCCTCCTCGTGTAAGATGGCCAGGAGCAAAGTTAATTTAATTGCGGCAACAACATTCAGCACTACTGCTATATTAAGAGGCCTGAGTATTCTTTCAACACTTTGCTAATGAGATTCTCCAAATTAAGAAGGTTTATTTACAGGAACAAGATGTTATGCACTGTGATATTATTTTCCTTTAACATCTGCTATTGCAATTTTCTACATTTGGTCATTTAGGTTAGCTCAGGTTTGGGGATAGAGATCATTGCATGGATGACCATTTTAAAAAATGTGAAATTCCAATGTGGATCAGAGAGCTGGATTAAATATGAGCCAATAGTGTGTGGCGACATCCAAAAAAGTCAATGCAATCCTAAATTGCATTAACAGAGGGATACAGTCAAGATCAAGTGAAGTATTAATACCACTTTATAAAGCCTTGGTAAGACCACACCTAGAATACAGCATCCAGTTTTGGATACCACACTATAAAAAAGATGTTGAGACTCTAGAAAAAGTACAAAGAGCCAGAGTGATTAGGGAACTGGACACTAAAACATACAAAGAATGGTTATAGGAATGGGGCAGAGAAGAGAAGGACTAGGGGAGACATGATAGCAGTGTTCCAGTATTTTCCAAGTTTTATTTGGGTTTTCACACATACAAAATACAAGTAAAACATCTTTTTTGAAAATAGCATGGTCCCGGGTTGAACTTCTTTATACAGACACAAAACTCAATTTCATGCTCCTTTTTGTATTCTATTCCATATCTTATACTATTTTACATTTTCTATATAGTTTTTCCCCTCTTTTAATTTTCTCAATTTTATTTTGATTATCTCATCTCAATCAAATCATTATATTTATACTTTTGTCTGTTCTGTTTCAATTTCATATTATCTTTTCTCATTAAACAAATTTTCTCCTGTAATACTAATTGGAGTATGACACCTTTATATCTTTTAATTACATCCATTCAACTCTTATTTAAACTTCAATATATACCTTAAGTTTATGACCTTCAATATAATACATAATACATAACTTCCAATCAAATTCTGCTTGGTACATTCTTATAATATACTATATTCTTTAAAAAAAAGAGATTGTAAATATATGTAATTATAAACCCTCATTCCATTCCAGTTCAGTTTTAATTCCAGGCAGTCTCCTCCCTTCCAGATCCTGTCCTTTTATTCTTTTTCTCTCCTTTCCTCTTTTCAAAAGCTTTTTATTATCCAGAAATCTTTATTATCCCTTTGACTTTTTATTTTCAGCATTAAATGACTATTGATGTCAAAGTGGATTTTTTCCCAATTTCTTACTTAAGTCTCTTAGCTGTCAGTATAGGAAAAGGAGAAAAAAAAAAACCCAAACCTTTCCCTTTTCTCTCTCCTTCTTAGCTGAAAAATCTTCTTAGGGAACAATGTTATTATTTTTTTTAATTGTTTCAATTCCAGGGTACCTTATTTGTTGCTTTTGCCGGTCAACCAAACTTTCTCCTGCACATTCTTTTCCAGTTGAGTTCTTCTTTGAGATGGCCATTTCTGACCACCGCTGCAACCACCTTCGGGAAAGGGAGCTGGGGAGGGGAGCCAGCTGGGGAGGGGAGATGTGGCTCTCCTCAACCCTGCAGGCAATCTCCCTCCTCTATACCACCTCTACGGGGTGGCTTAGCCCCGAAACCAGCCGTCTTGAGGCGCTCCAGCGGGAACAACCTCATGTTACACTTCTTTTTTAAAAAACAAATTTTTTTATTGGTTTTAAAACAAACATAAACAAACAAAACATAAAAACATGAAGCCATCTTCCATATATATACATACAGTGTGCCGGTTGGTTTATAAATTGTTTTGTGCTACCATTTTGTAGTCTTCAATTACAATTACATTATATATTATCTCATATTTTCAATCAAATATCAAGTACATTAATATCTTTATCAATCAATTATTGACTATACTTTTATTCATTCATGTTTTATAAAGTAATCATGTTTTACTTAGTTTATTTTGTAACAATTCATATTATCCTCCCAGATCTATCCTAGAATCATTTTGTAGATATAATTAAAAAAAAGAAAAAAATACATCTTTATATATTTATTATTTTCTAAAAATCTACGTATTTCATTACAATGTTTTGTTATCTAACCATTTATAGAATAGATCCCAAATTTTTGAAAATTGCTTATCATCTTGTTCTCTAATTTCAAATGTCAATCTATTCATTTCAGCACATTCCAATATTTTCTTAATGATCTCCTCCTGTGATGGTATCTTCTCATTTTTCCAGTTTTTCGCAAATACAATCCTAGCCACTGTTAATACATTTACAATCAGATATTTCAAATCTTTACTACATATTTCAGGCAAAATTCCCAATAAAAAAATCTCTGGTTTCAAGTCTATATGCTTATTTGTTATTTTCATGTTACACTTCTGATCTAGATATTATGCCATCACTTTGGAAAGAATCCTTCTTTCAAAAACATATCAAAAATATCTCAGAAACCACCAACCAACTATTATAATCAGGTGGAATCAGCACAGCACCCAAGCCAACTAAAGCCCTTCAAAACATCCTAAATAAACCCAAAGATTCAGCAGCCACAGAAGAAGGAAAAAACCAGGAGGTATCCACAATGTACAGTATAATGACTGCAACAATAACTGCATAGGACAAATAGGCAGAATGCATCCATGAACATCAATTAGCAACCAGAAGAAATGATGAAATCTGTTTAACTTCACAACATATGGACAGACTAAACCAGACTTAACAACTGGGAAACTGTGACCATCCTAGATCAAGCCAAGTCCAAAAATGCTAAATAATTTATAGAAACTTGGCACTCTTGACATATGATCTATCAACAGACACATAAATGATATCTACATACTATGCAAAACAAACAAACCAAAAAGGAAACAAAAAGACCCAACCATCTCCCCACCAGCAATTAATACCCAGATGAACAAAGATTAATTCCAAGATTAATATTAGACCAGCAATCAAGAAGTGAACAATATCCCAATTAAGGAACTGCCAAACAAGCTAACAGTAAACAGTCCAATCAAAGAACCTCCAAAACTACTCCCACCAACACTGATAGGGCAAGCTACTAGAATATTAACTGAGAGCTGCACTCCTACCAGCACTGATAATGTTACCTAGTTTGGGTAATGAAACACATGCAAGAAACATGCTCATTAAGGACCCTCAAGAATCCTTCTGTTGGCTACCGCAGCAGATTTCTTTCAAAGTAGGTAGCAGTTTCTGAATATTTCAATTTACAACGACACCAAAAATATATGTATTGATGAGGGCAAAATAAAAAAGCTTGCAGAGGCCCTGAAGAACAAATCCTATGTAGAAGTCTGAAGGTGGTGACTCCTTTTTTTTGTGAAAAAAAATAGCATCTACATAGTATATTAGAACCTCTGGTTACTAATGCTTCTGACCATGACCAAATCGGGTTCCAACCAAAAAATTCACAAAATTTTTGAATCTGGTCACAAACACATACTCGGGTGGTGATCAAACATGACTCCTGATGCAGAAATTCCTGAAGATGAAACAATAGAAGAAAAAGAAATCACCAAAGTTATGGAACGAATTATGATCGTGACCAGAGATTCTACTGTATATGATAACCACTTTCACATATTACTCCTGAGTACTTTCCTTCAAGTTGTTACTTTCTGATGAGAGGGAATATACTTTCAAGAATTCTAAACCAACTTCTCACAATTTTGGAAGTTATTGTCCCAGAACTCTGAAGAGCTTCAAGCTGGAGAAAGTTGTTTCAAAAACAATAATAACTAGAAAAGTTTCAAAGACATGGTTTCAAATGAAAAGAAAATAAGTTTTGACAACACAGTTCTAGGCTGCATAAACAGAGAGATAGAATCAAGATCACATGAAGTTATCATAATACCACTTTATAATGCCTTGGTAAGGCCACACCTTACCACATCCAGTTTTTGTCGCCATGATGTAAAAAAAGATGTTGAGACTCTAGAAAGAGTGCAAAGAAGAGCAACAAAGATGATTAGGGGACTGGGAGCTAAAACATATGAAGAACGGTTGCTGGAACTGTGTATATTTAGTTTGAAGGAAGAAGGACTGGAGGAGGCATGATAGCAGAGTTCCAATATCTCAGGGGTTGCCACAAAGAAAAGGGGATCAAGCTATTCTCCAAAGCACCTGAGGGCAGGACAAGAAGCAATGGGTGGAAACTAATCAAGGAGAGAAGCAACTCAGAACTAAAGAGAAATTTCCTGACAGTCAGAACAATTAATTAGGGGGATAACTTGCCTCAAGAAGTTGCTCCAACACTAGAAGTTTTTAAGAAGAGATTGGAGAACCATTCGTCTGAAATGGTGTAGGATTTCCTGCCTAAGCAAAGTGTTAGACTAGAAGACCTCCAAGGTCTCTACCAACTCTGTTATTCTATTCTATTCTATTCTATTCTATTCTATTCGACTCGACTCGACTCGACTCGACTCGACTCGACTCGACTCCACCCTACCCTACCATACCCTATCCTACCCTACCCTACCCTATCCTACCCTACCCTACCCTATCCTACCCTACCCTACCCTATCCTACCCTACCCTACCCTATACTATCCTATACTATCCTATTCTAGCCCTCCCATGGAACTCATTTCATGGTCAGATCAACCGAATAGGACTGATCATACTAACCAGGAGTTGCACTTGAGTTGAGA
The DNA here is from genome assembly GCA_015471245.1 of Laticauda colubrina. Lineage (NCBI taxonomy): Eukaryota > Metazoa > Chordata > Lepidosauria > Squamata > Elapidae > Laticauda > Laticauda colubrina. Next base: position 31,185,955 of record BLBF01000016.1, on the reverse strand, counting down.
GAATTTTCATATAAATTGGTGTATTAGTTCTCTGCAGGATTAATACATTTCTTATCCATTGAATGAGCTTCCTCCTGCCTTCTCCAATATTGTCCCAAAATGTCAAACTTGCCCTCTCTTATAATCATACACCTAGCCACACTCTTCCACTCTCCCATGTTAATGCACACTCCTAAGAAAAGGGGGGAAAGGGAAAGCCCACTCTTGTCTTTGGAAACTGGACTTGACTGCAACTCCAATGGTGAGAAAGTACCCTGATTCCTTCAGAGTAGGATTCCCAATCAGATTTTTCCCTCCTAAACAATTTCTATTAAAAATCTGCAATTATTAATTGCCTGCTAGAGTGGTACCATAACATATCTAGCTCCTTCTCTATTGAAATAGTAAGCCTTCTCTATTGAAATAGTAAGGATGGTTCATTTGTAGAAAACCTTCTTATTTACTATAGAACACCCACATTATTTGAAATAGGGCACTGAAATCAGAGCGCTGCAAAATGCATGGAAATATCATTCTATACAAGACTAAAATCTCATTCCATAATTGCCACATAGTAAAATATGCTTCAACTTAACCCTATATGCAGAATTAATCAGTTAACAAAGAGGACATCACAAGTAGTCCTTGACTTACAGCAGTTCATTTAGGGATCAAAGCTACAACAGTACTGATAAAAGGGACTTATGACCATTTTTCACACTTATGACCATTGCAACATCCCCATGGTCATGTGATCAAAATTCAACCACTTGATAACTGAGTCATATTTGTAATTGAAGACTACGAAATGGTAGCACAAAACAATTTATAAACTAGCCGGCACACTGTATGTACATATATGGAAGATGGCTTCATGTTTTTATGTTTTGTTTGTTTATGTTTGTTTTAAAACCAATAAGAAATTTGTTTTTTAAAAAAGAAGTGTAACATGAGGTTGTTCGCAGCTGGAGCGCCTCAAGACGGCTGGTTTCGGGGCTAAGCCACCCCGTAGAGGTGGTGAAGAGGAGGGAGACTGCCTGCAGGGTTGAGGAGAGCCACATCTCCCCTCCCCAGCTGGCTCCCCTCCCCAGCTCCCTTTCCTGAAGGTGGTTGCAGCGGTGGTCAGAAATGGCCACCTCAAAGAAGAACTCAACCGGAAAAGAATGTGCAGGAGAAAGTTGCAGTGTTCCGGGGTCATGTGATCACCTTTGCCCAGGGAAAGCCAGAGTCACTTAACAAAGTGATTCATTTAACAACTCTGGCAAGAAAAGTCGTAAAATGGGACAAAACTCATTTGACAAATGTCTCACTTAGCAACACAACTTTCAAGCTCAATTGTGGTCATAAGTCAAGGAATATTTTTACTGCTAAATGCAATTGCATTTTAATAACTGTTGTGGTAGCACTAAATGAAGCTAAGCATAAATGTTGCTCAACAAGCTACTTACTCTCAAGATACATTAATATTTCATATTAAAGCTTGATGCTTTGTTATTTTTCTAGCACTTTTTCAAATGTGGGAAATGTATAGAATTACTAAAAGATCTTCAGGATCTTTTAGTATAGGAAATGCCTATATATGCTTTTTGGTACTATATACACTCAAAAGGCACACACTTTTAGGAGCTAAGGGCAACACTTGAGTCCCAAATCATGTTGGGGAAAGCACACATCAAAAAATGAACTTGGCATGACATTTAGAATAGAATAGAATAACAGAGTTAGAAGGGACCTTGGAGGTCTTCAAGTCCAACCCCCTGTCTAGGCAGGAAATCCTACACCACTTCAGACAAATAGTTATCCAACATCTTTTTAAAATCTTCCAGTACTGGAGCATTTGGTTAATTTCTACCCATTGCTTCTTGTCCTGTCCTCAGGTGCTTTGGAGAATACTTTAATAGGCACTAATAGAATTAAATGAGTTTCAGACCATATGATTAATGTTTAACATTTTTCCATCCTATCACATTAAATATTATTAGACTGAGTCGTGTTTTGGAGATGCTCTGGGGCAAAGGTCTTCAAACTTGGCAAGTTTAAGATTTGTGGACTTCAACTCCCAGAATTCCTGAGCTAACATGACTGGAGGAGGAATTCTGGGAGTTGAAGTCCACAAGTCTTAAAGCTGTCAAGTTTGCCCCTGCTCTGGGGCATCTCTCAAAGTTTCCAAGAGGTATCTGTGTTTTTAGTGCTCATACTGTTCAAACCTGTTAGACATTCTTATCTACATTAATATGCATAGACTTGCACTAAAATCTTTTTCATCCCAACTCTCCATACAAAAAGCTTTCCATCGTTTTCGTACCTGAATTCATTTTCTACTCGGAAACCTTTTCTTCTTGCAAGATCCATCAGGAAGGCTCTCCTGGTCATTCCCATTTTCCTCTCCACAATGAAAATGATGATGTCCCTAAACTCTATTTTGTAGCTGCTCAGAGGAATTGCAATTTGCATTCTTTTCTGCCTTTTCTTCATGGAACTGAAGCTGGTAGTTTTGATCTTATTCATGACACACCATCTACTTTCCTTTGTTTGTTGAAACTTAGACTTCACCCAGGAAAAAATAAGGCCTGCAGTCAATCGGTCTGGCCAACCAGCAGCCTGCTTTTGAAGTTACCATCCAGTGATGTTGCTTGCTCTCTTTTTCCTTAAAGAAAGGGGAAGCTTGCTCTCTTTTCACCCAAAGAAAGTTTTGTACTGTAAAACTATTTATCGCTTTTCAGAGCACTCCTGAATCAGACAACTATGAATACTTCCTTAGGAAATCAGAAAAGACAGAATTACTGTCTTTTTATCTGTCCTATTTGAAAGAATAGTTAAATAACTTCCCTAAAACTTATTTGCAGATGCTTTTTTTAAAACAATAGCCCAATTTATCTAAGGAACTACAGCAGGTGAATGCCTTATATAAACAAATAGCTTCAGTGTGGGATAATAAACCAAGCTATACAGAGGCTAAATTAGCTAACTAGTCAAAATATTGTCCTTATTTTCAAATGCTAAATACTGAGCAGACTATCAAAGACAGCTTCTTAGTACAATGTCAGTGGGTAGGAACTAAAGTCCTGAACACAAAAATCTACTTGGATTTATCATATTCCTGTTCAAATGCTTGCCCATACAAGATCACATGTAACATTTCTTACTTCTCTACTGTGACCTTAATTTAACATGGAAATCTAAAAATGCATGAGTGTATGTATATTTATACATACACACACATATACACATACTATAAATGCATACATGCCTATATACTGTCCTATACACACACACACACACACATACACAGAGGCATGTGTTTGTACACAGTTTCTCAGTGAAAATGTTTTATCAATGATAGACCTTGCTCACCTAAACTCAGGAAGAAATCTTTTCCAAGGGGAATATCAAAAACTGGGTGAAATATATGGTCCTCTACCAACTGAAGTAATTCTCCTAATCTAATTAGATTAATGCAAAGTTTTGGAAGCTTTCCCTTCATCAGATATCATTACATGGTGTCATATAATTGGTCAGCATCAAAACAACGGGCCACATTTTTCCAAGACTAGCCAATTTTTAGAAAGTAGCTATTTAAAGTTGTAATTTACTACAAGATTATTCAGAAGATGTTGACAATCTCCAGATATTTCAGCCATTTAATCTATACAAGAGGGGTAATAATTTCACAAAAGTTGAAGCATCTGGGATTGCTAGAATATGCATCACCTCAGAAGCATAAATCCAAAAGATTGCCTAGAAAGTGAAAAGCTGTCCTGTGAATTTTTGACAAAGTTATACGATTCCCTTTCTATTCTTCAATTTAAATTCTGGGAGAAATTTCAAGGATTTTCAATTGTGATGCTTATATATCTGTGGTAATTCCTTTCTATGAGAGCCAGATGGATGTTCTGGTTAAGGCGTCAGGCTAGAAAGTGGAACACCATAAATTATAGGCCTAAAGCCACCTTGGGCCAGTCACTCTCTTTCAGCCCTAGGAAGGAACCATTGGCAAACCACTTACAAAATCTTGCCCACAAAAACTGCAGAGTGTCTTGAAGACACTAAAAAAGAAAAGAAAAAGAAAATCCTTTCTTCATTCTTTGTATCATAGCTTCTAGTTGCCAACTAATTCAGAAATAACGATAGAAAGGTCAACAATCTGAAACAATTGCGATGTCAGTTCTGCCTCAGCTTGAACCTCTAAGAAAGATCCTTAATTCCATTTGTTGAGAAAGGTATAGTTTACGAGACGTCAAGTGAGTTACAGTAATGCAAAGCCAGAACTGAAAATTATGTGCCAAAACCCCCAAGTCTAACTTTCCCTTTCCTTAGGTACTTCCCATGCTGGCTCCCTCCTGTCCAATCAAATTCAAATCTCACTCAGGGGTGAGATTTGGCGGTTGTCCAAACCGGCCATAATATTAGCTACAAACCCATAGCAGCCCACCCCTGCATGTAGTTCTTGATTTGCAATCATTTATTTAGCAATTATTTGAAGTTACAACGGCACTGAAAAATGTCTTATGACCAGTTTTCACACTTATGACCACTGCAGCATCCCCCAGGGTCATGTGATTAAGTTCAGGTGGCGTAGCAACTGACTCATCTTTATGACAGCTGCAATATCCCAATGGAGGAAGCCAGATTCATTTAATAACTACAGTGATTCTCTTAACAACCAGGGCACAAAAGGTGGGAAAGTGGGGCACAACTCACTTAACAACTGTCTTACTTAACAAGGGACATTTTGGGCTCAATTGTAATCATAAATTGAGGGCTCCCTATATTGAAAATGATCTTTCATTTAAGTAAGATGTATTAGAAAGTTTTGATTGATGAAAAAGTATTTTTAAAAAGTTTAGTATTTTGATGAAAAAAAGAGGGTTAAAAAAGAGGGGGTTTTTTTTCAATAAGGTCAAAATTGAAATTGAAATAATACAATGAATCCTGTAAATAAAAATGGTGACAGTTCACAAAGATTATTAGGTGCAAATAGAAATACATACTATTTCCATAGCAAGAAAGATAAAAGCAGGAATAGTTTAAATTGATCATTTTATTCCAAGAGGAAAATATATTATCATTTGAATATCACTTCTGGATCTTGTGCTTGTGATGGAAAACAATGAAACTTTGAGTGTGGTTTTGTTGATGGAAAGATGTGTTGTTATAGAAATGGCTAGTTATATATTGATGTGTGAAAGCAAAAAGTTGAGATTGGAGTATTTTTATCTTGTTTTGTGCTAAGAAGAATCGGAAGTCAATGCCTTCTCTCTCTCTCTCTCTCTCCCCTTGCATTTCACATTCCCTTTTCCCCGCTCCCTTTTTTCCCCTTAATATCTTATTTTTTTCCTCCTCTTCTTTGTATTTTATATAATAAAAGTAGTTGAACTGCAAAATAGTACCTCTTCATTGACACTTATAAAGAGCGCAGAACCAGTCAGACACTGGCTGGCAAGATTCCAGCTTCAAGTAGCGCTTCAGGGATTCCTGTTATCTGAGTCATAGCACCATGTGCAATATCTCATTCTTCATTACCCATGATTAGAGATATAAAACCACACTGGCCACACAACTGTTTGCAGTAAAATGTATGTCATAGACTTCCTTCAGACCTTCATCAGTGGATTTCCTTGAAAAACAGCTATGTATATAAGTAAAGTAATATAATTAAATAAATATTGTATTATAACTGTAATGATAACATAACAAAAAGTAAGGATTTAAGAAATAAGTTATAGATTTACTTATAACAAATGACTTTAATTGGCACTAATAGAAATGTACACTACTATGAAAACGTTGCAAAAATGTGAAAACATGTTTCTCTTTTTTTTAAATATATTCTTTCAGTAAACATTATTAAGAAGAAAAGAAAAAGAAAACCAGTGTGCAGCAGTACCAAAATGAGGGAGATTAAAGTTTTGTTTTAAAGGATGATGTCTGTGCTATGGGGAGCTGTAAGCCTTCTATGACAGTTTAGGGATCTGGATAACGATTATTAAGAAGCCATTTTGGTTTAATTGTGTCTAATGAGGCTCCATATCATAAAGAGTAAGGCACCATTTATCCTAGATTAGACTATGGTCTAACTGTCCATTGTGTGGATTAACAATCTTCTACCTTCCACTTATTTTAGTCTGGAGCTCCCACAGTCCTCTGTTATTACTCATGTTGTCTGGATCTGTTAAAGATCAGCTGTCCAAATTTGTAGGTAGTCCTCAATGTTTGACCATCATTGAGCCCAAAATTTCTGTGGTTAAGCAAGACATTTGTTAAGTGAGTCTTGTCACATTTTATGAGCTTCTTACTACTGTTGTTAAGTGAATCACTGCAGTTGTTCAGTTAATAACATGGTTATTAAATGGCTCTGGCTTTTCCCCATTGACTTTGCTTGTCAGAAAGCCATAAGGGCCCAGCAGAGATTAGACTATCTGAGACTTCTCAGAAAACAACAACTGAATGAAAAACTGCTGGTGACCTTCTACCACTGCACCATAAAGATTATCTTAAGGCCCTGTCACACTGGCCGACGGATGCAAAACGTTTGTAAAAAGGACACAGCGGACGAGAAAAATGTTCCATCTGTTGTTATCCACTCTCAAAAGGAGCAAAAATTTGCATAACCAGAGCAGACAACACGGAAAGGAACGGACGGGGGGAGGACGTAGGGCGGATGGAAAGCGGATGCTCCACAGAAGCCTAGCGGATAGAAGCGGATGAGAGTGGATGGCACATCCGCAAGGCTTCCGGGGGAGCACAGCAAAGTGGACGTGGAATGGAAAGAGCGGATGCAGAGCGGATGCTGAGCGGATGAAGCGGATGCACAGCGAATGCCGAGCGGATGAAGCGGATGCAGAGCGGAAGCCTAGCGGATGCCTAGCAGAAGCCTAGCAGATACCTAGCGGATGCCTAGCGTTCACTGCGCATGCGGGGAGGCTGCATTGCGTCAGCCCTGTGGATATAAAGGGAAGCAGCTCCCAAGCAGGTCACCATTCAGGGGAAAGACCTGCTTCCAGACACAGCTTGCCAGCCAGCCAGCCAGCCAGCCAGCCAGCCAGCCAGCAACCCAACAACCATGGGGAAGAAACGGAAGCCTCTGCCATCTGCTGACAGCCCTGGCAAGAGGGACAGGGCCACCCTCCCACCCCTGGCCCTCACTCTGCTTCTGCTGGGGCTTCAGCAGCCCGGGCTTGCTCTTCTGGGGCTGGGGCTTCTGCTGATGCTGCTTCTGGAGGTGGTGCTTCTGCTGATGCTGCTTCTGGCAGTGGTGCTTCTGCTGGTACTTACTCTGCTGGCGCTGCTCCTGGTGCTGGTGATTCTGCTGGTGCTTACTCTGCTGGCGCTGCTCCTGGTCCTGCTGGTCCTGCTGGTGCTCCTGGTCCTGCTGGTGCTCCTGGTCCTGCTGGTGCTCCTGGTCCTGCTCCTGGACCTGCTGGTGCTGCTGGTGCTGCAAGTGCTCCTGGTCCTGCTGGTGCTGCTGCTGCTGCTGCTGCTGGTCCTGCTGGTCCTGCTTTTGCTGCTATTGTTGTTGCTGCTGCTGGTGGTGGTGGTGGTGGTGTGGTGGACCAGCCCCTACAACCTCGAAGCCCTTCTGATGAGGGCCCATATGGCCCTGCCAAAGGGAGGAAGAGGCAGACGTGAGAATGGGAGAGGAGGCAAAACAACATAGAAGAGGAACATGAGGATGAGGTGCTGGAGTGGCTGAAGGAGAACGAGTATCTATGGCGGAAGGGACACAGGCTCTATCGCGACACCAAAAGGAAGCAGGCTGCTTGGAGAGAGAAGGCGGAGAGCCTGGGCTACATTTCAGAGGTGCTCCTCGGTTGGTGGAAGCACATGCACACCTGGTACGGGAAGCTGCACCTCAAGAAATCTGGCCAGGCCACGGTCAAGCTGATGGACAGAGAGACCTACGTGATGGCCAAGTGCAGCTTCTTGGAGGGTGAGATCCGCCACCAAGGAGCAGCCCCTCTCACAACCCTCTCTCTCAGGCAGCCTGCTGAGAGCCAGTCCTCTTCTGGCAGAGAGTCAGCTCCTGTCTCCAGGCAGGTATCTGTGGAGCGTGCCACAACGGAGACCCCCCCGACAGCTGTACTACCCGTGGCGGAGCGTGTGGAGGACCCCCTGATGCAGTGGGAACAAGGAGAGGGCACTTCCACCACAGCCCAACCCGCATCCACCCCCAGCTCCACCTCCACAGAAAGGCAGAGAGGCAAACCAGAGGGACAGAGACACACTGTCCTGCTGGAGATAAGAGACACCATCAGGAGCAGTGTAGATCTCTTCTCTCAGCTGGTACACACCGACACCCCATCCTCCAACTGAAAGCCCTTCCTCACCTATGTCAACCAGACCCTCATGAACATGGCGGAACCCCAGGACCAGGTGGTGAAGGACAGGATCACCGATCTTCTTCACAACCCTCCAGACCAAGATGTACCTGCTCCCACCCAGTACAGGTCTGCTCCTCCACCCCAGGTGATGTCACTGCCCTTCCAAGGCTTTCCACAGGCCCTCACCTACCAAGGCTACATCTACCAGGAGGTCCAGCAGCACAGGCAGCCCTTCCCAGTCCAGGCACATGTACATCGGACACCACCGGTGCCACAGATGCCACCGACGCCAGTTCTCACCCAGCTGCAGACCAGATAGCCCCACTACACTGCTCCTTCCTCCACCCCACAGCAAAGCCCGGCCTCAGTACATCTGTCATCGATATTAGGGCTGACACCCCATGTCATGGAGGAAGGGGCTCTCAACATCATGGGGCTGAGCCAGCTGTCTGAGAGCTTCCTCAACAAACCATCCCCTGTTGTCGTCTCAGGGCCAGGCACCCCAGTGGTGCTTCAGACCAGCACTCCAGCAGCAGCCACCTCCACAGCACCTGGACCCTTCACCCCTGAGACTGGGCACACCTCCGAGTGACCAAGAAGAGTGCCAGAGACTGGGTGGCTACCTGTTGACTTTATTTTTGCTTTGGACACTTGACTTGGGTCATTTTTCTTTTACAGCTTGTTATTAATAAAGATTATCTTTGCTTCACACACTTGCTTCATTTATTTTATTAATTATCTTGGTGGAAACTTTTAGAAATGGTTTAAGCCTTTGCATGCTTGTGGGATGGGTAAGGATAGCAGTGGGATGGGCAGGGATACCTTTGGGATTGGTAATAGCTGTGGGATGGGCAGGGATACCTTTGGGATGGGTAATAGCTGTGGGATAGATAAACCTCCAGTGCAAGCATAGTGGGACTCTATGGTCCACCTTCCCAGGTGCCACACCTATGGCCCTTTATTATCAATAACAATGTAAGCATTGATCCACACATGTCAACATAAACACAACTCTTTATTAAATGCCCTGTTCATTGTAGGCCCACCCAACATACATTGCCCAATCTCATCAGTGTGATGAGACAGGCTGAAGGAAGCATCCATTAATCATCTATCATCCTGTCTTGCCACTCCACTGCTCCAGCTGGGGAGTTGCACCAGTGTCTCAGGAGGTTGCGCTGCTTCTTCCCTTCACGTGAAGCTCTGTTGGGGCCTTGTACATCCACAGTGTCTATCAGGTTTTGTCCTTGCCTCCATTCACCAGGCTCCATGTCCCCATTCCCTTGTTGGAGGTCCACGAGCCTGTTCTGAAACACTGGGTAGTGAGTGCACATGAGATTGTGCAGGATGCAGCAAGCTTCCACGATCCTCCTCACGGTCTGTGGGCGATGCTGCATGGTGGTGAGAAGTACCTGGAACCTGTTGGCCAGGATGCCAAAGGCGTTCTCCACCATCCGCCTTGCCCTGGACAGCCTGCAGTTGAAGATCCTCTCTTCACGGGTGAGGAGTCTGGAAGTGTAGGGCTTCATGAGGTAGGTTCTGAGGGAAAAGGCATCATCCCCCACGATGAAGTAGGGCACATCATGTGTGTTGTTGGGCAGGGGGTCTGGATCTGGGAAGCCATGATGAGGTTGCGTTCCAGCCCCTCCTTGAGGTCACTGCCATTGTATACCTGGGCATCTGAAGCGGACCTGTTGCCTGAAGCATCGATGTCCATGAACTTGAAGTTAGCATCGACCATGGCGAAAAGGATGATGCTGAAGAAGCCCTTGGAGTTGAAATAAGTGGACCCCGACTTGGCTGGAGCTTTGCAGGCCACGTGCTTCCCATCTATGGCTCCAACGGTGTGGGGGAAGTTCCACCTCTGATACCACTCCTCTGCAACTTTCTTCCATCCTTCTTCAGTGGAGGGGCACTGGAGGAGCTCCTCCAGGTATTCTTCGATGATGGCCTGCACCACTTCTCTGACCACAATGCTGATGGTGTTGTGTGGCACCCTCCAGGCGTACTGCATGCTCCTGTACGTGGTCCCTGAGGCCAGGTGGCACAGAGTCAGTGCCACCTTGAGCCCAAGGTCCAGGCTGGGCCGGAAGTTGGTGCTCTGCTTGGTCAACCTGGGTCTCAGATGCTCCACAACTTCCTCAAACATGGCTGGAGGCATCCTCATGAAGTTCTGGAATACACGAGGGTCTTCATTCCTCAGCTCCACCATCAGCTTGTTTTACAGTCCATACTCCGCTCTTCTCACGATCCATCTTCGGACCCAGACACTTCTTGGCTGCCTCCTTTTCTTCCCATAGAACAGTTGAAAGAGCCTGTAGATGGCTTCACACTGTTGCATAACGATGGTGGCTACCAAAAGGAGTGTGTTTCGATCCATGATGGACATCAATGGATGCTGTGGAAGAGCAAGATCCAGATGAAGGCTGCAGAGGTCTGCACAGCAGGGCTGCTGGACTGAAAGTGAGATCCAGGTGAGTTGCTCCCCCTTTTTATAGACAATATAGGTTTTCCACTATGTGTCCTTTTGCATCTTCTAGACATCCTTAATATCTGAGATAGGTCCCCTCTGTGAACGTTTTTTCCGTTTTAAATGCTTTCTTTGCGAGCTGCATCCGCTTTCATCCTTTCTCCGTCCGTGTTACTAATGCTGCGCGTCCGTTCCGTGTCTATTTCGCTTCCTCCCTGTGTCTGCTTTCCACTGGAGCGGATTTGAGTTCCACGGATGTGCGGCGGAAGCCTAGCGGATATAGCGGATGCATAACAGATGATGACGGATGTAGAACGGATGTTCCCCGTATGCATCACGGATGCAGAATGGACGCATTGGATACATTTTCCGCTCAACAAGTTTTGAGCAGCTCAAAACTTTTTGAGCGGATGGAACCTCAGTCGACGGATGCTGGACGGATAGAGAGGATGAAAAACGGAGGCAGTGAGTACAAAACGGATGAATCGCGTTAACCAACGGATGGCAAGTGTTTCTCTCCATTTTACATCCTCTTTCCATCCGTTGGTGCAGTGTGACATGAGCTTTAACTTACCTCACCTCTGTATGGTTTGCCAACCAAGTGGCAGATAGGAAAGCACTCCAGAGGGTTGTCATTGCCCTGAAGATCATTGGTTGCCCTCTCCCCTCTTTGGAAGAGCTTTATAACACCTGCTGCCTTAAGAAAGTTCAAAACATTCTCAAAGATCCATCTTGTCCTGGGAACCCTTTTTTTTTTAACTATTACCAAATGGCAGATGGTTCCAGATAATAAAAACAAGAACAAATAGGCTGAAAAACAGCTTCTACCCCAGGGCAGTAACTGTTGAATTCTACTGTATAGTGCAATATTAATGCAATATCAGAGGTTTTCAATTCAATGTATAGAATGTGAAGGATGTGTATTTTCATAGTCATAATGTACACTGAAGATGGTATTTAATTTTATTGTACGAGGTGCTATGACAATTAAACTAAACTAAACTAAACATGATCACATGACCCTAGGACACTGCAAGTGTCATAAATATGATCTATTTTTTATCATATGACCACAGGGATGCCACAACAGTTGTAAGAGTTAAAAACAATCATAAGTCATTTTTTCAGTACCACTGTAACTTTAAATGGTCACTAAACAAACAGTTGTGAGTTGAGGACTACTTGTATTTGGAAATTCAGCAGATTGCCTATCTCTAGTGAATTATAAGGAATACAGATTTTTTTTTCCATGGTTGAACATGGTGTGGGAAGAAATATCCATTCGGTTCAGTTCCAAGCTGGGAGAAAGACACTGGAAACATGGAGGCTGCTTGGAGAGATTGTTTAATGATGAAGCAGGACCACCAGCAGTCCTGGCCTCTGGGCAGCTCACCATATGGGGTTGAGAGTAAGGGGTTTTTATGCCTTCTCTTGGGTTTTGCACTAAAGCTTCTTCTTCCTGTGCAAGAATATGTATTCTATTAACTGTTGTAGGGGTTATGAAGGGGTCATAGCTGGCTCTATAGGTTGTCTTAGCTCCACGATTTGTTGAGGTTTGCAGGGGGTGAAGCAATGAAGGGGCATTGAGCAATTCCTATTGTGGATGAGGGCTAATCCTACTTTTGTTCAGACCTTGCTGCAGGAAGTTTTTGCCTATGAATATATACTCTGCTTCTTTCAATAGCTCTTTATCTTTTAAGTGCTGATATCTGCCAATGTCTATTAAGAAATGTGGGGGCTGCTTTCTGCCTCTAAAAAAACATGTTTCTCAATTTTTCATCCAGGGAAATATAATATTCTGCCTTTTTTAATATTTCTCAAAATATTTCATTTTTCTAGGAGAGGGTGGATGCTAATTTTCTACAATGGTCTTTCTCTTAATATGCAACCTGATAATTTTAACAGCACTCCATCTGTCACTAACGCCAGTTTGGGAAAAGTTTAGAATATGTTTGAAAGTATCTTGCCACCACCAGTTCTTTGAAGGGTGGTTTTTTTTTTTAACAAGATCTCACAGTGGGGCAGATTGAGAATGAAATAGAGCTCATAAGCAATTTTACCTCTAAAAAAAACAAAAGGGCAAAAAATAGCACGGAGTCGGATATCTACAAAGGTATAGCACCTAGCTGGAAAGACTGAGGGATAAGAAGATACATTCTAAAGTTGCTTTCTAAGTTTCTGTTTCTTTTGTTTTCTTTGTGTTAATTTCCTATCACTTCAGGCATCTGTTCTGATTGCCGCCAGGGAATCATTCTGCATTCATTACAGCTTGCAACTTCTGTTCATAATCCAACTCGGTCTGAGTAAAGTGTTAATTAGTTGTACTTGCTGTCACTGTTAAGTTGGTAACCCCAGGCTTCTACAAAATATGACTGTTGTATCAGACTCTGAGGGTATGGATTATACTTGATACCCACAAAGGTTCTGCTTGACTTATAGAGGTAGCTGGCCTTGAGTTGCATCAGCAGTGCCTTTGAAAAACTCAAACCGTATCTATCTATTTCTGGAGACCATGTCTCACAGCATTTTCTAGTATAAATGATGATAAAGTATGCACTGAGGTTTAATTCAAGCACTATGCCATTAAAGAAACAGTGTGATGCTCTCCTACTTTAAAATGATGATGACCTCTGAAGTGAGCTAGCAGTAAAGCTAGATGAGTGTGCCAGTGAAATTAAACAATTTTGAATTAAAGCAGAAGCATGCAAAAAAAAAAAAAATTGAGATGAAGGAGGGGGATTGAGGCCAGTTTTTGGCTTTTGAATGGCCTCACAGAAGGGGTATGAAATGAAAAATAGCAAGCCAAGCTTGGACAACAATTAAACTTATTTTAAATTTTGCTTCCACTACAATTTTGCAGAATTAAATAAAAATGGTATGATTACTCTCCAGCCATCTATGTAATCATTTCCCCCATTTTAATACATTAAAAATTATAATTTGTTAAGAGTCTGAAGGTCTTTGGAACTCAAGTTTTCAAAGGCTTCTTTCAAAAATAATAGGTTCCAAAAATAATTCTTCCTTTTTGATCATCTCAAGGCTCAGATAAACAGACAGTTTGTAAATTAATAACTTGGAACTGAAAACAATCCATCCATTAATCAATGGATGAGTTGGAGATGGTAGATGTAAGTCAGTTCCTGTTAAAATTCCTTAGGTCCTTCTCTTCTTTTTTGCTGTTTTATGATCTTTCAAAGAAAAAATACTCATCAATTAGATAGGCATAGAAAATGAGTTCCTACTTCAATTTTCATTCTACAAAAATGGATAACAAGGATAGGCAATCTTTCAGTGGACATGATAGTGGTATAAAGTGACTGGGAAAATATGCAAAAATGTTACCAAAGTAAAAAGGGCAAACACATTTTAAAGTCTAGAGCAGGGGTATCAAACTCAAGGCCCAAGATCTGGCCCTCAACGCTGCTCTAGAAACAGCAATGGACTGGCCCATGGTGCCTCTGAAAGTGAAAATGGAGCTCGGGAGGGCCTCCGTTTTCATGGCAGAGGATTGCAGGAGGCTGTCACAGGCTAAAATGGAGCTCAGGAGCCCATTTCCACTGGCAGAGTGCTTGGGCCACCACAAGCACCCCCAACATGAGTGACATTGAGCTGGCCATGCCCACCCTGGTCCCCTGAGGTCAAACACAACCCTGATGCAGTCCTCAATGAAATTGAGTTTGACACCCTGGTCTAGAGCAAAGAGGTAATATTAGGAAGTGGAAATATTAGACATTGTTCTGATTCACTGGAATATAAGAAGGGATCAGATTCCTTGGCATCCATATTTCAGCTGATATCTCCTGGTCCCCTAACACCAAGGCCATAGTGAAGAAGGCTCAGCAGGTTCTCTTCCTGCAGGTTCTCAGGAAGAACAGTCTGGATAAGAAGCTGTTACTGGCTTTCTATAAAACCTTTGTGGAGAGCACTCTGACATATTGTCTGGGCGTATGGTTTCCTGTCCACAGTAGGGGACAGGAAAACTGTACAGAGGGTGATAAGCACAGCTCAAAAGATCATTGGTTGCCCTCTGCCCTCCCTGGAAGACTTAGCCTGGTCCCACTGCCAAAGCAGAATCAAGGCCATCATAGAAGACCCTCACACCCTGGCAATTATCTTTTTGACCTGCTGCCGTCTGGATGGCACTTCAGGTCAATAAAATCCCACTAGATTAACAAATAGTTTCTTTCCCTGGGCCATTCAAACCGCAAACAAACATGAAGTCACTACCTTATTAAGATGTGAAAAGATGTGAAATCTCAATACCCCATTCAGATGTATAATAATATATTACAGTACAATCTATCTCTTGTATAATGCTTGACTAATTGTTACAGTCAGAGTTGGATGTATATTTTGTGTATATTCATAGATATTGTACTCTCTAATTGCAAATGGAGACGTGGGTATTCTATCTTTCTTATTTTCATTTTTAAGTGTTTTGGTTTTATTGTATTGCGAAGAGTTGCTGGGGTGATCCACAGTTTTGTTGTACTTGTACAATGACAATAAAGTTCAATAAATCTAACTGAGATACAGCACAATCAAAGCTGCACAATTCTATTCTTTTTCATCCTACCGTGTTTCTCCAACAATACGGCCTCCACCAATAGGAAGCCCCACCATGTTTTATAGGCATTCAATTTATAAAATCAAATTAAGCCCCTCCCCCAAATTAAGGCCCATATTAAACATGCGAAATGGGGGGGGGATGGCGGGGGGGGCTTGCATTTAGAAATTACTTGCATGCCTGGATATGGTGCTGCCTGTGTTGGTGGGGCACTTCATACCTGGAGACCTTTCGCCACCGTTGCTTTTCCTTCTCCCTTGCTGCCGTGGCATTAGAGGAACGCCGCAGCATTTGGCGTAGCCATGTGCAGCCAGTCAGGGCTCCTCCCTGTCTGGCGGGGAGGTGCTCACTTCTGGGAAGGAGGGCCCACCTGTCAGCTTAACCTGGGGCACCCAGCGCAGCGAGCGCCTCCCCGCCGGACCCTCCGCTCATCCCGCCAAGGCCGCACCAGAGCCGTGGGGGTTGGGCAGAGCCAGGAAAGCAAGCTGCAGTTGCGTGCATGCCTCCTCCTGCCCCTCATTCCCAAATCTCACCTGGACAAGCAGTGCTTCACTTGCTGTGCAAAGCCGCGGCTTCCTTACATCTCAGCAAGCAGAAGGAACTGACTGCAGCCTCCTCCTCCTCAGCCGCAGCGCAGACCTTGTGGGGAGAGAGAGAGAGAGAGAGATCCTCTCAGGCAAGCGCCTTCCCTCGGAACGCGGTGACAGGAGCGCCTGAAGCCAAGTGTCTCCTCAGGGCTCCAGTTGCAGGGAGGGGCCCTGACTGGCCGCACATGGCTGCGCCAAATGCCATGGCATTCTTCTAATGCCGCGGCAGCAAGGGAGAAG
The DNA here is from genome assembly GCA_015471245.1 of Laticauda colubrina. Classification (NCBI taxonomy): domain Eukaryota; kingdom Metazoa; phylum Chordata; class Lepidosauria; order Squamata; family Elapidae; genus Laticauda; species Laticauda colubrina. The sequence goes on along the minus strand of BLBF01000016.1, from coordinate 31,169,791 downwards.
GAAAATGTCTCCTGAACCCCAAGATGTCACTACCCGCCCATCCAAGGATGCAAGGGGGGGAATTAAGTCACCCCCAAAAAGACGCCTAGCCATTTTTTCAGGGGTCAAAAAAATGTAAGGCCCGGCCTTATAATGTGCGAAACATGGTAGCATTTTCCCACAGGTGCAGGATCCATTTTGGGGGGATCAACAAATACTATTTCACACCATCAAATATGGTAGCTAAGTCCAATTGGATGATTTTCATCTGTGGGTTAATTATGTCCTGCCATTTTTGCTTTGGTTTTCCACATGCATATTTGCCATTGCTGTGGTAGATAGTTGCCATTAGAGTGATAGACAGTTGCCATTAGTGTGGTAGACAGTTCAGGCAATAGTGGGGTATTGCTCATAGAATGGGGCCATAAGATTGTAAACCTCTTTCCCCATAGTTATTCTGCAATATCCATTTGCTACTAGACTTTATTATTGCTGATTTGGTCAAGAAGAGAACCTCCTAATGAGCAACAGACAATGTGCATGTGTAAGTTGTTCCATATCAACAAGATTCTGTTGTTATAACCAATCTCAATCAGAGTAGTTTTAGCTTTCCTTTGGAGCTGATTGCCTGGTCTGGTTTTTCTAGTGGAGTTCATACATGACACACTTAAGAAGGCCCAGGACCATCTATCTATTGTCTGATTTTGAGTGGGAGGGATGTACAGATTTTCCCCAATCTATCTTAAATATATATTTAGGATTCTTTCTGTAGTTTCTATGTTTCCAACTTCAAACGAGTTGGAAAATATATTGATTTTAAGCAGTTGTCAGGGGAGATTCCAAGGGCTACAAAACAGGGATTGATGGACCACATTAAGAGAAATTCAGGACTTTAGGGCCTCCGATTGCCTCCTCCAAGAAAAAACACATGAATAAGCAACCGTATCCATCACTAGAATGAGGGATATAGTACATTGCCTTGCTTACCATTCCTGCAAGAATTCATAATTTGCTCTCCTACACACCATACTTTCTGGTGAGATTATATGAAATTTCAGAGCCCATTAACCAAACTAAGGATCAAGATTCCTGTCCTTTGGTGTATCTCACCCACTGAGGTGATGTTTCTGTTCCACTCACCTGACTTTTCTTAACAGCTCATAGCTCAATATTTCAATCATTCTTCTGGTTGAATTCTGTTGATTTCACCCATTTTCATTCTACACTTTTTCCTAATGCACAAAATATCACCCAGCAACAAAACAGGACAAATACAGACTTCAACAAATAGTTAGGACTGCAGAAAACAACAATTGAAACCAGCCTGCCTTCCATTGAAGATCTGTATAATGCACAAACCAGAAAGAGGGCTGAGAAAATATCTACAGATCCTTCATATCCTAACATAAACTGTTCCATCTTCTCCCCTCAAGATGCTGCTATAGGGAATGACACATCAAAACAACTATACACAAAGACAGTTTCTTTCTCAGTGCCATCACTCTGCTAAACACCTTACTCTCACAATACTGCATTATGCCTAAAGATACAGTATTTAGCCATTTGGAGGTCTGGTTGCTATTAGCCTTGTCATCTTCTCATCTTTCTCATTTTCTTTTCTTTCTCATCTTTCAACTTTCCTACTACCTCTCCTGTTGGTATATTGTGGTTTAATAATTGTTGTTTGTTTCCTATGATCTATAGGATCTATGACTTATCACTTTGTTGTTTGTATGTGCACTGCATCAGGGTTCCAGCGATTGCCATAATTAAATAATGAGCCTCGAGCCAAACTTCAAAAGAATCCAAAAGATTTATTAGGAGCAACATGTCAGCATTAACCTAAATGAAGCCAATTCTCGCATACATGATTCATAGTCACCTGTGACTGTGTCATTCCCTGCCCCCCATTGTTTCATAAATCAGATTCTCTAATGAAGCATGTTCATGGGCTGGGTGCCATTAATCACGTTCTCCAATGAAGGATTTTCGTGAACAGAAGATCCAGTAGCCTAGCTACAATCTTTGTAAGATAAGCCTGGAATGTATTTTTGGTTTTAAACTGCTGTACTGCTCCTTCAGATTCCCCCCCCCTTTTGTTTATGGCAACTTGATAAACAGGCATAGGAATATTTTACGAGTTGACACGCTGAGAGCTTATGCACCAGAGACCAATTCCTTGCATATCCAATCACACTTGACCTATAAGGAAGTCCATTCTAAAAAAATAATAATAATTTTAGAAACTGTGTGACTAGATTTCAATCAGTGTTGCTTGTTCTGAATGAAGCCATCTCATTGCAATATTTCTGAAATCTGCATTCCAACAATACTTTGAATTATTTAGTTCAGCAGCTCTCCTTACTGCTATCTGAAACTTATTATTCCTTAGATTAGACAAGTTATAAGTGGCACCCAACAGTGATTGAATGATTACAAAGTATTATGTATAATTTGTGATAAAAAGAAAACCCTCATCACAATAACAGATGCAAATTAATGAGCAAAAAAAAATAAAATACCGAAGAGAGTCAGAGAGACTTAATTATGATATATTATTGAAATGACAAGAAATAGGATTTTGAGGTTATATAAGAGTCTGTAACATATATGTTTGGAACAGCAGTCAGTTACTGCAAAATATATCAGAGTGAATCCATGCCTCTTTCTAAGTGCATTTATAGATACAAAGATATGGGGATTTTATTTTACTGCTGTAATGAGCATGTTGACTCTTTTAGAGGTAGCCCTTGACTTACAACCATTTCTTTAGTCACCATTCACTAAAGTTACAATAGCATTGGAAAAAGTGACTTATGACCATTTTTCACACCTAGGACCATTGCAACATCCCCCTAGTCACATAATCAAAATTCAGATCCTTGGCCACTGGAGGGTTGTCATGTCCTGGGTTCATGTGATCATCTTTTATGAACTTCTGACAAGTAAAGTCAGTGGGAAACAAAATTCACTTAGCAACCCCAGCAAGAAAGCTACAGATAACAGATAATCAGAGTTGGAAGGGACCTTGTAGGTCATCTAGTCCAACACCCTGCCCAAGCAGGAGACCCTACATCATTTCTGACAGATGGGAGTCCAATATCTCCTTGAAGGTCTCAAGTGATGGTGCTCCCACAACTTCCAAAGGCAACTTCTGTTCCATTGGTTGATTGTTCTCACTGTCAGAAAGTTTCTCCTCATTTCCAGGTTAAATCTCTCCTTGTTCAGTTTCCATCCATTGTTCCTTGTGTGGCCTACAGCTCATAAAATGGTCCAAAATTCACTTAACTGTCTTGCTTAGCAACAGAAATGTCACGTTCCCATATGCTGGAAAATGTGTCCTCGGGGATTTTGTAGAGCTCAATAGCTTCTTACAAGGTCAAAAAGGAAACCCCCAGAGTAATGTGCAGCTGTATTATGTTTTCCATTTAATAACCTCCAATGGAGCCAGGAGACGCAGGCCAGGAACATCTCTTGTAGAAGGTTTTGGTTTGTTTGTTTTTTAAAGTCAACAGAGTAGCTTTCAATGCATGCCTACAGCTGCCATCTTCACAGTTTAGGTCTCCATGCCAATGCCTCTCTCTTTAATACAACTGAGGAAGGATGTTTAAAACAGTCAAACCTTTTAATGTAATTGTAGTTGTTTTGTCATTTTGGGGGAGGGAAATGTCTTTTGAACATTTAATAATTTATTTTAACTAATGTTTAAATGAATTGTTGGAGGGTGCCGAGAATCGTCAAGAGACATAAAAAAGAATCAATAAAAATGGTCTACCATCAAAGCAAAAAGAAAATAAACAAGAAATAAATATCAGAATCTAGTGCATGGGGAGCTTCTCGGGTCTTCTGCAAATGGTTCAGATAAATCAATTTATGTTGTCTTCTCGTTATTAAGCAAAAGGTGTCAAGCTGTTGTTTATCATTCAGATGAATTCTAACAGGAAGGTTTGCTCTGCATTCAGAAAAGATTGTAGACAGCAAAATGGTGAGGGTGAGAAAGAGAGAGAAACATGTGCCTTGGAGAGGACCGAGCAGGTGTTCAACCATAAGATGAGACATGAGAGTTTCCTCCTCCCAAGTGAAGGTTCAAAATCAATTAACTGTCTCTTTTATTCTGAAAACATGAAGTGAACGGCCTACAAAAAACTCCAGGAACACCAAAGGGAGAGACAAACTACCCTTTGAGTTCTGAGAAAACAACTGTTTAACTAATGCTGAAGCCTGTGTTGTTATATTCTCAGGCATTTTATCTATTCATTTTAATGTGGAATTAATTGCTAAGCCAAAAAAGAAAAGAAAAGAATCACATGCCATTAATGCGCCATTATGAAACAGTCTTTAATTTCTCCAGCTGATTATTTTTAGATCCTTGGTCATTTTTGCCACAGCAACATGTGAATCCTATAGTCTAGTATAAGCCAACATACATTTTATCAAAAATAAATGCAATTTATTCAAATGGCACTTACTACCAAGAAAATATGCCCAAGAAAATATGGGTTAACAGTTTGGCAGACTAAACTATTTTTGAACCAAAGTGCACCAAACTAAAATGCAGTAATCAGAGTTGAGTTCAAAACTTTAACCTTGGAGATTGTGCGCATACACAAATGCATTATTTAGTTAGATTGTCATTCCTTAGTAATAGGGGTATAAGGCTAAGCAGATTTGGTCAGAAGTGTTCTGTTGAGGTCAACAGGCATTCACAAATTGATTAACTGGGCTTCCTATATTTATTTTGTTATATCCAATCTAAAACGTATTTCTATATATGCAGCGTATGTGGGACGCTAGGCTGGGCAGACGTCAGCCAGGGCATACAAAACTCATCGAAGTAGTAGAAGATTGGAAGATGTGAAAAGACCTGGCCCACAGAATTGCCAAGAGTTGGACACAACTGAATGGATAACATCATCAATGTTGTGGTCCACTGGCAGCCTGTGGAGCTGGCAGCAGAGTCGGACAGTGGGGAGGAACATGGGCCAGTCCTGGAGTCTGGGGAGTGTTCAGATGAGGGATCTGTGTCTGATACAGAGATGAGGCCAGGGCCACCGGAGAGTTATGTGCTGACTCCAGAGCCTCCAGAACATCAGCAAGGCAGAGGAACAGGGACAGCCTGTTCCCAGTGTACACTTGTGCAGAGCTGCCAGAAGGCAAGAACAGTTAAGACAAAGGGGCGACTCAAGAGTAAGGCTTGGAGATGATTAGCTCCTTCCATAAGACATAAAGGAGTAGCAAAGGGACATGAGCCTTTGCAGGAAGCAAGTTTGTTCATTCTGGTCGGTTTAAAATCTGAAGCTCCATGTTGACTTTGTGCTCCATTTGGCCTTGGTACAGCTAATTGGCAATTTTGTCACTGGCAGCATTTCAAGGGAGATAAAGGTGGGTGCTTATCAGCCTTATCCTGAAAGACTGTGGCAGACTTCTGTGGGACTATTCATAAACTGTTTGGGACTCATTATGCTGTGAATGCATATAATTCATAGCCATTTAAATTTAAAAAAATGTTTTTTTGGAACAGTGTGTGATTGTTACTGTCTCAAGAAGCCTTGGTCAAAACAATCATCACTGATATGTATGGGTGTGAGAGTGGGTGTTGTGTTGGTGCTGGCAGCAGTTACATTCCCCTGAATTGCACAGCAAAATAATGTGGCTACAAGACAACTGAAGCGGTCTACCAGTTGCTCCATACAATTGTTCCCTGAAGTCAGAATCAATGTCCCATCAGCACTACGAAACAATGTTTATCTAGACAGGATTCACAATACCACCAAAGAAAGAGAAGATGTGCTCCTTAAAGCTTCCTGAAAGATCAAAGTCCATAGGATTTGTACCAAGCAAGTGAAGAAAACCACATTAAAAGAAAATAACAAGTAAGATAACATGGAGGAGGGGAGTGACCTCTTTTTAGATGAGAATGATAAAAAGAATTGCAAAGCAGTCTGCTGGATCTAATCCCAAATGATCATATCCAGTATTACGTAAGCACTGCCTTGATGGAAAGTGATGAGGAGATGGTATGGATACAAAGTATTGAAATGCCAGCCAAGAATGTGACTGAAATATATTTTATACTTAATATATTTATTTAGAAAATTAAAAACCTAAAATTTTCCTTCAAACATGAGATGAATGGTCACAGCCAACACCTAAAGGTGACCAAATGGACAATTGCCGTGACAAATGGAGAAGTCATCCCAGTGATAATGTGATCATTCCCAGTTTGCAGAGAACATCCAAAAAATGCCATAGGGCATAAATAATATTTTCCAGTTTCTCTTCCAATCGTAGAAATTTTTTGGCCTTTCCTAAAATTACTTACAGTGTACTGTTTACTGTATAGTAAACAGTCTTATTTGTTTTAATGAGTGTGGTTATCAGCTGAAACTGTTTTCAAATTGTTCAGGTCTCCCCAAAGTCCTTTCTCTTTTATTATTTAGAAGCAATTTGATTTGGCTATGCCTTACCACAAGATTTTTCTTTATTGTATCATTATAGATATACTAATAATTCATTGTTGTGTTTTTCATTTGCTTTTCACCGAAATATCCTGGGACACCCAAAGGAAAAGCCTTTGAAAATCTTTGCTGATGCAAGTAGAAATTCAGTTTGCATCCTAAAAACAGGCTTACTTTATTTTCCAATGACTGTGAACCTGATCAGAAATGAACCTGTATTCCTCAGATCAAGAAATACACATAATGGGTAGAATGCTATGGTGGGTTTCCATAGTTAGCAGATTTAAGAATGAAAAGGGGTGCTTCTCTTCATCAATACTTTACAGTTTGTTTAGAGGATGCCTGAAGCAATTGAAGCATATTTTGGAAGTATGGAAACATTTTATGGAGGAGAAGGAGGACAAAGGGCAATCCAAAAGCAGAAGTCCTTTTACAGTGAATAAAGATAATGGTAAAGTTTTCCCTGTCAGTCATGTCCAACTTTAGGGTATGGTGCTCATCTTCATTTCTTGGCCAAGGGATAAAGACAATTTCTATGGTCATATGGCCAGCATGGCTATTGTTCTGATCAAGGCTTTCTGAGACTGTAATTAAGCACATGCTTAGTCCAAACAACTCTTGTTTTATTTCAATGCTAGGAATTATGTTCATTCCCAGCCCATAGTGAGTCTCAAACAGTCCCTCGAGATAAGCACCCACCTTTCTCTCCTTTGAATTGCTGCCAACAAGAGTGCCAAGTTAACTGTAAAAAAAAACAACTGAAGTACAAAGTCCACACTTCAAGGTTTAATCCAAACAGAGCAAACAACTTTGCTTCCTGCAAAGGTTTCTCAATCTTTGCACCTCCTTTATACCTTAGGGGAGGGGCAATCACCTCCAAGCCTTACTCCCGAGTCACCCCTTTTGTCTTAGCTGCTCTTGCCTTCTGGCAGCTCTGCACACACGCATAGTGAGAACAGGCTCCCCTTGTTCCTCTGCCTCGCTGCTGCCAGACTCCAGAGGCTCTGGAGTCAGCACATAACTCCCAGATGGTCCTGATCCCAGCTCTGTATCGGATGAAGGAAACTCATCCGAGTCCTCTCCAGACTCCCAAACTGGTCCATGTTCTTCCCCGCTGTCCGATTCTGCTGCCGTCTGTACAAGTTGCCGGTGAACCACAGCAGCTATATGCCAAAAGTACATCTAACACTGTAACCTTCCTATCGGGTACCTATTTATCAACTTGCATCTGCATGCTTTTGAACTGCTAGGTTGGCAGGAGCTGGGACAAGTAATGGAAGCTCACCCCATTGTGGGGAGTTCAGGTCTTGAACCCAGGCTGTCAGTTCTCTAGCTGACATGGTCAATGTCTTTAACCACTGAGCAGTGAATACCACCCATTAAATCCAGCATAAATTAAACATTAACTTCCACATCATTTATACATTCCATTTAAGGGTTATGCCAGTGAGATGTCACCCAGTCAAATTCAACTAGACAATTTTTTACTCATTAAACTTTGCTCATAGCTCTCCTAAAAATATATCAAAAAATCCCTTTCATCCTATTTATCTACTTTATCCATTCTCTTCTCTTTCTTCTATTTCTCTCAACCTTGCCAAGCTTAATCATTTTTTCTCATCTGTCATCAGCAACACATGGCCCAAAGAAGAGTCAGCCATCCTTTGATCCAAGATCAATCAATTGATTCTTATTTGTGGTCTCCAAATCCACAAAACAAAGGCATGTACCTTTCCCCCCCTCTGTCTTTGCAGCATGCAACTTTCACTTTCATCCAATATATATTACCACAGCAAAAACCATCACTTTCACTCTTCTGAAATGCCCTTATCTTGTCTAAATTTCTTATTGCTGTTCCTCCAGGATTAATCCTCCCTTTATTTCTCTAGTATGTCATTCATCTTTGTCTATTCTTGAGCCCAAGAAAACAAAATTATTTACCGCTTTCACTTCTTTGCCATTTACAAAATGCACAGACCAATATTAACTTTGTTAAACATTAACTGAGATAGTTTAATGTTCATGTTTATGTTCATAAAGATCTTGTCTAAGTCATTTTTCCCTAATGAACTAATGTCACCTGCATATTTCAAATAGTTAATCAATCCAATTTTTATTCTAATTGTCATTTCTACCAGTCTTGCCATCCTTACTATAAATTCATTGTATGTATTAAACATGCATAGGAATATTATGCATCCTTGTCTCACTCCCTTCCCTCTGTTTCTCCAGATTTAGTTCTTGCAGTAGCTTCTTGATCATTTGTAAAGATTCCTTGGAGACAGAGGTGGTATTCAGCAGGTTCTGACCAGTTCTGGAGAACCAATAGCAGAAATTTTGAGTAGTTCAGAGAACCAGAAAATCCCTCCTCTGACTGGAGATTTTACAGCATCCTTCCCCTGCCACACTCACCAAGCCATGCACACAGAACTGGTAATAAAAACAATTAATCCCATCACTGCTCAGAAAATATTCTGTTGAGGTAAACTCCTTGCATTCTTCTGCTCTCTCTAATATCATCTTACATTAACTATTTGTTCCCATGTTACTTTGCTTTTTCTGAAACGTTCTGGAAACACATTATTTTTTTCCCCCTGGGTTTGACAAAATCTTCCTGGGAAAAGCAGAAAAAGAAAAAGAAAAAAAGAAAGAAAATAATCAAAGAGTATCCCACTCACAGATCTTCTACATGTCCTACCTAGTTTGATTATAACTTTTCTTGGCTTTAATAACATACAAGCTCAAGTCACAGTTTGAAAACAATCATTTCCT
>BLBF01000016.1:31101215-31155582 GCA_015471245.1 Laticauda colubrina | reverse complement strand
CTTCCTTCGGGTATTATCCCACGTCATTGTAGTTCTGTTAAAGTTGTGGCAACGTTTCAGCAGAATCTCATCTGCCATCATCAGGCTTCTGTATGGATGTGTGTCTCACAGTCTCACATCCATACAGAAGCCTGATGATGGCAGATGAGATTCTGCTGAAACATTGCTACAACTTTCACAGAACTACAATGACGTGGGATAATACCCGAAGGAAGCTGAACAGCACACATGTAAGTACCCACGAAAGCCTAAAAAAACATATATATATACATATATACATAAAACACACTTTCACAAAATTCTAATCATTGTGCCTTTAAGTGCTTTGTGAATATCACACATTCATTTAATATTTGCCACAAAGGAGAAATATGGAAAAGAACAGCTAATCAGTGATGTTGGTATAAACATGGGTATTGTAACAGCAGCCTAGAGTGATGCAGTGGCCTAGAGGCGGAGCTCTCATCTCACAATCAGCAGTCCGTGAGTTAATAGCAATAGTACTTAGACTTATATACCAATTTATAGTGTTTTACAGCCCTCTCTAAACGGTTTATTGAGTCAGCTTATTGCCTCCAACAGTCTGGCTCCTCATTTTACCCACGTTGGAAGGATGGAAGGCTGAGTCAACCTTGAGCCTGATTAGATTTGAACTGCTAAATTGCAGGCAGCTGGCAGTCATCAGAAATACCCTGCAATACTGCACTCTAACCACTGTGCCACCAAGACTCATCAATCCTAGGTAGAGGCAATTATTTCTCTCTCTGGGCACTATGAGTAAATATCAGTTGCAAACTCTGCACTTACGACAGGAAGAGCATCTGGCCAGTAAACACTGAGCTCCATTCAGTTGCCCTGACCTCACCCCACAAGGGATTACAGGGTCATTAAAAGATTTTTTTTAATTGTAGCCTACCAAAATCTCAGCAGCCACTGCAGGTTCATTTGACAGTCAAGCAAGCCCCCACCACCACCCAAAAAAACCCAAGAATACAGAGTTACAAAACTAATAGACCTAGATATCAGGACAAAATCCTTTCCAATCTCCTTTCTTATTGTTAACATGAGGGGATAACAGAAGCCTTAAAGGCCATTTCTATTTTAATTTTAATTTGATTTGATTTGTCAATCACTTACAAGATAATAGGTATAAGAGTAAACATAGTTATGAATACATGAAATAGATACATATAAGAAAAATAAAAGAAACAATAGGACAGGGACGGTAGGCACGTTGGTGCGCTTATGCACGCCCCCTACAGACCTCTTAGGAAAGGGGTGAGGTCAATAGTAAACAGTCTAAGGTTGAAGTTTTTGGGGTTTGGGGAAGAAGCCATATAATCAGGTAGAGTGTTCCAGACAATTTCTAGTGGTACAGCATCCCAAAGAGCAATTGGTTTCTAACAAATCATTTTCATCTCTTTAGAAACATTATTGGCTAGAAGATATATGTTCTCACCACCCAAAGTAATACTCATTGCTCTTCCTGGACTTTGTCTGATGATGTTTTAGCTATAACCTTTATGAACTTCAGAGTAATCTATAGAAATTATAGTTTGCTGTTGAGTTTGCTGTATATTAATTTTGCTTGTTGTCTCCTAGGACTATTGTCAGCTTTATTTCTAGTCTTAAATAAATACCTTTATGACCACAACTTAAGTAGCTCAATATCAGAAGACATGGAGAGATTTGGCCCGGGAATCAGACACAACTGAATGGATAACATCATCATCATCATTATCAAGATTACAACTTATTTTAAAAAGTAAATTCATTTTCCTATCAGAGATGGGAGACAAAATAGAGTTTATCTGTATTAATCACTTCTATATTTGAGGGTAGATGGATAATATAGAGCAGAGATTTTCATACTGTCATCTGTGGACCACTGGTGATCTGGAGCAGAGATGGTATTCAGCAGGTTCTGACCAGTTCTGGAGAACCAGTAGCGGAAATTTTGAGTAGTTCGAGAACTGGCAAATACTACCTCTGACTGGCCCTGCCCCCATCTATTCTCTGCCTTCTGAGTCCCAGCTGATTGGCTGGTCTTCTTTTGTTACTCTGCAAAGGAAAATGGGGCTGGAAAGCAGGTTAGTGGGGTGGGGAGGGAATGGGTATCCTTCCACTGCTATGCTCACCAAGCCACGCCCACAGACCAGCAATAAAAAATATTGAATCCCACCACTGGTCTGAAGGTCTACTATATTGTCTCCTGCAGCCTTATCACATTCATTGCATTCTTCATTTGTTTAAAAAAATGTACCTGATTATTTAAACTGGTCAATTGAAACATATAAGTGGTAATATTGATAGTAACCTGAACATTAGAAGTCAGAAGACTGGTGATATTAAAAAGATCTCAAGTGGAAAGTAAGAATGTGATCTCACCCAAGCAAATCCCAAAGGAAAAAAGAAAAGAACAAGAAATGTGACCATGAGATTTTAGTGAGCTGGAAATTTACTTATCCCTTATGTCTTAGCTTCAAAGAGGTTTACTGAAGAATATTTTCAACCAGTTTGTGCTATGAGTTGTTGTTATTGTAGTATATGGTAAATAAAATAATTCAAGAAGAAAATAACTATTTAATTTTGATTTCTTATTTGCAAAAGTTTAGCTTTAAAGAGGCCTTAAAACTGGAAGAGATGGAAAAACATGGAGAAATGTAAGTAAAAACTTTCTTTTTCCATCACTGAATATTATGAACACTTTCAAGGGCACAAATATGAAGTGGGAAATGCTTCTTTAATTGAGTGGCCTTGATTTATTTGGTGATCCACAAATGCAGAATGTTTGTGAAACACTGCAATATATGGCCCAACACAAGCTGCATGGCACACACAACACTGGCCTGAATCATATTTAATGATTTTATTTAATGTTAAATTTTAGATTTATTTGGTTTCTTTAACCCCCATCTCAACAATGTGCAGCAGCAACCAAAATAGTCAATGCAATCCTAAATTGCATTAACACAGGGATACAATCAAGATCAAGTGACTTTCTAATACCACACTATATAGCCTTAGTAAGACCAAACCTAGAGTACTGCATCCTGTTTTGGACATCACACTATAAAAAAAGATGTTGAGACTAGAAGAAGTGCAGAGAAGAGCAACTAAGATGATTAGGGACTGGAGACAAAAACATATAAAGAACGGTTACAGGAACTGGGCTTAGCTAGTCTAGTGAAGAGAAGGACCAGGGGAGACCTGATAGCGGTCTTCCAATATCTGAGGCTGTCACAGAGAGGAAGAGGTCAAGCTATCTTCCAAGGAACCCAAAGGCCAGACAAGGAATAATGGATGGAAATTGATCAAGGAGAGATTCGACCTAGAAATAAGGAGAAATTTTCTGACAGTGAGAGAAATCCAGAGGTGGCATTCAGCAGGTTCTGACCAGTTCTGGAGAACCGGTAGAGGAAATTTTGAGTAGTTCAGAGAACCGGCAAATGCCCACCTCTGACTGGAGAATTTACAGTATCCTTCCCCTGCCACAACCACCAAGCCATGCCCACAGAACCAGTAGCAAAAAAATTTGAATCCCACCACTGGAACAATCAACCAATGGAACAGCTTGCCCTTGGAAGTTGTGGGAGCTTCATCACTGGAGGCTTTCAAGAAGAGATTGGGCTGCCATTTGTCAGAAATGGTGTAGGGTCTCCTGCTTGGGTGGGGGGGGGGTTGGACTAGATGACCTACAATGTCCCTTCCAACTCTGGTAATCTGGTGCAATTTTCAACTTATTGTTGTATAAGTTGACAATTTATTGTTGTCATCTTATCTACCATCTGAAATAGTTACCTCATTCCGCTTAATGTTAGAGCTGGCCTTTGATTAAATGGAAGTAAAAGTGTGTAGAATTCTTCTGTGATTGCTTGCATACACAATTCTTGTGGCTAGCTAGCTTATACTAGCAGATATAATTCGTAGCATATTAGATGATATCATTTCCCTCTATGCCACTACAATGAATATTTTACTTCGTTTTGAAACAGAACGTTTTCAGGATCTGATATGAAAAGATATCTAATTTGGAATCTGGGAGAAGTTTAACCCAATCAAACAAATATAGAGCCTCAGATCCTGTTTTAACATTTAATTTTATGCATGTTTTAAACTCTAGAAATAATAAATTAACTGGAGTAGTAAACATTATTTAAACCGACCAAATATAATAGGGTGTGCATGTATAAAAACATTATGGGTAATGTAGAGGAAAATACAATAAAGAGGCGAGTGAGCGAGTCATTAAAAGGAGATTATTGCGTTTCCTCAGATCAGCATAAGAATGTGAGCTCCCCCTACTGGTTCACATGGCAACTGCATTTTGGTGGCTTGATGTTGTTTTTGAATGTTTGTGAAGATCATTGGAAGATCCCAGGGATTTCTAAAAATCAGCAGATATGAGAGCAGAGGTCTCCAAACTTGGCAACTTTAAGACTTGGGAACTTCAGCTATGCTGGCTGGAGAATTCTGGGAGTTGAAGTTCACAAGTCTTAAAGTTGCCAAGTTTGGGGACCCCTGGGTTAGAGGCTTGTCAAACTTTAGGAACCATTCAACACCTCTTCAGCAAATGATGAAAACTCCCATTTAAAAAATCAGATGCGATATGCAGCAGTTATGAAAACTTTTCATTTTTAATATGACCCCTATTAAAAGATATGAAAAGCTCAGGACTGTATTGGTTGGAAACATGGAAGAGGCCTTCATCCTGCAGTGGGTAGACAATGGCTAAAAATGAATGATTAAAAGATTTACTTGCTGAAAATATTCAAAAGCAACACATTACTAAGATGTTAACCCTGGAGGTGTGCAAATTGTCTACTGCATTGCTTGGCAGCCCCATACAACTTACTAACACAGTTTGTTAAGGATAATAATTAACCACATATTTATGTACAAATAGAGATAATTCTCAACTTACAACCATTTGTTAACCATTCAAAGTTGCACTGAAAAAATGTGAGTTACAACCGATCGTACATTTACGACCATCAAAGCATCCTAAGGGTCATGTGATCAAAATTCAGAAGCCATATATATATGGTGTTTGCAACATCCTGAGGTCGTGAGACCACCATTTGTGGCCTTACCAGCGCAGCTGCTGATACAGTTCTACAGAGGAATTTGAGTCTATCATATGTACCTCTATAACTGTCTGGTTTGGTTCTGCAACCCAACAGGACAGACAGAGACTTCAGAAGATAATTAGGACTGCAGAAAAAACAATTACTGCCCACCTGCCTTCAGTGGAGGACCTGTATACTGCACGAGTCAAAAAGAGGCCTGTGAAAATATTTACAGATCCCTCACCTCCCGGACATAAACTGTTTCAACTCCTTCCCTCAAAACGACATTATAGAGCATTGCACACCAGAACAACTAGACACAAGGACAGTTTTTTCCCGAACACCATCATTCTGCTAAACAAATAATTCCCTCAACATTGTCCAACTATTACAAAGTCTGAACTACTATTTCTGTTAATCTTCTCATCACTCCTTACCACTCATCCCCTCCCACTTGTGACTGTATGACTGTAACTTGTCGCTTGTATCCTTACAATTTATATTGATTGTTTCCTAGTATGATTTGATTGCTTATTGTACCCTATGACTATCACTAAGTATTGTACCTGATGATTCTTGACGAATGTATCTTTTCTTTGATGTACACTGAGAGCATGTGCAACAAGACAAACTCCTTGTGTGTCCAATCACACTTGGCCAGTAATAAATTCTTCTTCTTCTTACAACAAGGAAAGACAATGGGAAAAGCCAGATTCTCTTAATGATTACATTATTCACTAAACAACTGCAGTAATTTGCTTAACAAAAGAATGGTGCTGTGGCCTAGCGGAGGAGCTCTTACCTCATGATCAGGAAACTGTGAGTTTGATCCTAAAGCCCATGTCACACTATACCAACGCATGGAAAGAGGATGTAAAACGGAGAAAAACGCTTGCCATCCGTTGGTTAACGCGATGCATCCGTTCTGTACTCACTGCGTGCATGATTCATACGTTCTATCCATCCAGCATCTGTCTACTGGGATTTCATCCGCTCAAAAAGTTTTGAGCTGCACAAAACTTTTTGAGCGGATGAACTTTCCGCAGCATCCATTCTACATCCATGACACATACGGGGAACAAACGTTCTACATCCGTTACACGTCCACTGTATCCGCTTGGCATCCGCTCCACATCCACGCAACTCGCATCCGCTCCAGCAGAAAATAGAAAGAGGGAGGAAGCGAAACGGACGTGGAATGTCCGCGCAGTGTTAGTACCATGGACATAAAAAGGATGTAAGCGGATGCAGCTTGCATATAAAGCATTAAAACGGAAAAAACGTCCGTATAGGGGATGTATCTCGGATATTTAGGATGTCTGGAGGATGTCCAGAGGATGCAGAAGGACACCTAGCAGAAAACCTATATTTCCTATAAAAAGGGGGAGCAAATCACCTGGATCTCACTTTCAGTCCAGCAGCCCTGGTGTGCAGACCTCTTCAGCCTTGCTCTTGCTCTTGCTCTTCCACAGCATCCAGTCATCTCCACCATGGATCATCACACACTCCTTTTGGTAGCCACCATCATTCTACAATAGTGCGAAGCCCTCTACAGGCTCTTTCACCTGTTCTACGCAAGGAAAAGGAGGTGTCCAAGAAGTGTGTGGGTCCGAAGATGGATCGTGAGAAGAGCCGAGTACAGACTGTATGACAAGCTGATGGTGGAGCTGAGGAATGAAGACCCTCATACATTCCAGCACTTCATGAGGATGCCACCAGCCATGTTTGACGAAGTTGTGGAGCGGCTGAGACCCAGGCTGACCAAGGCAAACACCAACTTCCAGCCCAGCCTGGACCCTGGACTGAAGGTGGCACTGACTCTGCGCCACCTGGCCTCAGGGACCACGTACAGGAACATGCAGTATGCCTGGAGGGTGCCACACAACACTATAAGCATTGTGGCCAGAGAAGTGGTGCAGGCCATCATCGAAGAATACTTGGAGGAGCTCCTCCAGTGCCCCTCCACTGAAGAAGGCTGGAAGAAAGTTGCAGAGCAGTGGTATCAGAAGTGGAACTTCCCCCACACCGTTGGAGCCATAGATGGGAAGCACGTGGCCTGAAAAGCTCCAGCCAAGTCAGGGTCCACTTATCACAACTACAAGGGCTTTTTCAGCATCATCCTCTTTGCCATGGTCGATGCCGACTACAAGTTCATGTACATCGATGCTTCAGACAACGGGTCAGTTTCAGATGACCAGGTATACAACACCAGTGACCTCAAGGATAGGCTGGAACGCAACCTCATCATGGGCTTCCCAGATCCAGACCCCCTGCCCAACGACACACAAGATGTGCCCTACTTCATCGTGGAGGATGACGCCTTCTCCCTCAGAACCTTCCTCATGAAGCCCTACACTTCCAGATACCTCACCTGTGAAGAGAGGATCTTCAACTACAGGCTGTCCAGGGCAAGACGGGTGGTGGAGAACGCCTTTGGCATCCTGGTCAACAGGTTCCAGGTACTTCTCACCACCATGCAGCATCGCCCAGAGACCATGAGGAACATCGTGGAAGCTTGCTGCATCCTGCACAATCTCATGCGCACCCGCTACCCAGTGTTGCAGAACAGGCTTGTGGACTGCCAACAAGGCAATGGGGACATGGAGCCTGATGAATAAAGGCAAGGAGCAAACCTGATAGACACTGTGGATGTGCCAGGCCCCAACAGAGCTTCACATGAAGGGAAGAAGCAGCGCAACCTCCTGAAACACTGGTGCAACTCCCCAGCTGGAGCAGTGGAGTGGCAAGACAGGATGGTAGATGCTTAATGGATGCTTCCTTGAGCCTGTCTCATCACACTGATGAGATTGTGCCATATATGTTGAGTGGCCCTACAATGAACAGGGCATTTAATAAAGAGTTGTGTTTATGTTGAAATGTGTTGATGAATGATTAAATTGTTATTGATAACAAAGGGCCATAGGTGTGGCACCTGGGAGGGTGGACCATACAGTCTCACTATGCTTGCACTGGAGGCTTATCTCTCCCACAGCTATTACCCATTCCACAGGTATCCATACCCATCTCACAGCTATTACCCATCCCACAGCTATTACCAATCCCACAGGTATCCCTGCCCATCCCACTGCTATCCTTACCCATTCCACAGTTATTACCCATCCCACAGGTATCCCTGCCCATCCCACTGCTATCCTTACCCATCCCACAGCTATTACCCATCCCACAGGTATCCCTGCCCATCCCACTGCTATCTTAATCCATCCCACAAGCATGCAAAGGCTTAAACCATTTCTAAAGTTTCCACCAAGACTTTATTTACTAAAAGAACTGGACCAAGTGTGTGAAGCAAAGATAACCTTTATTAATAATAAACTGTAAAAGCAAAATGACCCAAGTAAATTGTCCCAAGCAAAGATAAAGTCAACAGGTAGCAACCCAGTCTCTAGCACTCTTCTCAGTCACTCTGAGGCGTGCCCATCTTCTCAGGGGTGAAGGGTCCAGGTGCTATGGAGGTGGCAGTGGCTGGAGTGCTGGTCTGAGGCGCCGTTGGGGTGCCTGGCCCAGAGAGGACAACAGGGGATGGTGTGTGGCGGAAGCTCTCAGAGAGCTGGCTCAGTCCCGTGATGTTGAGAGGCCCTTCCTCCATGACATGGGATGTCAGTCCCAAGACCGATGACAGATGTTCTGAGGCCGGGCTTGGCTGTTGGGTGGAGGAAGGAGGAGTGTAGTGGGGCTGTCTGGTCTGCAGGTGAGTGAGGTGAGGCGTCGGTGGCATCGGTGGCATCGGTGGCATCTGTGGCGTCGGTGGCATCTGTGGCATCTGTGGCGTCGGTGGCATCGGTGGTATCAGTGGTATCGGTGGCACCTGTGGTGTGCGATGTACCTGTGCCTGGACTGGGAAGGGCTGCCTGTGCTGCTGGAGCTCCTGGTAGCTGTAGCCTTGGTAGGTGAGGGGCTGTTGAAAGCCTTGGAAGGGCTGTGACATCACCTGGGGTGGAGGACCAGACCTGGATTGGGTCAGAGCAGGTTCAGCTGGGCCTGGAGGGGGGTGCAGAAGACCTGTGATCCTCTGCTTGATCACCTGGTACTGGGATTTGGGCATTTCCATGAGGGTCTGGTTCACATAGGTGAGGAAGGGCTTTCTGTTAGAGGATGGTATGTCAAAGTGTACCAGCTGAGAGAGGAGATCTACGCTGCTCTTGATTGTGTCCCTGATCTCCAAGAGGACAGTGTGGCTCTGTCCCTCCGGTCTGCCTCTCTGCCTGCTTTCTGTGGAGGTGGAGCTGGGGGTGGGGGTGGGTTGGTCTCTGGTGGCAGCGGCTGCTTCTTGCTCCAACTGCATCAGGGGGTCCTCCATGTGCTCTGGCACGGGGAGTGCAGCTGTCGGGGGGGTCTCCTTCATGGGGCACTCCAAAGATACCTGCCTGGACACAGGAGCTGACTCTTGGCCAGAAGAGGACTGGGTCTCTGTGGGCTGCCTGAGAGAGAGGGTTGACAGAGGGGCTGATCCTCAGTGGCGGATCTCACCCTCCAAGAAGCTGCACTTGGCCATCACGTAGGTCTCCCGGTCAGTGAGCTTGACCGTGGCCTGGCCAGACTTCTTCAGGTGCAGCTTCCCGTACCAGGTGTGCATGTGCTTCCACCACCCCAGGAGGACATCCGAAATGTAGCCCAGGCTCTCCGTCTTCTCTCTCCAAGCCGCCTGCTTCCACTTGGTGTCTCGATAGAGCCTGTGGCCCTTCTTCCAGAGGTACTCGTTCTCCCTCAGCCATTCGAGCACCTCCTCCTCATGTTCCTCTGTAATGGAGTACTGTCTCCTCTCCCCCTTTTCTCATGAATGCCTCTTCCTCCCTCTGGCAGGGCCTTCTGGGCCCTCATCAGCAGGGCTTTGAGGTTCTAGGGGCTGGTCCACCACACCACCAGCAGCAGCAGCAGCACCAACAGCAGCACCAGCACCAACAGCAGCACCAGCACCAGCAGCACCAGCACCAGCACCAGCAGAGTCAGCACCAGCAGAAGCACCAGCAGCAGGAGCAGCACCAGCAGAGTCAGCACCAGCAGAAGCATCAGCACCAGGAGCAGCACCAGCAGAAGCACCAGCACCAGCAGAGTCAGCACCAGCATCAGAAGCCCCAGCAGAAGCAGAGTCAGCACCAGGGGGTGGGATGGTGGTCCTTTCCTTCTTGCCAGGGCTGACAGGAGTAGGCACAGGCTTCCTCTTCTTCCCCATGGTTGTTGGCTGAAGATGTGTCTGGCAGCAGGTCTTTCCTCTGAATGGTGACCTGCTTGCAAGGTGCTTCCCTTTATATCCGTGGGGCCGACACAATGCATCCTCCCCGCATGCATCCTCCTCCTTTGCATCTGCTAGGCATCCGCTATGCATCCGCTAGGTGTCCGTGATTCATCCGCTATATCCGCTCGGCATCCGCTGTGCATCCACTCCTTCCACTGCGCGTCCACTTTGCTGTTCTCCCCCGGAAGCCCTGCGGATGTGTCATCCGCTTCCATCCACTAGGCTTCCGTTGAGCATCCGCTTAACATCCTCGCTACATCCTCCCCATGTCCATTCCTTTCCACTGTTGTCCGTTCTCTTTATGCAAATTTGGGGCACTTTTGAGAGTGGATAACAACAGATGGAAAACTTGCTCATCCGCTGTGTCCTTTTTACATACATTTTGCATCCGTCGGCCGATGTGACTAGCCTTAAGTAGATATTTGTCTCTCTGGGCACAATCTGCTGATCAAAGCTCCACATTGTTGACAGGAAGGGCATCTGGCCAGTAGATACTCAGGTCCATGTAGTTGCCCAAACTCCACTCCGCAAGGGACTATGGGATCGGAAGAAGAAGAAGAAGAAGAAGGAGGAGGAGGAGGAGGAGGAGGAGGAGGAGGAGGAGGAGGAGGAGGAGGAGGAGGAGGAGGAGGAGGAGGAGGAGGAAGAAGAAGAAGAAGAAGAAGAAGAAGAAGAAGAAGAAGAAGAAGAAATTTCAGAGACTGAAAAATGATGCTGTTAGATAGCAAAGATATTTTTTAAACCCATAATTCAAATGAATAATATGTTGTGAACAGTTTAAGAATCTGAATGAGAGAATACTTATCTCATTGTTTTCAACTCGTCTGAGTAGAACTAAAAGCTGCATTATTTTCTGTCATAATTACCCCCAAAAAAAGGCCTGCTGAACTCAGTAGGTATTGGTTCTGAAAGAACATGATTTCCTCACTTCTTTGTACAGCTTAAAAGCAAATTAGGAAATCTCTATTGGCCTCCTAAATTGCTTTTTGAGTCTGCCAACAAGCAGGAAGATCATGGTCATCCAGCAGGTATTGAATTCTTGGAAGATCTAAAAGCCTCTTGACAGTTCATTTTTCAGCAACAGGAACTGAACAAAGTGAACTCCAACAAAACAGAGGATATGTTCTGTCATGGACTGACAAATGGTTAAAAAACAGGAAACCAGTAAGAGAAGTAAATAAACAAATCTCACACTGGCAAAGACATGCAAAGTCTAATCTCACAGGGAACGGCTCTTGAACATTATAGCTTGTATATAAATGTTCAGTTAAGAACAGTTGACACTAAACTGTGCAATGTAGAAACATGAAAAAATGGTTCCAAACTGACCTTTGGATGAGGGGTGATCAAAATGGCACGTGTGGTTCACTGTGAATAAATGTAAAGGAGTCCAGGTTGCATATGTTGGCACAAAAATGAGGTGGTATTCAGCAGGTTGTGACCAGTTCTGGAGAACCGGCAATGGAAATTTTGAGTTGTTCAGAAGACCACTGATGACTGGCCCCACCCCATCTATTTTCTGCCTCCTGAATCCCAGCTGATCGGCTGGGTCTTCTTTTGTTGCCCTGCACAGGAGAACAGAGCTGGAAAGAAGGTTAGTGGGATGGGGAGGGAATGGGGATTTTACAGTATCCTTCCCCCCAGGAGCTGGGTGGGAATTGAGATTTTGCAGTATACTTTCCCTGCCATGCCCACTAAGCCACATCCACCAAGCCACGCCCATAGAACCAGTAGTAAAAAAATTTGAATCCCACCACTGGTTCGTTTATACCGAGATAGAATCTGATCTGGCAGTGTCGAAGCAGTTATGGGATCTCAGAGTGATGGTGAGTAACTCAGGGAAAATGTCTTACCAAAACACAGCTGCTGTAAAGGCAGGATCTTTGGGGAAATGAACTGAAAATAGAACTGCTAAAATAACTATGATCTTATGCAACCTATGATTAGGCGAGAGTATCCTGCTCTCTGTAATTTAAAAAAAAAAAACTCATCACAGAGCTAAGGAAGGTGCAAAAGGAAGAAAACCAAAATGGCCTCTAAGGAAAGACAACAGATAATCCTTGACTTACAACAATTCATTTAGTGACCGTTCAAAGTTACAATGGCACTGAAAAAAAGTGACTTATTGTCATCTGATACCTGGATCATATTATCACATGTGGTGGATGTGTGTAGAAGCCAAGATATACTGGACTAAATTTCATACATGACTGGAAAAAACGACAAAACTGCATATAGACTTGAAACCAATAATATTTTAATTGGTATCTTACCTGAAGGATACAGTAAAGAATTGACATAATTGATTATAAATGTTTTGACAGCAGTTAGAATTGTATTTGCTAAAAATTGGAAAAGTGGGAAAATACTGACAGAAGAGGAGGTGATTATGAAAATAATGGAATGTGCAGAAATGAGTAAATTGGCATTAGCAATTAGAGAGCAAGAAGATTAAAGAGTATTATAAAATTTGGGATTTATTTTATCAATGGTTAGAAAAGAAAATAGGGAAATAGGATATAATACAATATTAACACAATGATAAAGATAAGACAATGTAATATGTTATAATGGATTATAACAAAATGATATTATGAATTCAGATATCTTAAAAATTGAAATTTGCTCAAAAAGGATGATATAGTCTTTAAGTAAAGTCCAATAAGTAGTTAATAACAATATGATATAATATGCATATTCATGTAAAATAAATTATAATAATGTAGTTAGAAGGGAAGGACTGTTGATATTGTGCACAAGATTTGTACCAACCAACACACTGTATAATGTAAAGAAGGTTTTATGTTTTGTGTTTATGTTTATGCTTGTTGTTAAAAAAAAAAAAAAGTGACTTATGACTGTTTTTCATACTTACAACCACTGCTGCATCCCTACGGTCATGTGATTTACATTTGGAAGCTTAACAATTGGTTCATATTTATGATGGCTGCAGTGTCATGAGGTCATCTGTTCATCTTTTGCAACCTTCTGACAAGTCCTTGGGGAAGCCAGATTCAGCAAACAGCCGTGTCACTAATTTAACAACTGCAGTGATTCACTTAAATAAATGTGGCAAGAAAGGTTGTAAAATGGAGAAAAACGCACTTAACAACATAAATTTGGGGCTCAGTTGTGCTGGTATGTCAAGGACTGCTTGTACAGCAGTTGTGTACGATGTACATCCGCGACATATACGGGCAACAAACGTTCTATGTCTGTTATCATCTGCTGTATCCTCTCTGCATCCTCTGGACTTCCCCTCAACTCACATCCGCTGCAGCTGAAAATGGAAAGAGGGAGGAAACAAAAGGTACACGGAACAAAAGGTACACAAAAGGTACAGCGTTAGTAGCACGGAAATAGACGGACAAACGTTTGTATCTGGGATGTATCTCATATATTTAGGATGTCTGCAGTATGTCTAGAGTATGTAGAAGGACACCTAGTGGACAACCGATATTTTCTATAAAGAGGGGGAGAAAATCATCTGGATCGCTGGGATGGTGGACCACACAGTCCCACTATGGTTGCACTGGAGGTGTATCTATCCCACAACTATCCTTATCTATCCCACAAGCATGCAAAGGCTTAACCATTTTTTCAAAGTTTTCACCAACACTTTATTAAGTAAACAAAATGAACCAAGTAAACTAAGTGTCTTAAGCAAAGATAAACTTTATTAATTTTCTTAGGTAAACTTTATGACTTTATTAAATAAGCAAAATGAATCAAGTAAACTGTATTAAGTGTCTTAAGCAAAGATAAACTTTATTAAACAAGTAAACAACTCAGTCTCTGACACTATTCCCAGTCACTCTGAGTCATATCCATGATCTCAGCTATGAAGCGGGCAGTGACTGTGGATGTGGCTTGAGTGCTGGTCTGAGGCACCATTGGGGTGCTTGACCCCGAGGGTACAACAGGTGGTGGTGTGTTCAGGAAGCTATCCGAGAGCTGACTCAGTCCCATGAGGTTGAGAGGCCCTTCATCAAGGACTTGAGATGTCAGGCCCAATACTGATTGGGCATTGACGGGCTTGGCTGTGGGGTGGAGGAAGGGTTGGGAAGAGTGTTGTGGGGCTGTCTGGTCTGCAGCTGGGTGAGGACGGGCGTCTGTGATGTCCGATGAACCTGGGCCTGGACTGGGAAGTTCTGCTTCTGCTGTGGGAAGTCCTGGTAGTCGTAGCCTTGGTAGGTGAGGGGCTGTTGAAAGCCGTGGAAGGGCTGTGACATCACCTGGGGTGGAGGAACAGACCTGGACTGGGTAGGAGCAGCTTCAGCTGGGCCTTGAGGGTTGTGCAGAAGTGCTGTGATCTTCTGATTCATCACCTGGTACTGGGCCTTGGGCAGGTTCCTCAGGGTCTGGCTCATGTAGGTGATGAAGGTGTTCTGGCCCGAGGATGCTCTGTCCAGGTGGACCAGCTGAGAGAGAAGTTCTGTGCTGGTCTTCATTGTGTCCCTGATCTCCAACAGCACACTGTGGTCCTGGCCCTCCAGTCTGCCTCTCTGCCTGCGTCCTGTGGAGCTGGGGGTGTGAGTGGGGGTGGGTTGGCCTCTGGTGACTGCTGCTTCTTCCTCCATTTGTGACCGCAGGGTGTCATCCTCCACGGGATCCTCCAAGTCTACCGGCATGGGGAGTGCAGCTGTCGAGGGAGTCTCTGCTGTGGGGCCTTCTGAAGACACCTGCCTGGACAGGGTAGCTGGCTCCTGGCTGGAAAAGGACTGGCTGTCTGTGGGCTGTCTGAGGGAGAGGGGTCTCAGAGGGGCTGCTCCTCGGTGGTGGATCTCAACCTCCAGCAAACTGCACTTGGCCATGACGTACATCTCCCGGTCAGTGAGCTTGACAGCAGCCTGCCCGGATTTCTTGAGGTGTAGCTTGCCAGGTGTGCATTTGCTTCCACCATCCAAGGAGTACTTCTGCAGTGTAGCCCAGGCTCTCTGCCTTGTCTCTCCAAGCTGCCTGCTTCTTCTTGGTGTCCCGATACAGTCTGTGGCCCTTTCTCCAGAGGTACTCGTTCTTCCTTAGCCATTCCAGCACCTCATCCTCATGCTCCTCGGAAACAGTGTACTGTTTCCTCTCTCCCTTCTCCTCCCCTTGTCTCTTCCTCCCTCTGGCAGGAGCTTCAGCAGGGCCTTCAGTGGTTTCAGCAACAGGGCCTTCTGGAGATTGTTCATGGCCTTCAGGGGCTTGAACAGCAGGGCCTTCAGGGCCTTCAGCAGCAGGGCCTTCAGCAGCAGGGCTTTGAGGGGCTTGAGGGCCTTGGGGCTGGTCCACCACAGCAGCAGCAGCAGCAGCTTCAGAGTCAGTGCCAGGGGGTGAGATGCTGGTTCTGGCCTTCTTCACCTTGCCAGGGCTTGAACGAGTAGGCACGGACTTCCTCCTCTTGCCTGACTGATGAACCATGGGGTTCCTGCAAGATGTAGCCACCAACACGTCTTTCCTCTGTATGCTGACTGCGTGCGTGCTGCATCCTTTTATATCCATGGAGCGGACACAATTCATACCCCCCGCATGCGCAGTGAACGCTTTGCATCTGATATACATCCGCACGGCATCCCCTTTGTTTCCTATAGGCGTCCGTGATGCATCCGCTTCATCCGCTATGCATCCGCCCCTTCCACTATGCATCCGCTTCGAAATTCTCCCCGGAACCCCTTCCATCCGCTTTCATCTGCTAGGCTTCCTATGAACATCCATTTAACATCCCCATTACATGCTACCCACGTCCATTCTTTTCTATTCTGTTTATGCAAATTTTCACCACTTTTTGGAGTGGATGAAAAGGGATGGAGCCACCACCAAAATTTTGCTCGTCCGCTGTGTCCTTTCTGCATACGTTTTGCGTCCATCGGCCAGTGGGACCTAGCCTTTAATCACATTGTAGACCTTTACAATCCTGAAGGATTCTCACCTGTTGTGGCTTTTTAGCTTGAAATAAAGGAAGCTAAGGGAAGACATGATAAAGGTAGATAAAATATGCATGGGATAGATAACATGATTAGAACAAGATTGTTCTCCCTTTCTCAAAACTTGGGCTCATCCAAAAGTGCTTCAAGAGGCAACTGGACTTTATTTTATTTTTCCTTTGAAAGAAGCTTCTTTAGCTCTGATTGGATAGTGGAGAATGGAAGGATTTATAGTCCTTGCAGATAGCTGGACATTTGCATTCTTTTAGAGAGTCATTGAGGCCACTTGGAGGTCTGTCTGTATCCTCAGGGACAATTGAGTAGTGCAAACGGGTGTGGAGCTATCTCGGAACTGATGAAAGGGTTGTGTGGTAGAGCTGTGCTTTCAGTAGAAAGTCTTGTGCCTTGTATCCCTTCACTGTTGAATGCAGGTGCAGGCTGTTGTCTGCATCTCAAACTGAGGTGCTAATGGTTCCTGTAGTCTGCAATCTTTTTGGAAATCCATTCATACTGCTGTACCATTCAAAGGGCGTTCATCCCAAAGTGCATATCTAAATGTCTATGGGGTTTCTCAGTCATTCAGGTCAAGGTGTTCTGACCCAACTGGGTTCCCAAAGAGCAAACACAGACAAAGGCAGCATCCCCCACATTTTAAGGTTTAATAACAAATACTGTTCTCAAGACTGCTTTCCATTAATTAGCTCTGACAAAAAAGAACCTTGCCAAGTTGTTTGCCAAGGCTGCCAAAAACCCAGAGATAGGAACTAATTTACAAGATTCTCCAAACACGAACTAAGATGTCCACCAGTTGAGTTTCAGAGCTTCTTTGCTGTCTGCAAAGAACGTTTTTCCAAACCTGGCTTTTATCTTCTTGAGGGAGCGGCCATTACTTTGCAGCCTTATTCCTGAGTCACCTGTGCTGCTGTAATTGTTCTTTCCTCTGAGTAATCCTTCATGCACGTGCACTTGGCACAGCTCCTCAGGAACCTCCTTGTCACTGCTGCCAGCCACCACAATCTCTGAAGGCAGCAGTCCACTCTCTGATGGTCCTGGCCCCTCATCAGAGTCATCGCTCTCCTCAGCCATCTGCACCTGCTGCCGGCTAACCACAACACACAATTATTCCAAAGGTGTAACCATGGGACAACCATGATCTGGATGACTGAGACTCTCCCTAGATATTGAGATCTTCCATGTAGCAAGATGCAGGTGTGACAGAAGCAAATACTTTCTCACACACCACTTGGTTAAACTCTGGCATTTGCTGCAAGTATTTGTAGTCAGCAACCAGTTGGGTTATTTTAAAAGAAATCTGGACAGTTCCAAGGAGGTCAATCTGTTATGAATGTGTTACTGGTTATAAATATTGTTTATTACCTTCTGAACCATATTCAGCACACCTTAAATACTTTTTTGCTGAGAATCAACCTTGCAGGATAGCTACGTATTGCCCTCTGCTCCAGATTTGTAAGCTTTTTGGATACATTCAGTCATTCATTGTGTGACACAAAATGCTGGACTACATATGGAACTTTGGTGATTCACTCGAGTTTTAATATTTAATATTTGCTTGATCCAGATAAGAGAGAGAACAAGAGCTACTAAAGTAAATGTTACTCCTTCAAGGTGGGCCAGATGAAAAAACAAACAATTGTTTTATAGTTGTAAGACACTTCACCAAAATCTTGAAAGCCTGCCCTAAACCTTCACCATTCCTTTCTAAAGACAACAAGGGCAAGACAAGATTGACTCTGTGTCTCTTTCTCATACTTCTACTTTTCCAGGATTCACTATTTCTCCTCTGTTATCCCTTTTTCAAGTCTAGCAATAGATTTCAAGTCTAGCACAGCAGCATTTATTCATTCCCCCCTGAATGTTATTACTGTGATTAAAATACTATATTTTACAGATAAACATTCTCTTAAATGATGCTGTAAATAGTCAATTGGGTACAGTGATAAATCTAACATATTATTATATTCTTCATACACGCACCAATGTATTAATAACTCTGTCAGTAAATTTTGTTTTGTGCATCAGTCATTTTGAAATTGGTAAGGATGTTATTTCAGGCTTAATCCTTTTTCTTAGAAAATGATCAAATTAAGCTAACAATAATTTTCTACCCTGTTTCTGTTTAAATTGTAAAGGAATGATAATCAAAAACTTGAAAATTATTTTTAACGTCAAATAGAAAAAGATAGAAAGGGAAAGGAAGGTGGAATTTTTACATTGTCTCAGAACCACAATAGTCTCGGTTTTGTCTGCTATGGAGATTAGTAACAACTTTATTGAATAGCTCCAGAGCAGGAGTGTCAAACCCAAGGCCTGCAGACCAAATGTGGCCTGCAGGGTGGTTAGATCTGGCCCTCAGGGCTGCCCTGGAAATAGCGAGGGACCAGCCCACAGTGCCTCTCCCAGTGAAAACGGAGCTCGGGAAGGCCCCTCCTAGGCTCCATTTTTGGCCGTGATGGCCTCTTGCATCCCCATGCCAGTGAAAACAAATTAAAAACAAACAAAAGGAGAAATGTTTCCCCTTTTGCATTTGAGAATCCAAGAAGGTACAAGAAAGGAGAAAGGAAAAGAGGAAAGAGGAAAGACAAACAAAAAGGAAAATGGGAAGAGACCAAGGAAGGAAAAAGAGAAGGAAGAAGAAGGAAGAATGAAGAGGGAAGGAAAAAGAAGAGAAGGAAGGAAGGAAGGAAGGAAGGAAGGAAGGAAGGAAGGAAGGAAGGAAGAAAGAAAGAAAGAAAGAAAGAAAGAAAGAAAGAAAGAAAGAAAGAAAGAAAGAAAGAAAGAAAGAAAGATTATAATAAGAGAGAGGGAGGGTCTGAGGGAAGTCTTGCCTTAGCACTTGGCCACCACAGGTACCCCCGACATGAGTGACTTTGAGTTGGCCACACCAAACCCGGCACGGCATGAGTGACTTTGAGTTGGCCAAACACAACTCTTATGCAACCTTCAATGAAATCAAATTTGACACCCCTGACCCAGAGCCTAATTCCACAATCAGGAAAAGTCTAAATCTGTCCTTTTATTTCACACTGATTCCAGATTCCAAAACAAAATTAAAGAAATGGAATAAACAAGCCAACTGGGATGTATTGCTTCATTATTCTAATCTCATTGAATAGCACCATTACCTACTCAATAATATCACGGTAATTAAATTGCTGCAGGGTTAAGCTGTCAAAAGAATCTCTGGAGCAATAATTGCAGTTATTCAGATACACTGTTAATTCAGGCTTCCAATATTAGTTGTTGATTAGAGACAGAGCAAATTTCTGCATCTTCTTCAAGAACCAGTTTGGTCTTCTCTAAGTTTCCAATTATATAGCCAGCATGGCTAATAGAGGGAAGAACTCTACACAGGAGAAATGAAGCTGGATACGCCTTCCCATATGGGAAAAAAGAAAAGCAATTTACACAGCATCCGTGAGCAAGGCAATTAGTTGGCTAAATCCACTCCTTTGCTATAATGTTAATTAATGTATGCATCCTTTTGGACCGTACACATTTGACACCTGACACTCTTGATGGCATGGTTCTACCCAGATGCATGCCTCATATGGACTCCAGGGCTTTTAACTTCAGGATTAGAACTAGGATTATCTGCATCATTTTCCCCCTACTAAATTATCCTTATAAAAAAACGAGGAATTTAATCTTTGGTCATTGAGATGTCTAGTTTATCCACAAATCAGGATAGTTGTAGGACAGGGATGTCAAACTCAAGGCCTGCAGGCTGGATCCAGCCCATAGGGTGCTTAGATCTTGCCCACAAGGCCATCCTAGACCAGCCCATGGTGTCTCTGCCAGAGAACATGGAGTTTGGGAGGGCTGCAACGTGTGTCCCCTCCCTTCTGTTTTCACTGGCAGAGAGCTGCAGGAGGCCATCGCAGCCAAAACCAGACATCAGGCCCACCCTGGCCACGCCCCCACACTCGCCAAGGTCAAACACAACTCTGATACAGCCCTCAATGAAATCCTGTTTGACACCCCTGTTGTAAGAAATGCATCATCAGTCATGAGTCCCTGTATTCCCACAAGAGATCTAAATCCAAATCATCTTGAATTCCTTTTTGACTCCTTGATGCTCCTGTGACCATCAGTAGTTCAGATTCTTGTAGAGTAGTGGTTGGATGCAAAAAAATTTACTACCAGTTCTGTGGACATGGCTTAGAGGGCATGGCAAGGGAAGAGAAGGATACTGTAAAATCACCATTCCCACCCCACTCCAGGGAGAAGGTTACTGCAAAATCCTCATTCCCTCCCAACCCCACTAATCTTATTTCCAGCTCCATTCTCCTGTGCAGGGCAACAAAAGAAGACCCAACCGATCAGCTGGGACTCAGGAGGCAGAGAATAGATGGGGGTGGATCCAGTCAGAGGTGGTATTTGGGTGAGTTCTGGGTTCTCCAGAACTGGTGGGAACCTGCTGAATACCACATCTGTTGTAGAGAACTTAAGGTTGCAACAAATATTTATACTAATTTGAATTGCCTGAATCTTCTGATTTCCCTGGCACTTAACATTAGTACAGCCACGCGTAGCCTAGACCAAAAACTGACACTCAAATGGTTCACATATGACTTCAAGTTATAGTTTGCTGAACTATGATTTGCTGCATACATAACTATTGCAGAGGTGGTGTTCAGCAGGTTCTGAGCAGTTCTGGAGAACCAGTTGCAAAAAAATTGAGTAGTTTGGAAAACTGGCAAATCCCATCTCTGACTGTCCCTGCCCCATCTATTCTCTGCCTCCCGAGTCCCAGCTGATCGGCTGGGTCTTCTTTGGTTGCCTTGCACAGGAGAAGGGAACTGGAAAGCAGGTTAGTGGGGTGGGGAAGGAATGGAGATTTTGCAGTATATCCTTCCTCCAGGAGTGGGAATGTATTGGGGATTTTACAGTATCCTTGCCATGCCCACCAAGCCATACCACACCCACCAAGCCACACCCACAGAATCGGTCATAAAAAAATTTGAATCCCACCACTGAACTATTGTATCTGGCTTCATCCAGTGCAATGAAGTATAAATTATATTTTATAAAGCTGCCAACAGTTCAAGCCATAAACAAACAAAGTGTATATTTGACCCTTGCTGGAAAAATCTACTGTTACGAAATCCTTTCTGGCAAAAGACCTAGATTTTAGAGGGAAAAGGAGGAACAGATGTGTGAAAAGTTTTCTCTTTTTTCTATACCGAAGTTATGGTAAGGTTGATAATTAAGTACAGTAAGATGCAATTGTGAAATGAAAATTCCTCAAAGCCACTTCAACAACTTTAAGAGATAAAAATAAGTAAACATTGAATTTACACTTCCACATGATTGGGCTGCAATAAAGCAAAGAAAATCCCTCCATATTGATTTTCCCAAAAATTCTCTAGTCAGTTATTTGCTTATTAACAAGGTTATGAATTGTAAAATAAAACACAACCTAATGTACAAATTGGGTTTGTTGGGGAGAAAATATAGCAGCAAATCCTTGGAACTATTGATCGGTATAAGAGAGTTAGTCATATGAAACTTCTACCACTTATAAAAAGCTTGTAAGGATTAAAGTATTATTTCCAACCTACTTTAGACTCGGCTTTCTAAAAATGGGTTGCTAAAGCATGGGAAAGAACACAGAGCACCTACTCAGCACTCAGAGCTGAGTTAATTCCAATTCCCTGGTTTTAGAAATCTTAGTTTAGCAGCCAAGGCACATATCATTTAATAGCAGTGCTGGAAGAAGATTGCCAAAGAATTAGCTGGAAGCACCTTGAGTTTGTCGCATGATAGAGGTAGACTCCAATTTATGACTGGTCACTTAATGACAGTCAAATTTACAATGGAACATTTACAACAATTACTTACAGCCTGCCTTCAAAATCATCACCGTCGTACCATGGCTGTGATGATGGGATCACATTTCAGGGGTTTGGCAACTGACACACATTTACAATCAATTGCAACAAAAATGGGCAAGAAACACCCATTGCATAAGTCATTTTTATTGAATGACCATCTGGTTTATTTAACAACCATGGCGACTCACTTAATGACCATTATAAAAGCAGTCATAAGATCGAGTCTGGTCACATAGTGCCTTAATTTATAACTGCAATGACTTCTGACCAAAATTCCAATCCCAATTGTGGTCATAAATTGAGAACTACCTGCGTATCCCATGATATCTCATTTCAACTATCCCAACCATGACATCCTCCTTCATGCTCTAGACAGCTTCTCCAACATTGTTCAGGGTAGCAGTTATCTGCACACTTAGAATGCTGCATCCAGTTTTAGTCACCATATTAGAAGAAAGATGTTGAGATTCTGGAAGAGTGCAGAAAAGTGCAACAGTAATTGTCAGGGACACTGTGGCTCAGGAGCTAAGATGCTGAGCTTGTCAATCAGAAAGGTCAGCAGTTCGGTGATTCGAATCCCTAGCGTTATGTAACGGAGTGAGCTCCTGTTACTTGTCTTAGCTTCTGCCAACCTAGCAGTTCGAAAGCATGTAAAAATGCAAGTAGAAAAATAGGGACCACTTTGGTGGGAAGGTACAGCATTCTATGCACCTTCGCCATTTAGTCATGCTGGCCACATGACCACGGAGATGTCTTCGGACAGCGCTGGCTCTTAAGCTTTGTAACGGACATGAGCACTGCCTCCAGAGCTGGAAACAACTAGCATGTATGTGCAAGTAGAACCTTTACCTTTAATGATGAGGGGCCTGGAGGCCGAAACATATGAAGAACAGTTGTAGAATTTGGGTATAGCCAGAGAAAAGAAAGACTAGGTGTGAGATGATAGCAAAGTTCCAATATATGAGGGGCTGCCACAAAGAAGAAGGGATCAACCTATTCACCAAAGCACCAGAATGCAGGACAAGAAAGCAATGGATGGAAACTAATCAAGAAGAAAAGCAACCTAGAAGTAAGGAAAAATTTCCTAACAGTGAGAACAAGTAAATAGTGATTCATCTTACCTTTAGAAGTTGTGGGTGCTCCACAGTGGTGGGATTCAATTTTTTTTAATACCGGTTCTGTGGTATGGCTTGGCGGACGTGGCAGGAGAAGGATATTATAAAAGCTCCAGACAAAGGTGGCATTTACTGATCCTCCGAACTACTCAAAATTTCCGCTACTGGTTCTTCAGAACTGGTCAGAATTTGCTGAGTACTACCTTTGGTGCTCCATCACTGGAGGCTTTTAAGAAGAGAATGGACTTTTTCTGGAATGGTGTCAGATCTCCTGCTTTCTGGTTGGACCAGAAAACCTCCAATGAAACTCTTCTAACTCCGTCATTCGGACACGCACCTCTGAACTAACAGATAAGCTCTTCCAATGCTGAGATAATTTCACCTGAAAAGAATAGGCATTTTGTTTTAAAATACCAAAAATCACAGCTGCTGGTCACAGCTGGAGAAATAGCTTTTGTGTTCTTCTTCTTCTACTTTTTTTTTTGCCTCAAATCTCTGTTTCTGCTTTTGCATTTGGAAAATGGGTTTTAGCTGCAAAGAAATAGCTTGAGCACATCAGACCTCCCCATAAAGCAGTGAGAAAAAGGAACGAGAAGGTATTTGTGGAAGTCTGTTTTATGTCTTGCTTGTCGTTCCCTAAACACTGCAATGCCTTTACAAATGTGAGCAATCAGAATGAAATGAAGCTTGGATCTATGGCATGTTGACTTCATGTTACAGATAGTCCTTGTTTAACAATGCTAATTGGGACTGGAAACTCCACTGTTAAGCCCCAGGGTTGTAAGTTGAAATGGGACTGTGCCATTTAACAACAGTTCTGGCAGTCGCAATTGCTATCATTAAAACAAGTGTTTAATTTTGCCAAGTGAGGTTGTTAAATGAGGATCTCATGTGACCAGAATTTCTGATTGCCTGCCAGCTTCCCAAATGACTTTGTTCATGGGAAGTCAGCAGGAAAGGTCTCAAATCATGGTAACGTGACTGTGGAAACATTGTGATGGTCATAACTATGAGTCCCACTCATTCGGCACCACCACATTTAAACTATTGCTGAACAAATGGTCATTAAACAAAGGCCACATGTACAAGCAGGACAGATTTGGTCAGAGGTGATGGGATTCAATTTTTTTTTTACTACCAGTTCTGTGGGTATGGCTTGGTGGGCGTGACAGGGGAAGGTTACTGCAAAATCCCATTCTCTCCCATCCCACTAACCTGCTTTTCAGCTCCGTTCTCCTGTGCAAGGCAACAAAAGAAGACCCAGGCAATCAGCTGGGACTCTGATCAGCTGGGGCTTGGGAGGCAGAGAATAGATGGGGGCGGACCAGTCAGAGATGGCATTTTCCGGTTCTCTGAACTACTCAAAATTTCCACTACCGGTTCTCCAGAACTGGTCAGAACCTGCTGAATGCCACCTCTGATCTTGGTGTATCGTGAGCCTCTTTATTGTTGTTTTTCAAATAAATTTTATTAAGTTTCCAATTGTAAAAAAAAAAAAACTTTATACATTGTTATCAATATCAAGACATCTTTTGCATTTCCTCACATTTTTCGGGATGTGTATTTACTTATATGTATTTCCTTTATCATTGCATCTTACTCTTTAGTATAAATCAATATCTTTTATCCTTACATCTCAATCTTCTCCATGGTATATTTACATATTTACATATTCCCTCATTCTTTTCCTAATTGCCATTTTATTTTCTTTTTATTGCTAAACCACTCATCCCAGGCCCTATAATAAATTGAATCTTCTCTGTCTTTTATTTTCATCATTAGCCTGTCCATCTCTATACAATCTATGATTTTTTTAATAACCATGCCTTCCGGTGGAACCCTTTTTTCCTTCCAGAGTTGTGCATATGAAATCCTTGCAGCTGTTAGTATATGTAACATAATATATCTTTCTGTTTTATTGCATTTTTGTGTTATTATACCTAATAAAAAAGTTTCCAGATTAAATTCAGTTTTCTGATTTGTGATTTCTTCTGTCCATTATCTAATTGTATTCCAATATTTTTTCACTTCCTGACATGTCCACCAGGTATGAAAATAAGTGCCTTTTTCTTTTCCACATTTCCAACAATTTGGCTCTGAATTAAACATTTCTGCCAATCTAGCAGGAGGAAGGTGCCATCTGTAGAACATTTTGTATTGGTTTTCCTTGTATGCTGTGGATATAATTAGTTTGTAATTTGATCCCCACATTCTCTCTCAATTTTCCAGGTCTATATTATGGCCAACATTTTTCACCCATACCACCATTGTCTCTTTGACCACCTCCTCTTCCATTTTAAAATCTAGTAGAAAGTTATATATTCTTTCAATCATTTTCTTTTCCATTTCTGATAGAATTTTATCTAATTGATGCTTATCCATACAGAAAGCAATATGTTCTTTGTCCTTCTGATATCTTGCCTGGATTTGAATGTATGGCCACCAATCTATCTTTATATTTTATTGCTGTAATTCTTGTCTCGTTTTTAATCTTCCTTGTGGGTCTAATAGGTCTTTGTAACTCCTCTTTTTTCCCAGATCCATTGGGAAATTTGTGCTTCCATAGTTGACAACCAATTCAGTATTTTAGTATAATGATTCTTTTTAATCTTGTTCCATGTCCAAATTAATGAATCTCTAATATGTGTCTCTGAAAATATGCATGCTGTTTACATTTCCCATCCCATAGGAAACTATGCCATCCTCTCTGCAAGTTGTGACCCTCTATCGACAATACTCTTCTATTTTCCAGGTTGATCCAATCTTTAATCCATACCATAGCCGCAGCCTGATAATACATTTCCCAGTCAGGGAGTCCAAAGCCACCCCTTTCTCTTTTGTCCTGTAACAATTTCATTTTTATCCTAGCTTCTTTCCCATCCCAAACAAATTTACTTATTATTCGATCTAATTCTCTAAAAAAAGGACAGAGCAAACTGAAAGGAAATTAGAAAGGGTAGATGAAGAATTAAAGAATGTGAATAAAGAAATGGAGGACTCACTGGTCTACCTAGAGATGGATAAGGCTGCTACATATGAACCTCTTTGAAAGCACCAAATTAGAGAAAGTAGATCTCTATCTTCTGATTCTTCTTTGTGGTTCTAACTGGCCGAGATCCAGGCAAGAGAGATAAGGGGAAATGGCTGCAAATCACATCAAGAATCTGTTTTTAAAAACAGCCTTGAAATCATAATGTTCGCTTTTTAAGAATATTCACCCGAAGACATTCAGCATTGCCCTGCGCTCTTTCCATGTTTCTTTCCCCCTCCCCTCCCTTTTTATCAATGATTTTGCACAGGTATTTTGAATGGGGATTTGATATCAAAAATTGCCATACGCAGTAGGTGCACAGAAACTCAAAAGCTCAAGACACAACAGCAGTTCAATAGTGCTGAAAATCGGCTTGCCAGCCAAAGAACAAACATAATTCAAAGAAATTGCCCAATTAAACTGAAAAGCACAGTGAAGTGCACACAAAAGGAACAGCAACTGAGCATTTCATCATCAGTTGTGATGAGAGATGAAAAAGAATACTTGATACATGTGGATAACAAGAGCCTGATGAGCATTCTCATTTTTTTTCTTTTTTGGTCATTCTAGTTAAGCTTTTAAGGCCCCAATCTATGGAGAGCTTATGCAGAGCTTAATTCTGAGTAGATCTGCCGAGGCTTGCACAATGGAAAGGCAGATCCTATCACCCAATCAATAGGGCCCAAAGGATGCAAAGAGAAAAGGAAGAGGAAACATGAAAAAGAAGCATGACGAACAGAATAAAGATAGACATCCACAATGGGAGGAAGATGAAAGGTAGGTGATATTGGTGTTAGGCAAATATTACAGATTAGGTAACTTGTGTTGAAGTGCAGACATAAGGATATAAGGGCAGGGTGTATGTGACGACACTATACTGCATATCAGGCTGAAATGAAGTTTGTATTTTTGGCACGTTGGTTTCATGTTACAGGTAGGCCTTGTTTAACAATGCTAATGGGGAAACTCAATAGATAAGCACCACGATTGTAAGTTGAAATGGGCTTGTGCCATTTAACAACAACAGTCCAGGCAGTCCCAGGTGCTATCATTAAAACAAGTGTTAAGTGAGGATCTTGACTCACCCTCCCATCCTTCCGAGGTTGGTAAAATGAGGACCCAGATTGTTGGGGGCAATATGCTGACTTTGTAAACTGCTTAGAGAGGACTGTAAAAGCACTGTGAAGTGATATATAAGTCTAAGTGCTATTGCCATGACCAAACCCTTTTCCAATAAAACAAACATGAACCAAAGGGAACAGAAACCTTTTAATGATTCTTACAAATCCCCCGTTAAAAGGCTGCTACAAGCTAATTAACTTTGATAAGCACGAGTCTCACCTAAACTGTACAAGGCTGCCAAAAATAACAGATAAGCTTACCTAGAAATATTTTATAACACAAGAGTCTTCAGATACCAACTAAGATATCCATGAGGCTCAAGTTTCAAAATGTCTTTGCTTCCTGCAAAGAATGTCCGATTCACAGTTGGCTTTTATCTTCTTGAAGGAGAGGCCATTACCTTTCAGCCTTACTCCCAAGTCGCCCTTGTTGCTGCAGCTGCTCTTTCCTGCAAGCAATCCTGCACACACACACACTTGGCACAGGCTTCTCAGGAACCTCCTCATCACTGCTGCCAGCCCCCACAAACTCTGAAGGTAGCAGTCCACTCCCTGATGGTCCTGGCCCTTCATCAGAGTCTTCAGCCAGCCATACCTGCTGCTGGCTAACCACAACATGCTATTGCTATCTCATGTGACCACAATTTCCAGTTTCCTGCCACTGTCAGGATTCCAGCAGTTGCCCCAATTAAATCATGAGTCTCAAGCCAACTTCCAAAACTTCAAAAGGATTTATTGGTTGTTAACATGTCCGGCACTTCCTGGGTGTAGCCAATTCTGAGATACATAATTCATTGTCACCCTTGACCCTGGTTTTCCCCCTACCTCCTGGGTGTATCATAATTCATATTCTCCAATGAGATACATCCATAGCCAAGAGTCATCAATCATGTTGTCCAGTTAGAATTTGCATGGCAAAAACTCCAGTCACCTAATTACTATCTTTGAAACACTATTTATGGAATACCCTTTCGATTTCTAAGCTGCCACACTGCTCTTTCAAATCCCCTTCCCCCCTCCCTTTCTGTTGGCAACTCTAAAAAGACCATAGAAATATTTTATGAGTTGACAGCCAGCTTCCCAAATGACTTTGCTTATGGGAAGCCAGAGGAAAGGTCTCAAATCACAGTAACATGACTGCGGGGACATCACAATGGCCATAAGAATGAATCCCAGTTATAACTACCGCTCATTTGGCACCACCATATGTTTAAACTGTCTCTGAATGAATGGTCATTAAATAAGGACCACCATAAACAGAATGGCTCTGGTGTATAGCGAGCCATTTTGAAAGCACCAAATTGTAATGCAGGTGTCTCAGTCCCAGCTGAGTCTATCACACACATGTAGGACTGATGGGGCAGGGTGTGTCTTTTACTTTCTTTTTTTTAATAAAAGTTTTTTATTTATTTTGACAACAAACATTAATAAATACAAACATAAAACATCAAATAAAACCATCTTTCCATTCTACTGTGCGTCAGTTGGTACATATCTTTTGTGCACAATATCAACAGTCTTTCCCTTCTAAATTTAAATTAAAATTCATATTATATAGATCAACTATGCATATTATGTTATACTATTGTTAACTCCTTATTAGACTTTAATAATAAATTCATGTCATCCTTTTTGAGCAAATCTCAACTTTTACAAAACCTAATTCATAATATCATTCATTTCATGTGTCTTTCACTTTCATCCACCTATTCAGGCTATGCAAGGGCAAAATGTTTCCAGGTAGCAAGGTATTGGATCTTCCCTCTATGTTTCCTGGAATCCAGAATTTCTTTAATTTCAAAATGCTGCTCTCCTTCAATTAGAGTGGGTACAGGAGAGGTGCCAAGTGCAGGACAAAGGGGTGACATAGTTTCAGGTTTAAATAAACAGCAGTGAAACACAGGATGAATATGATTAAGATTCTTAGGCAATTTGCAGAATCACAATCGTATTAAACATGACTGCAACCAATCTTTCTTTTTTCAATCACGTAAGCTTTGCCTTTTCTAATATCCAGATGGGGGGACTGAAATCTTAAGCACAGAAAAATGGTACAGCCCTTCAGTTGATATCCTGTGCAAAGCGCACCAGCTTCACCATATTATATTAATATTATTATATTAATAATACAATAAAATCAGTAATATAGATATTACTGATCTAAGCACATCCTTCTTTTGACTCTCTACCATCTCCAGTGAATATCAGTCAATATCAACTTTTCTTCATTCACATTGTCAAGCGACCCGATTTACAGACTTTTGCCAAGTCTGCCATGCAGACTTGGCAAAATTACAGTGCTGTAATCTCTCAAGTGGTTCCATGATTGTCATGTAGCTTTGTCATTCATCACTATATCAATATATACTGACCATCCAATGTTTTTCTGAGTCCAAAGCAGGAAAGAACTGCAGCATTCCCAAAGAATGGCTAGGACAGAAGGAAATTGGAAATCAAGATGTAATAGGCCAGATTTT
Organism: Laticauda colubrina; assembly: GCA_015471245.1. Taxonomy (NCBI): domain Eukaryota; kingdom Metazoa; phylum Chordata; class Lepidosauria; order Squamata; family Elapidae; genus Laticauda; species Laticauda colubrina. The sequence continues at coordinate 31,125,754 of BLBF01000016.1, read as the reverse complement.
TGCCCATCCTTTATTGGAGGATAATAGCGGGTTTTTGTGTGTGGCATACAACGTTTTACTGGAGTCCTATTTTACTTCCTCCTCTGTTGTAATGTTCCCTTTCATTGCCAATAAAATCAAGTGCTTATTTCTGCAGGTCAAAAAGAAACATGCACAATCAATAAAGTTAAGTTAATTTCCCTAATTAATGATAATTACAGAATGGGAAATTGGACTTTAAAACAGAATGTCTACTGAGGCACAAAGAAAACAGTTAACAACTTCCAGAAGTTTTGGCAGAGAATTCTGTACAATCTGAATACATTGATGATTATAAGACTTCTTCTCCTTCTCCAATATCCATCTCCTCCTCCTTCTCCTCCTTTTCTTCCTCCTTCCCTTTGCTGCACGGAATAGTTTACCCATCAATCATTCTCTAAACACATATAGAAGGCACAGCTTTCAGAAGAATAACCATGATAGCAAATTCCATGGGGTTTTAAGCATTTGAAAATGAGATCACAGCTATTTGTATTTGTATGTGGTGAATTGCTCTTGAATAGTGTACATCCTTATGTGATTATTTTGCTTTGGAATACTTTAATGAAAGACATGTATTTTGGCTATAGGAATATAAAACAGTGTGTTCATCATCGTGGCCACTAGTGCAATGTCAATATTAATTTTAAAGGCTGCTGTATATTTCATGTGTGAAATAGCCATGAGAGCAACTTGGTTACAATTTAGCAAGAAGCAGTATAATTTCCAATTAAGTGCTGCATTAATGGGTACAGTAAGACATTGCTTTAATGACTATAGTCCAGCCATGTAAACAAGAATAAGGAATTTGTTTCCTGTAAGTGGAAAAAGAGTTTAAAATAGTTGGTTTTCAGTATTTGGCCTGCTTCACTCACTTTGAATACAGAAACTGCAAACTGGTAGATAAAGAGCAGACTTTGATGTAATTCCATTCAATTTTAGTTCTTAAAAATAAAGAGGGGGGGGGAGTTAAACAGGAAGAAGAGAAGCAGGATGTGGAATGGAATATTCTCACTCTTCAATCTTTATGGAAAATTTTACAATCGTTGTGTCACAATGACTCAGGGTTCCCAGACCCAACAAGCTGACCTTTGACAAAATGTTTCGCATAATTGCTGCAGCTTTATTCTGGAATGGTAAGGTTTCACTGAATCTTCTTTACTTTCAATGGGATGCATGTGTTTCTTTTTTAAAAAGAAAAAGGGTTTTTGTAGCACTGAAGGATAAAAGACTGTCCGGTTGGGGATACCATCTTAGACCGGGTTATACAAATCACCCTTCAGCTTTGGGGGTTCTTCCCTTTCTCTAGGGGTGGGATTCAAATTTTTTAACAACCGGTTCTGAGGGCGTGGCTTTGTTGGTGGACGTGGCTTGGTAGTCATGTGACTGGCTGGACATGGCTTGGTGGTCATGTTACTGGCTGGGCATGGGCAACTCAGCATCATTCACATCAAGGCACACATCTCCTCGCCTAGCCTCTCGTGACTGTGGGGATGCTGCAACAGTCATAAGTGTGAAAAATGGGCATAAGTCACTTTTTTCAGTGCCACTGTAAGTTTGAATGGTTACTCCACACAAGCAAAGTACCAGCAAAGGAGAGGAAAAAAACTCCAGGCACGTTCTTGAGACAGGAAGTCTAGTCCTGCCAAGAATGTAATAAGGGTTAACGGAGAGGCAGTTTCTGTAAGCAACACCAGAATGTTCCCTTCCTGCCTTCCTTACAGGATTAGGCCAGTAATTTCTTCTAACAACCGGTTCTCCAAACTGCTTAGAATGTTAACAACCGATTCTAGCAAATAGGTGCGAACCTGTAGAATCCCATCCCTGCCTTTCTCCCACCGAGTTGCTCTACTGCCTATTCTTGATTCTAAACTGAGACCTATTGTATATTGTCTAAAAATTGAAGGTACTATATCATGGGTGTCAAACTCGCCATATCACGATGCCATCACATGACATATCGTGACTTTTTTCCCTTCATGGAGCCGGGGTGGCTCCCAACCTTTTGGGCACCAGAGACCAGTTCCTTGGAGAAAGGTTTCTCCACAGACCGGAGGGGGTATGGTTCTCCACAGACCGGAGGGGGTATACTGCCTGCACCAGGGGTGGGCTGCTGGGGGTTTACAGGGGTTCGGGAGAGTCCCTAGTTAAGCTTGTGTGCAGTTTGGAGAAACCCCCAAATCCCACCTCTGAACTGCTCTTTATATACGAGGCACATTTTTGCATTTGATAATCTGCTCAAAAAACCAAATTTGACATGCCAGAGTGTTCCAATTGAACCCATGATCTGTAGATCCCACACTGCTTAAATAGCTAGTTTAAAACATATCACTTTACAGTACTAATTCCACAGAGGAGGCCACCCCATTAGGCAACTGTTGGCTTGACCCTATAGCTCAGACTCTCGGTCCTTCTATGATGTCTGACTTGTGTTTTATTTTGAAAAGCAGCATTCCAGAATAATTCTCAGCAGTGAAGCTGCATTTTAACTGACTCTGTAGTTCTCTCCTCATCCCTTCAATTAGCATCAGCATATGGCAACAGAGACTGAATGCATGCTTGTTGGGTTTTTCCTTTTTTTTTTTTTCCCTTTGGCTTAATGCAGTCTCCATGGATTGAAGGACTGAAAAAAGCAAAACCCCAATTTGCAGGATGCTGGAAGACTCAAAAGTACATGTAACAAAAGACCATTTTTGGCATCAAACTCTGGAAATTGAGGAGCGCTCTGAATATTCAAAACCAGCTATTCTAAGCTCAGAACATTTGAAGGCCAGAACATTTTTCCCAAGCTTATTAAAGAATGATATAATAATTAATAAAGCTGAAATATATCAAAGCCAGCAAAACAATAAATCAATTAAATGAAAAACTGTATTCAGACATGAATAATAAAGAGTTGTATTTGAAAGACTGTGGACTTCTCAATTGGACCTGAAACTGCATATTTTTTTCTATTGGATTTAAAAGATTATCATAATTGTTTAGAGGAGTTAAAAAGCATTTTAATTTAATGTAAGTTTTTATTTCATTGGGTTTTTTTTAACCTCTAACTCTGCTCACTTTCCCCTTTTATACCAATCAGCATCAGTGTACATGTTGATCTCCATACGTTGCACAATGTGATTCTTGGCCTCAAAGAGCTGCCCAATCTTACATTACTGAAAAAGAAACTTGGTAAATGGTTGGTTTGAGATATACTGTTTTAAATTTCAGATTAATAGTGGGAACTTTGTCTGTTTGGCAGGCTGTGTTAAGGAAATTAAAATTCATCTCAATTTTTAAATGGAACGAGGGTCAGTTCATCTCATCCAAAATTTTGGCATCTTGATTGTCCCTGAGTCACTTTAAAGAGCAGTATGACTTTAAGCAATGACCACAAAGGGGAGGGGAGGTGGGGGGAATTGCAGAGGAACTTCCTCTAATGATTTCCAGAATTCAGTCATTTATGTTTAGTGAACCGAATTAGTTCTAGCGTTACCAGAAGCATCTAAATTCTTCCTAGCAGGGGCCCACAATGACTACCAAGCTTCCCTTGCGAGAAGAATTTGAGACCTGGACCTCTCTACAGGTGGCTGATCTTCTAAGACAGGTACTGAGGTGCTCTGCTTGACTGATGGTCCAGAATAGATCAAGTTTCTGTATTTCCTTCTATTGGTGGTTTCACTCCAAGAGGTAATAAGGCAGAGGCAAGCTTTCAGATGCAACTGAGAGCAGAAAATGCCAGCAGCATTCTTCTTGTATTAATCAATTAATACATTTATAATCTCTTTCTTAGATTTGGAAAGTTGGGCATCTTCCAAGAATACACTACCAGGCATAAGGGTATATAGTGTATCTAGTTTTAATTGCATTTGGTAGAAACCCTCTGCAACGAAAGAAACGTGGATTCAATTAAATAGGATTGATTCAGCTAAACGTTTCTTTCTGTTCATTCAAGCAAGGGTCCTGTCTACACCAGAGTTAAACTTTTCAAATTAAGAAAGAAAGTGTGACAATCCTGGTTCTGGGGAAAGGGACCAAGAGGGAGAGATAGAATGAAGAGATGAGAAAGATGGGAAAGAGGTTAGAGCTGAATGAAACTTCTGAGAAGTTTCATCAGAACTGAAGAAGCTTCTTGGATGAGAAGCAAAAGTGTCTTCAAGGAAAAACTAAGTGCAGTTGCATTTTGAAAAAGGCCCTTTGCGACACAACCATGACCTGGATGATTGAAAATCTCCACAGTCATCTTAAAAACTTGTCATAATCTCATAATCACACAATCCTAGAAAACTCCTTCTCATTCAAGCCTGGCTGTAATTTGGGAAACACTAATTCAGCTTTCCTGAGCCAAGCATTCCTCAAGTATATTGGGACTCAGTTCCCAAAATTCCCAATTAGTACAGCCAATGTCTATAGTCATTGAGAACTGAGAAATGGGGTTTCTACACAAAGCAGTTTCAGTTTTCCAACTAAGTATCAGAGTGCACTGGAATTAGACAGTTTATAAATTCAATTAAATCTATAAAGTTAACTGTTGGATTAATCAATCTTTGGTAAGGACTTCTTGTCAGGATTTGAGAAGTGCTATTATTAAAGGAGTGGTAAGCATGCTGAAAATGCATTGTTTCCTCAGAATTATATTACATTTTATCATATGATAAAACATAAAGTGATATTAGATATATTAAAATCAAGAGTAAAATAAAACAAATCAATACAAGATAAGGATACATATATTAATATGTACCAATGCTGGAAGTTATCTGGAGGTTAATAGGCAGCTACTAGAACCTGTTTGGGGAGATCTCTAAACTAATAAACATCCATCATCAATAAAATTAAACATATGCAAGCAATTAAAAGTCCACAGAGCGTGTGTTATTTTACTGCCTGTAGCAGAACCATTTGCAACTATATTGAACTGAATCCAATCACACAACAGAAAAGCCATTAAAATCAATGGGACTAATTCAATCATGACTAAGTAAAATTAAGCTTTCTGTATTTCAAAGCCATTAAATATGATGAAGTCTATATACAGCGTATGATCTACTTATCTCTTCCAAACATGAATTAAAGGCATCTTTGTGCGCACATCATCATTTTATTTAGTAGTCTCCTAAAATACTTTCCAATAGATACTAAGCTTGTTAGTCAAAGACAAGCATAATTAATATTTTAGTGTGATATCCAATACTACATGTCCATTGAATATTGTTACACTTTCACATGTGCTATATAACAGATATTTCTCTGTATTGCTGTTTTAATATGCCCTTCATGTGGAAAATAAGATATTTGTGTTTGCAAAAACTTGTTTAGAACAACAGCTTCATAGCAGGACTACTAATTCGTACTAGATTTAAATGAGGTTTGAACACAAGATCAAATTGGATCAAACAAAAGTCTGAGAATATGTAAAACACCAGGAATTCAAAGTATTTTTAGTTCAAAATAGTCTTCAGCTCAAAACAATAACTTCAGCTTCAAAATAATTGTCTCAGAAGTTTCAAAAACTTGAAATTGAAAAATTGTGCACTCTCTTACATAACATCCATCTAATTCTGTCCCAGCACTAAAAACCAGAAGCTAAAGGGGAAACCCTTAAGCAGGATATAAATGAAATCCAGTTCATTGCCTAGCAACTAGCACTGAGATGCAGATTTTCTTTGATGCTGGAGATCATAATAGCTTTCACTGAAAGTAAAAATTGATAACTGTATCCTCCATAAATTCTTGTGACCACTCTTTAAACTGGTGGCACTGAATTCCATAGATTATAATCTAAATCAAGGGTGTGGAACTCCTTATGACTTGTGGACTTCAACTCCCAGCATTCCTGAGCCAGCCATGTTGGCTCAGGAACTCTGGGAATTGAAGTCCAGAAGTGTTGAAATCCAGGTATTGAAGGAGGGGGGTAGCCATAGTTCTCCAATTTGATCTAAATGAACAATGATTGATTGATTGACTGACTGATTGATTGTGTAGAATTTTCCATTAGTTATGTTCATTGAAAAATCCTGGATTATAATATTGGAATGTGAAAAGTCCTGATCTACTTTCCCCTACCAAGCTTGTATGACTCAATTACATCTCCTTTACCTCATGTTTTTCTCTTTAGGAAAAAAAAAATGGCTCCTATCCTGTATTCTCATCAGTTTTGCAATTTCCTTTTTGGAGTGTGGCAACCAGACAGCGCATTTTTTAAGGGCAGACACACCCTAGATTTCCATAAATACTTTATAGTATTGATAGATCAAGATTAAGACGATGGGAGGGACAGATAAGAACTGTCTAATCTGAAATGGATTTGGTGCTGGGCTTCTTTAAGACCAGAACTGAATAAATTCCATGTGTCATCCTCACAACAAGCATATATTTGGGTGAGAATTAAAGATATATTGCAGGAGGGGATCAAGGCAATTTAGCCAACTTTCCTATCCCAACATAGAGTCCTAGGACTCAAAGTCTTAATAGGCCAATCCTTCTAGACATATTAATAAATGGTTCTCTTCTGTCTGTTTGTTCTGTAGTGTAATGTTAAAGTCATTAGTACTTATCTTTATATTCTATAGCACTCTGTAGTAAGTTGATCTGAGTTAGTTACATCAGAAGGGTGCAGTATTAATAAATTAACCACAATCATGTAAGTTCTCTTCTTCTAAGAATGTTGCAATCAACTGAACGTGCTTATTCTAAAAAGGCCACATCCTGATTCATTCAATAAATGCAATTAAAATCAATTAACTAAGTGGTGTAATATGAAAGAGAGGTTGAATTAAATATGTGAAAGAGAGAAAGAAAATACAAGGCCAATAGATTGTCCTCTGCCCAGGACTATTGCTACTCCCCATTCAGCATCATTTGCCATCCTGATAATGAGTGTAAAAATAATCTGAAATACAGCTGCATGTTTAGAGATGCGTGAGTAATCTTCAGAATGTGTAGAAGATGCTTATTTTCTCCCTCTGTATAATCCATTGCATTTTTTTCATTTTAAAAAAAATAACCTTTTCAGTCCTGATACATTTATTTTAAATTTGCCTTTTGTCCAATTTGCTGAATGTTTGCACTATTACATTTTCCATGACTACTAACTTCCTCTTTAAGAACTAGACATGCAAAAAAGGGGGAGGGGGTTTGCGGGGAGATGTCCACGCACCAGAGGGTAATTTTAAAAAAACACTAATATGTTATAAACCTTTGAAATAAATCCTCCATTGCCCTACCACCACATGAAGAACCTTGTGCTAAATTTATATTCTCTCTGCACTCTCCTCTAATCTCTTTAGACATGCAATGCAAGCCATAGCATCTTTGGGTGCAGCAGGATGTCCATAGGACAGGAGTTCCCATTTTTTTTTCCTTCATGAACCAAAACGGCTCATCAGAAAGTCCTTTTTACCCAGCAAAAACAGTTTAAGTCAATATAAATGCCCCTGTTGTGGTTCAGTAATGAATTTTGAGTTTGCAAAGATTCTCAATCATCCAGGTCATGGTTGCCCCAAAGGTGCTTTTTTTCAGGAAGCAATTAGACTTTCTTGTTTTTTTTCTTTTGAAACATTTCACTTCTCATCCAAGAAGCTTCTTCAGCTCTGACAGGATAGTGGGGAATGGAAGGATTTATATTCCTTGCAGATAGCTGGTAATCTGCATCCTTTTAGAGGGTAGTTGAAGCACTTGAGGTTTATCTGTGTCCTCATTTCTGAGTTGTTACCCAAAGAAAACCCACTTTTACTATATTTTGGGTAATTCACCCAGATTTGAGAAGCACTGACATAGGAGAACTTGAAGTCCAGCTTCCGTACCCATGTAAATAGGAGATAATTTGGAGGCTGGATGACTTACCCAGAAATATGAATGAGACAAGGACTAAGGCTCCTCCTTAAGGCAGTGACCTCCAAATCTTTTGACCAATAGCCACTTCATGGGCATGTTGAAAAAAAGCTACCATAAGAAGTCCATTGATCAGAAGGTAAACTATTAAGGTTGCTACCTCCCTTTCTTTCTGCCTCTTTCACTCCAAAATACTATCAACCCTTTCACCTTTCTCACTTTTAGACAAGGATGGGGCACTTCCAAAAAGAACACTTGACTGCAGCCAAGGAGCCTTTATATATACTAAGAATAACAGGGGCTATATATCTTTCAGGGGGAAAAAAGCGATACACCTGTCACTTTGCATTATGCTACCCATCCTTGCTTCCTGGTCTTTTAAAAAAATTATTTTGTTTAAATTAAGTGAGTCATGGAGACTGGCGGGCCCCAAGGGAAGTGTTTCTGGACATTCTGGTTCCTGCTGCAGAGGTGTCAATAGGTTCTGACCAGTTCTGTAGAACAGGTAGCGGACATTTTGAGTAGTTCGGAGAACTGATGGTAACTTTCCCCCAGGAGTGGGGAGGGAATGGAGATTTTGCAGTATCCTTCCTCTGCCACACCCACCAAGCCATGCCATACCCACCAAGCCACACTCACAGAACTGGTAGTAAAAATTTTTGAATCCCACCACTGTCCTACTGCAATCTCAAAGCTCACATGCGGTATATGTGGGGTCTTATATGTGAATCTACTCCACTTGGATTTAGTCCACAAGCCATAGTTAAGCAAATAATTATTAAGTGTGCTACGTAAACAAATCCAAACGGTTGAATCTAGAAGATTGGTTGGTGGTTGGTTGGTTGGTTCATTCATTCATTTGTTCATTCTGTGCCATCAAGTTATTTTTACTCCTAGCAACCACACAGATAGAAGATAGAGTTGTTACACAGAGACTTCTAAAAGTTCAAGGTATGAACAGATTGTCAATGCAAGTGCCCCGTCTTAGTATTTGCACCAACATCCACAGGATAACTTCATGACACATTTGTCATCACTGGATCTGTTGGTTTCCCCTTACCCCCCACCCACCCTATGTAGCCCGTGAAAGGCAATATTGTTGTCCCAAGTGCTTCATTTAAAAAATGTAAATTACAGAATGTAGTATCACCTTCTCCTTTTCCTTTTTCCAGTCTGGGATGCATGATTGTGCCAGAATAGTGGAAACATTAAATATAGATGGAGTTCGATTTTTGGTAAGTTATTTTAAATGTTTCCATTTAAATGAATGTAGATCATGCATATGTACAATAGTTGTACAAATATGTATAAAATGGGCAATGTTTCTGCACTGAGAGCATCTAATAAGACAATGCGGCAGAGACAAAATATTCATACCAGAGCAAAATAAACCAAAGTTATCAAATAACTTTTTAAAGTTTAAGCCAGGAAGGTGTCATCTACAAATTGCTGATACAACATTCAACAGCAGGTCCAGGTGCAAAAACAGCTGGAAGTTATCATGGGAGTCACTAGCCAACATCAGGAAGCTACAGATTTCTGAGGTTATCCAAAATATGTTGATCTTACATTGAGGAGCAGATTGTTGCGAGAGACTAGACATCTGATGATTACAGGTAGTCCTCAACTTACGATCACAGTTGAGCTCAAAATTTATGTTGTTAAGTGAGAAGTTTGTTAAGTGAGTTTTGCCTCATTTTATGACTTTTCTTGCCATATTTGTTAACTGAATCTGCAGTTCTTAAATTAGTAAGTGTTAAGTGAATCGAGTTTCCCCATGTCAGAAGGTCACAAAAGAAGATCAGAAGTTGCACCTGAGAAAGAGGATAAGAAAAAGGGCTGTTTACATAACTTTGTCACAAAGTGTCTTGTGTTTAGATTCATAGGATTAAGCAGTGTACAAATGGAGGTAAATATTGCATAACAACTTAACCAGTTAATATGCATGCTAAATTTTATATGTAACGTATGGCTTGTTTAAAAATCATGCTTCAAAATTTCCTTAGCATTATGTGTGAACTGGACCATCAGCCACAATCACAAAGGGAAAGATCAAAAATCTGGGTTCTAATATCTCCTCTGACATGTGTAGAACTGGAAAGCTGTGAAGTAGAATCAGTAGATTTATTTTTTTTTTACTTCGTAGATTATTGCTTTAATATCAGGCATGAAAGACCCGATTCACACATGAATCTGAATTACACTGATTAAACTCAAGCCTATGCACAGGAATATTCTCAGCTCATAGCCCCTGCTAGAATAATGTTAAGTTAACATTATTTGGGGGACAGATATGGTCCAACTGTGGCTACATAGGGATTCTAGGCTGATCCCTCTTTTAACTCTGCTCTCAGATTCTGCCACTTCTCCTACATTTCATGAATTAATATGGTTTATTACTCAGTTTAAATTTTCATATACTATTATATTTATTTGGCTTGTTGTTATATGCTACCATAAGGACAATCTAGAAGGGGGAGTAAAAAAAAAATGACAAGATGGCAGTCATGACGGCATGATTGAACCCCGACCCCTTTTTTCACACATCAAATATATGACGGAGGTGAAAAAGAGGCAGAGTTTCAATTGTGTGATGCCAGTTGCTCTCCTGGTTTTTTTATCTCTCCTTGCAGATGTTCTTGTCCAGCTTGGTTATGTGATTGAAAAGATGGTAATTCCACCTCTCCATCAATTACCAAATTTTGGGTTGACAATTGTTGTGGTGGAGAATGAAAGCCACGTGTTAAGTTCTATCCCTGGCAGAAATTAGAGGCTCCCAAGATACCCAATTTACCAATGTTTGTGCATGACAACACAACCACCTTCCATAGAATGATCACTACAACATTAATACTTCAAAAACAAACTTATACAACTTGGAAAAGACTTTTATCAAGGATTCTACTTGGAATATATTTGGATTTTTTATTATTATTATTATTTTGCTCCTTGTAGATCCATAGCTGGGATTTGGCAACAAAATCCAGTTAACATTTTTATTTCTCCTTCATTTCCCACCACCACCTCAAAAAATTGGGCTTCTTAATATTCACAGCAAAAGCTCTCAAAACTGTGCTATTTGCAGGCAGTTGCTCTTTCCTCATAGAAAGTCCATATGACCATGCAAGAATCTTCCCTGTGTCCCTAAACAGACAAGCAAATTTATCTCTAGCAAAGGGGTTTTTTTTATTAAACATTCTATCTTCTGAGGCAGAAATCTGCCATTTGAAGTGGAACATAAAATGGATGTGATTTACATCAATCTGCAAATCCATAATACTGACCCTAATTGGAGAAAGCTCATTTAGATTTTTTTAAATCTTCCTTCTAATAGTTTTAAGATGAGTCTTATTTTCCACACTCCCATTTATTAAAGCCTCTCTTTAAATAAGTTCCGAGAGAGTTTTGCACAACAACCCGATCCTTCTTATTTGCAGCCTGGAGCTAATTTGACAGGCTGTCAAGCTTATTCTCTTTTTGAATAGGAAAAAAACTAGAGAATGCTCTTATGTGAATCTAAAATGATTCCCAAAGGCAACAAGAATCAAGATGCCAAAACAGAGTTGTCTTCAGAATTCTGTAATGAGCTTACTCTTCAAGTGTGGGACTGTAGCAAAACCAGGAAATAGTGAAGGCAATAAAGTTAGAAGCATCGGGTCTGCAGGAATTGGGGTGTAACGGACTGATGGGTGCAGGGGGATGGATCTTTTGATTCACTCCATGCTTTCAGAGTAAAACAACAACAACATAATCACCCTATACCAGAGGATTCATTTTTAAAGAAGGAAAGAAGAGTATCAAGTTCATGATGGCCAACTTCAAACAAAGATTTTTTTCAGATATTTCTTTAACAAGATTTATTGAAAAGGAATGGAATCAGGTTGAAGAAATCTCAAGAACTAAATTCCTTTCACTTTAAGTAGCAAATTTATCACTCAGCTTGTTAAATCAGAGATATGTTTCATTTTTAACTAATAGCTTCTCTCTGAACTTTGAGGAGGCTGTTTTTTCTTTGGATAGCTCATGAATGTGCACGTAGTCAAGTCATGAATCTGAAGTCATAAACACACAACTACTAAGGCAGTGAATGATAGAGAAACCACTGTGGCTCAGAGATGGTATTCAGCAGGTTCTTACCAGTTCTGGAGAACCGGTAGCGGAGTACCAGCAAATCCCACCTCTGACTGGAGGTTTTACAGTATCCTTCCCCTGCCACACCTACCAAGCCATGCCCATCAAGCCATGCCCATCAAGCCACGCCCACAGAACCAGTAGTAAAAAAAATTGAATCCCACCACTGTGGCTGCTACACCACTTCCTTTCCTGCTACTGTTCCCAAATTAGCCATTGTTTAAATTAGTAGCAACATTGCTATGAGACCTATCTCCTCTTTCTCCTCATCTCAGTCAGGAAAGGAAATTTCAAGGCCACTGAACAGATGAGGGGAAACTCTTATACAGCTCTGGCCCATTGCTAAGGTGATGGTTTAAAAAAAATCACAGTAAAGAAAAGAACAGGGAAAAATGAAGGCATCTATGAAAGCAATGCAATCAGTGATCAGTGAGGCATAAAATATTACAGTAAAAAAATTTTGGAAAAAGAAAGAACAGAGAAAGAGGGTTTTGGGACAAATGTATAACTGGTAGGACTCTATCTGTTCTTAGGTGTACAAAACAAACTACAGATTATTCTAATGGAAATCAAGAACATATGGTCATAAATTATCCATGACTGATTACATTCTTTATTGAAACAGTTGTCAAAAACTTTAGAAACATACATAAATGTATGAGAAGCCCTTATTTATGTTGCTGCTTTGCTCTGCTTTCTTATATTTATTGATTTTTTCCCTTTCCTTTGTTCTGTTTAAATAAAGGAGAGGGAGAGAGGGAGGGGAGGGAGGAAGGGACAGAGAGAGAGATAGAGGGAGGAAGGGAGGAAGGAAGAAGGGAGGGAGAGAAAGAAAAAGAAAGAAAGAAAGAAAGAAGGAAGGAAGGAAGGAAGGAAGGAAGGAAGGAAGGAAGGAAGGAAAGAAAAAGAGCTGAATTCTGAATTATTCTTAGGAGCTCCTAGAATTAAGTTTAGAAAGGGGACAAAAAGTCAAGATGACTTTTTTTCTGTCTTCTACTTATATTGGCAAATGGGGTTAAAACATTTGTTGAATCAATGGATAGGGATTTCCACCCCCTTATTTTCTGCAATAAAAAGGGGGGAAATACAAAACATAAAGAAGCTTTATGTTTAATTATTGTCTTGCTGCTAGTAAGGGTATAATGAATATATATAAGTTGTCAAGCTGTTCCTACAGTGCTCCTTCTTTTTTTTTTTTAAAAAAAAAAAGTTTTCAGCATCAATAATGCTTTTACGCTAGAAAGAAGCTACACTGTTAATGCTTGCTGGATGTTAGCAGTGTCAACTGTGGCCTCATTAATGAAGTCAAAACAGGGCAGTTTGCTGCTCAAGAAAAAAGGCAATTCTGTCTGATTCCAAGTTGTTTCAATACAAGCTTAGAGGTGATTGGTGAATGGTTAACATTCATCAAAGCCTTATTCTTTTATCTGGAAGCTTTCCAGATTATTTGAAGCATTATTATCCATTATGGTTATTCTTTTTTTTTTTTTTTTTACAAAACATTCAGGCAAAAAAAATGTCATCTCTCACAAATCCTTTCTCCCCTCCCTTTTTTTCTTCTTTTTTTTTTCTAAGAAAGTCATAGAGAAAACTAACAAGAAAAGTTGGTAACAAGTGCTTCTACAAGTTTTTCAAAGAACAGAGCACAAAAAAGACATATTATAAAGCTGGGATGAACTTTCTTTCGCAGCTGAAGATATTTGTGCTCCTCAGCAATCGCTAGTTAAAGACAGACAAGCATACAGTGCAAAAGGATAAAAATAGAACACTTATTTATTACTAATTGGTAGACAAAGTGGGTGAAAGTCCCCACTGATAGGAATGCATCCTCTGTGACTAAAGCTACTCTAACAATCAGGGCAGGGAAGAAAGGCAGTGATGATGTTACCTAGTTTGGATAATGAAACGCCTGCAAGAAGACAGCCAAGTTCAGAGGAGTCTAGGACTGGGGTGTCTAACTTGATTGGGGGGGCCTGAGGCATGACTGAGAGGGGCATGGACATGGTGGCAGGGGTGGGATTCTACCAGTTCACACCAATTCGCTGGAACCAGTTGATAACATTCTAAGCAGTTCGGAGAACCGGTTGTTAGAAGAAATTACTGGCCTAATCCTGTAAGGAAGGCAGGAAGGAAACATTCTGGTGTTGCTTACAGAAACTGCCTCTCTGTTAGCCCTTATTACATTCTTGGCAGGACTAGACTTCCTGTCTCAGGAATGGCTCTGGAGTTTTTTCCCCCTCCTTTGCTGGTACTTTGCTTGTGTGGAGGGACCATTCAAAGTTACAATGGCACTGAAAAAAGTGACTTATGACTATTTTTCACACTTACAACTGTTGCAGCATCCCCACAGTCACGAGAGGCCAGGTGAGGAGAGGTTTGCCTTGATGATATTGAGTTGGCCACGCCCAGCCAATAACATGACAACTAAGCCACGTCCACACAGTCACATGACCACCGAGCCACTCCCACCAACTAAGCCACACCCACAGAACCAGTTGTTAAAAAAATTGAACCCCACCCCGCATCGTGCCGGTGGCGCCTTTGGTGGCCAAGTGCTAAGGCAGGACTTCTATGAGACCCTTCCTCACTCTCATAATCGCCTTCCTTCTTTTTCTTCTTTTCCCTTTTGCTCTTCCTTCTCCTTTCTTCTTCCTTCCTCTCTTTCTTTTTTTCCTTCCTCACTCTCTTCCCATCTTTCCTTCTTTTTCTTTGTCTTTTCTCTTTCCCTTTCTCCTTTCCTGTTCCTTCCTGCATGCTCAAATGCAAAAGGGGAAACATTTCTCCTTTCGTTTTGCCGCACATCCTGTTTTCTGCCTGGAAGGCCTCCTGCAGTCCTCTGCCAACAAAAAAATGGAGCCATTTTCCCTGCAGGAGGCCTGAGCTCCATTTTTGCTAGCAGAGGCACCACAGGCAATCTTTTGCTGTTTTGAAGCTGGCCCTAAGCATCCTGTGGGCTGGATCCTGCCCACAGGCATTGAGTTTGACACCCTGGTCTAAGACAACTCCATACCGTCAGCTTGGCAGAGCCAGGTCACCATTGCCAGCTCACTTATCTGGCCTTGCTTGCCCGGCTCTCCCTTTGGCTACCCACAACATGTTTTCTGTTAAGCCTGTGTTCCCCAACCAGGGTTAGGTAGACAAGCTAAACAGAATGTGCAGCGTTAGTCAGATAGGCACACAGATAAATGTGTGAGCTAAGCTTGTATGTTTATTAACATACAGTAAAAATAACAGATACGCTTGTGCTATCAAGAATATATTTTATTCCAGTATAAGTTTATAGCATAGTCAAAAACAGTCCTATATTCATTTACCATGTAGTCAGTCCATTCAGGGATATTCAGTTAGCAAAGTCCATGTAGAATATCCTATTGTCAGTTCTCATAAATCAGTCCGTTGTTGTCTCTCCCGTTCGAGCAATGCAGTCTTGCTTCCAAGCAGTAATCATGGATCATCAAAGCCAGAGAGAGAGCGAGCAAGCTGTAGCCTTGCTACTTTTATATGGTTTTCATAACCACACCCACAATTGCTATTTTACATTTAAAGCTGCATACACTAACTATGATTCATAGTTAGTATTTCACCTAAAACAGTTAGGGTGAACAATGTTATCCCTAACATTTTCCCTGTAGCAAATTGGCCATGTTGAATTGTCCTGAAACAACTTGGAGGCGGTGAGTTGACAGAGGTGATTTGGTGGAGGTAAGCCAGCTATGCCAAGCTGTCCGCACCAAATTATCCCATTCTGAGCTCAGAGAGCACCAAGGACCAACCCCTCAAGAAAAGATATTGGTTAAATAATCTACCAACCAATGTACCAGCATAACCAATCAGTTAGCCAGGTGTTTTGAAATCCCGCCATTAGTTCTATTTTCTGAAGTTAAAGGGAACTGAAATGCAAGAAACCTAGGAGTCACCAGAATACCTAAACCCAAACCATAGAAATGACAGATATCTATCAATCTTTCAACAAAATACAGTTTACAAGTTGTAAGGGATGGAGGGATTCTTCAGGTTCACGTCTATTCGCTAGAACCAGTGTTAACATTCTAAGCAGTTTGGAGAACCGGTTGTTAGAAGAAATTACTGGCCTAATCAGGCAGGAAGGAAACATTCTGGTGTTGCTTACAGAAACTGCGTCTCCGTTAACCCTGATTACATTCTTGGCAGGACTAGCCTTCCTGTCCCAGGAATTTCTCTGGAGTTTTTTCCCCTCCTTTGCTGGTAGTTTGCTTGTGTGGAGTGACCATTCAAAGTTACAATGGTACTGAAAAATGTGACTTATAACTGTTTTAGCATCCCCACAGTCATGAGAGGCCAGGCGAGGAGATGCATGCCTCAATGTGAGTGATGCTGAATTGGCCACACCCAGCCAGTCACATGATCACCAAGCCATGCCCACAGAACTGATTGTTAAAAAATTTGAATCCCACCACTGCTCTGGAGACTCTCTGGAAGCTGGAAACAGGCCCATTTCTGGCCTTTCTGATCTTCTGGGAGGCCCGTTTTTTGCCTTCCCTGAGTCTTTGCATCCAAAACAGGCCACGTAGGGACTCCTGGGAGGGGCGGGGTGGGGTGGGTGGAGCCATCCAAGAATGGGATTTGAGGGTTCTCCGAACTGCACAGAATGTTAGCTTGGGGCTCTCCCGAACCCTTGTGAACCCTCAGCAACCGAGCCCTGATACTCACACTCGATATATCACATTAGCAA
Organism: Laticauda colubrina; assembly: GCA_015471245.1. NCBI lineage: Eukaryota > Metazoa > Chordata > Lepidosauria > Squamata > Elapidae > Laticauda > Laticauda colubrina. Next base: position 31,109,079 of record BLBF01000016.1, on the reverse strand, counting down.
AGCTTAGCCTTTTGGGGGAAGCACATGATTGCCTCAAGGTTGTGGCTTGCTGATAGTACTCTTAAAATAATCAATTAGATAACAGAGCAATATGAATTTTAATACAGAAGGAATATGGGGAGAGGCATATTCAACTTGCTTAGGTCTGATATGGCTCGGGTACTGCTCTGTTTTACTTGGTTGCAGAACCAGGCCTGCCCATTGAAATATGGTGCAGCAAGGATAGGAAAAGACAGAGAAAAATGTTGGCACAAAAAAATGTCTAACCTTTACAAAACAGGTTTCTACCACCTCTTCTTAAAATAAGCCAATACCAATTAGTGTTATCCAGGCAGACCTGCAATTTTTGTGGAAAGACATCGTCCTTTCCCAATTATGAAGAATTTAAGACTAACAGTTAGTTCCAGAGTGCTGTCTCAAGCCCACATTTGGAATGCTGAGAGTTGAAAGACCCATTTGCAGTAACAGGACCAGCACAGAAATGAAATGTTCCATTAGCACAAGAGATAGCAACATGCAGACCGGTAGCTTGCCAAGTTAGAGAAGCTGAGAGTTGATGAAGCGATTGAAGCTCAAAGTAGTGCCAGCTTTACCTTCCCAAAAGAGTTCTGACAGGCACCCAGAGTTTAATGAATTGAGTTTATGTTCATTGTCTACTCATGTCAATAGGCATTAGAGCCCACCATACTTTTCAACATCCCTCTCACTATCTTTCCAACATGGACATGAAATGTTAACAATGGATATCATCTGTGACCACAGGAAAACTAGTGAAGCTGTAAAGCAATTTTAGCCACCATTTGATTTAAACTGGTGCATCCAAGTAGGTCTCCATAGGGATCCCTTACAGGAAATTCATTGTTTCCCAAGTTTATTGCACAGAACAGGTCAACATTTTCTTAATACCCTCTATCCCAGATTTGCTTTTCAGACTAAGATAGACAGCAAATAAATTCAATAAATAAATCTCAAGTCCAAGCTTTCCTTCCTGGTTAATCACAATCACCCTGAATCACATTAGTATGTATTGGATGATAGTATTTTCCCCTCATTTGACTCAGCCTACCATCCTTCCGAAGTTGGTAAAATGAGGACCCAGATTGTTGGGGGCAATATGCCGACTCTATGAACTGCTTAGAGAGGACTGGAAAGCATGTGAAGCAATATATAAGTCTAAAAGCTATTGCTGTTTAGTTACTTGGTCTACATTTCCCTATTTTGATGCTCATACCTATATTTTGCATTCAAGCCAAGATGCATAGTACCCAAAGACAGAAAACCCCTTGATTTCTGGCAGTAAAAATAAAATAAAATGGGCTTTTATGACAACCCCAAAGCAGTAAACCTGTTGCTGTCTAAAGCATGACCAGGTTCTGCTCCACTAGAAAAAGTTCTGAACATGCTGCCCCATTCAGACGCAGTTTCTCCTTATACCTATTATGCCACCACTAAAAGTAGGGTAATATGTCTATTGGGATGGCACATCTAACCTTAAGGACATTACAAAAATCCAAGAGGTCAGGGGTTTTGTGCTTACCGTCATCATATGACTTAGATCAGGGGTGTCAAACTCGTGGGCTGTGGGCTTGATGCATCACGTGCTGGCCACGCCCACCCTCATTTTAGCGAAGGGGTTAAAAGTCACGCTATGTTATGTGATGACAACATGACACCATGATTTAGACCCACCCTGTTTGTGCAGGGGATCAAAACTATAAGGTTATTTTTGCATTCCCACTGCTAAAATGTTCCTGACGTTGAACGCTTCCAACTGAAATTCAACATTTCAGAACCAAGTTCTGATTTATCATAGAATGAGATGTAAATTTCAAACTAACACAAAAAATATAAGCAACTCCCATTTAACATTAAATATGGATTAAAAGAGCCACAGCCTTTGATGTCTCATTCTTTTATTCTGAAAGTTTATAGCTATGAATTCTGGGGAGATAGAACAGGCTTTTATGTGGCTCTGAGGAATACATTGAGTCATGCTATCATAGTTTTCTTTATTATTTAGCAATTATCCACTATTAAGCCATCATCCAATAGAAAGACTCTGACAGATCTACACAATAGTGTACATGGCCAAGATCATGGTTTTCCCAGCTGTAAAATACGGCTGTAAAGGCTGGAGAAAAGTGGGTCCCTTTGGACTCTAATGCTGAAAAATATTGTTGATAATATTTTGGACTGACTGCTCGCACTGAAAGTGCTAATAAAGAAATTAAAGCTTCAATCTTCTTCTCCTTCTCCTTCTTCTTCTTCTTCTTCTTCTTCTTCTTCTTCTTCTTCTTCTTCTTCTTCTTCTTCTTCTTCATCATCATCATCATCATCATGCCCCCGTTGGAGTCTGAATCTGAGGGAGAAGACGAACAGCTGACAGAGAGCAGGAGAGTGGATCTGTTTGCTGTGGAGGAAACTGGGGAAGGGCAAAATCAGGCTGTACAGAGCAGAGGAGAGGTAGAACAGGGGAGAGGGGGTTCAGATGAAGACCAAGCCCCCCTCCTCATCCTAGGTGCGTATGGAAGAACGCAGAAGAGAGCAACATGGGTGGCATGGCTTACGAGGAAGAAAAGGACCCTGATTCCCTTCACAAGGCACACCTGGGGATGGAGTTTAAAGAAGAGGCAGTTGGGAGGGAAGTTTATCAGGAACAAACGCTGAATTCATTTAGTGTTGAGAGCTGTGGCCTGCATTCTTGGCTTCCTCCTGACTCTTTGAATTACTGCTATGCTTCTGTATCTTATCTTGCCTTGCTGGATTTATTGCTGTGATTCTTCTTGGACTCCTTATCTTGCCCTGCTGGAGTGATTGATTGCAGTCAGTTTGCTTACAGTGTTTGGACTGGAGTATTTGCAGCCAGAGGCTGCTGCAGGTTCATGGGAGAGCTTTTCTCCAGACCAGAGAGTAAACGGGACATTGGAATCAAGTTGGCGCAAATAAAGGGACTCATATCTGTTCTCTGGCTGTGTTGCCTTCGTGCCACGCCCCGGGTCATCACATTCTTCATCTTTCTTTGCATATTCCCACAGATGCAGGGTCTGCTTTTCGGATCATTGGACACCACTTTGCGCAGTCAGCTGCATCTTTGGGAGAAGGCCCATGGATTGTATGTCTTTGTTGATGGTGTCTTGCCATCTCTGTTGTAGACATCTGCCATTGATTTCTAGTTAGTAGGCAGTCTTGGCAAGGTGCTGTTCTCTGGACATGTCCATACCAGTGAAGGCAGTCTTCTCTCATCTTCTCTGTAGAAATTAAAATTTAAATATTATGGACATAAAATGTAAAGATCAGAGCCATTGGAGAAGACCTTGATGCTTAGAAAACTTGAAGGTAACCAGAAAAGAGGCTGACAGAAAGCAAACTGGCTAGATGCTATCAGTGACAGATTGAAACATCAGCAGTGTCACAGGCAGGAAAGAGGAAGAGTTATTGACAGACAGGCCTGGAAAAATAACAGCCATTGGGTCAGGAAAAATCAGAAACAACTGAACAATAGTGAGTCAAACAATCAAAGATTTTTAAGAGAGATGGGAGAGATTTTTTTTACTGCTTGTATAAAACTTTTTTCTCACATATTCAAACAATTCAATCTCCCAAGCATTGATTTCAGTGGGCTAAAGGATAGTTTAATCAGCTACTGGCCACTGAAACAAGGAAATAGATCCATAAAACCATTTTTTTGGATCCGTAAAATGATTGATCCATACAAATCAAGCATTTGATTCATAGTAGATAAAGGACAGTTCATGAGAGCATCTCTTTATCCAGATGGATGCTCCAGCTTCAATTGAAGCTGCTAGAAAATAGAAAACCATCAAATGGATGATGAGTAGTGGTGGGATTCAAATTTTTTTACTACCAGTTCTGTGGCTGTGGCTTGGTGGGCATGGCAGGGGAAGGAATCTCTATAAAATCTTTAGTCAGAGGTGGTATTTGCTGGTTCTCCAAACTACTCAAAATTTCCACTACCAGTTCTCCAGAACTGGTGAGAACCTGATGAATACAGGTGCTGATGCTGACATATGCATAGAGCTCTATACTATAATAGTGGTAGTAGTTTTTGCACAGTTCAGTTTCATCTCTTTCTTTGAGTAGGGGAAAAGGTAATACAGTGAATTTTATTTATGTATTAACTTCCCTAAGTTCCCAAAAGTTTTGTCAGATATATGTAGCCAGCTGGGTGACCTGGGCAGGTCCCTCACTATCAGTCCTAGAAAGAGATCAGAGCAACCACTTCTAAAATCTTGTCAAGAAAATTGCGAGGACTAGTTCGGGCAGTCACAGAAGTCAAGGCCAACTCAATGCAACAAAAATCAAAAATACTACAGCTGCAGTTAGGTTACATCTCATGGAATGCCAGAGATTTCTTTCTGGCAGAGGAATACATGGTAAAATCACCTATTTGCAAAAAGCAAGCATGATGATTGGATTCCCCATTGGGCTAAGGCTAAGCCATTGTATATATTTTTCTTGTAAACTGAATTCACAATTCTGACTTGCATCTTACATTGCTCAAACCCAGCCATTCTCCTTTGAAAATTGTATTGTGTGGCTTTGAATATGTGAGTTTTAGAATGATGGTTTGCTCAATAACCTATGGTTGAACCAATTAGCAAGCCATTAGCAAACAACAGTAAGAAAGGTTTTATTTTTGCAAGCACAAAAGAAAGAAAATGGGTATGTGGGTTCACTTGGCCCAGACCAGGAGATAGAAGTCAATTAAAATCTGTTGTTACCACATTCATTCCAAATGTTATTTCCCCTGCCCACGCATACCCAGATACACAAGTGGCTTGAAGATCTATATATTTAATTGACAGTTTATCACATTCATAGAACCACACAAAACATGTTTGATCCATCCAAATGTCATTAAAAATTCTTCTCAGCCATAAGGGGAAAGGAAAGTTATTCAGTATGCCTCACAGAGAAATACTAACCACAGAACATTTGAGATTTACCTCCATCAAAATGAATGCATTCTGTCATCTCCTAAATTACACCATCTGCCGTGAATAAGATTGAAGCCAAACAAGCAGACACACATTTACACAGCAGCCAGAAATATGTGAGAAATCTGCACAAACTCTCATTCTCAATTAGCATCAACCTTCAATTGTTGTGAACTTAAAAGGGAAAGCATTGAAATGGTGGAGATTGTTATCTACAGCCTCCAGAAGAGGACAAGTATTCCTTTAAGGGGCTAATTTGAGAACCATTTCTAAAGATTCCACAAAACTTTTTTTATCCACAGGAAGTCCTTAAAGACACAGTAGCTCTCATGGGCTGGCACTAGGAACTTCTAAAGTCTAGCAATGTGTCCATTGTCATCATTCCCTACAGAGTAATAAAAGCTAGCTGGAACTCTGAACAAACTGGAGGAAGCTACTGAAGTATTCATCAGCTGTTCCTTATTTTAAAAACTCATCATGAAGGCACTGGAAGGAAACCAAAGACAATATGCAAATGTTTCTTCTTTTACCTGCTAGCCTGGTTGGGCTATCAGAATTTAATTTAACATCACGTCATTCTAAGGCGAATAGACTTTGTGGGTGAAAAAATAAATTAAAAAATGCTACAAACAGAAGCAAACATTTACCAGAAAAAAATATCAAAACTTCCAATGCAGGCCATGGCAGAAAACTTTAGCTCTTTCATTGATTTTAAACTGCTGAAGGGGAAGAAATATTATTAGAATTAGAATTCTTTATTGGCCAAGTGTGATTGGACACACAAGGAATTTGTCTTGGTGCAAATGCTCTCAGTATGCATAAAAGAAAAGATACCTTATTAAAGAGTGTAGAATCATAAGGTACAACACTTAATGATAGTCATAGGGTACAATAAGCAATCAAATCATACTAGGAAACAGTCAGTATAGATCATAAGAATGCAAGCAACAAAGTTACATTATATCATGATATAATTTATATCATCCCTTAGATCCTGCCTCCCTTCACAGGATAGAAACATACAAGAGAGGTCAGAAAAATCAAGATTGTGGGCAGAAAGGTGTATAATCAGAACCCTTACATGTATCACATTAAGAAGGGCATAGTGTTTCCATTGCACCTTTCTAAAAGCCTCAGTATAGCCATTGTTGGAAGAAATATCCAGTTCGGTTCCAAAGGCACTGGAGACAAAATGGAGGCTGGAGGCTGATTGGAAAGAAGATCCATTAATTTATGAACAGAACCACCATGGTTCTGGTGCAGTTGACAAAATAGAGTTGAGAGTGGGGGACATTTACATCTTCTTTTGGACTTTGCACTTGAGCTTCCTGTTCCTGTGTAAGAGCAGGTCTTCTATTAGCTGTTGTCAGATTCCTGCGTTGTCATGGAGGGGTCATTAGAGGTCATAGTATAGGGTCTACAGGCAAAAGAGGAAATGCAAATCCTACATGCTTGTCTGATCTAATTTTGTCAACCTTTTGTTTGTTGCTTATCTGAGTTTCTGTCTTGACCCAGTCTTTCTGAATGGATTACCAAATCTGCATTTCTAAAACCTGGCCTCAGTTTCTGTTTGGGGCAGGGAAACTGGGGCTGGTTTCTGAATAGGCTGACCCAATCTTTCTTAATGGGCACAAAATATCTCATGAGGGCTATTAAGAAAGACTTGTGTCTGGTTCCTGCCTCTAAAAAAATGTTTCTCCCTTTCTCTTTGGGGAAATATAATATTCTGCCTTTTATATATATATATATATTTCCTTGGAATATAAAGATTCCCTTGGAAAGACAAGTTATAAATAGAAATAAGACTTCTAGTAAATTTGGGGAATGTCAGCTTACTGAGCCCTAACAATGTGACCTCAGAAAAGATATGCATTTGTGAATGTTCTTTGTGCAAAGAGTCCACAAGTCAATTTTTCTTCTTTCCAAAATTATAGTCACTGTCTATCTGGAACAGAAAAGGAAACCATTCCGCAAACCCCCAAAACTTTAACCTTAAATTGTCTAGCGTGGACCTCACTCCATTCCTAAGGGGTCTGTAAGGGGGCGTGCATAAGCGCACCAGCATGCCTACCATCCCTGTCCTATTGTTCCCTTTTATCCATTTATTTGTACTCATTTATTATGTATATACTTATGCCTGTTTATACATATATGTTCATATGTTATGTTCAAACTTATACTTGTTTTCTCATACATGCTTGACAAACAAATAAATAAATAAACTTTGCAGTAAAACATCTGAACAGATTTTTTTTTAAATTTCCCAAATCAGCATCTGTGAAACGAAAATTGGAGAAGGAGAGGGTTGTCCTTTAGAAGAACTCCAAAAAGAAAGAACAGTAAATCTGTATTAACATAATTTCCCTATAACTGCCCCCTGTGCTCATTTGGAGCTCATTTCAAAAATTGGTTTTTCTACTTCCTGATTTGAGAAGTTCTGCCAGTAAAGAAGTATGTCTTTTTACGGCTCTTCTGAGAGTTAGCAATTTAATTGCACAAGAAAAGCTGACATTTGTCGTTAAGCTCTAAGGAGAAAGAAACTCTATATCTGAAGGGATGAGATCATTAGTGATGGCAAGGAGCCACTAATGAAAAACCAAACAAAACTATTCTGGCTTGTAATGCTTAGTAATATTTAGTAAGCCATTAAGTAGTTTGGTAACAAAATTGCTTTAATTAAAATTGATTGAAATCCCCTAGTTAACATTGTGTTTGGATTCTTCTTGCTTAAAGGAGATTGGATCCCTACTGACAAATTTCCTGATAAAACTAAATAGTCTCAGTCTAGCTCTGTGTTTCTCAGTCTTGGCAGAAGGAAGGAAGGAAGGAAGGAAGGAAGGAAGGAAGGAAGGAAGGAAGGAAGGAAGGAAGGAAGGAAGGAAGGAAGGAAGGAAGGAAGGAAGGAA
>BLBF01000016.1:31079022-31100560 GCA_015471245.1 Laticauda colubrina | reverse complement strand
ATATTATATTATATTATATTATATTATATTATATTATATTATATTATCGTATCAGAGGTGGTATTCAGCAGGTTCTGACCAGTTCTGGAGAACCGGTAGTGGAAATTTTGAGTAGTCTGGAGAACCGGGAAATATCACCTCTGACTGGAGATTTTACAGTACCCTTGCCCTGTCACGCCCACCAAGCCATGCCCACAGAACAGGTAATAAAATAATTTGAATCCCACCACTGATCTGTATCTATACTTTTCAAGAGCTACTCTTTAAAGTTGTTTGTTTTCAAAATCGTGTAGAAAGTTAAAGAATATATTTTATCACTATTTCTATTGTTAGCACCAAACTTTGGGAGAATTGTGGGGAAGGAGTAAAATATTCTTAAACTGGATTTTTCATAGTTTTATTGATACGTCCTGTTACTTCTAAATAGTCAATTTGGGTTAGTGGTTAAGGCATCAGGCAATCTCCGAGAATCAGACACAACTGAACAGAAGAAAAAAATAACAGTTTTGGGAGGGAACAATGACAAAGGGTATTTCTAGATGACAGAGTCTCTTGGGGGGGGGGAATCATTATTCAGTTTTTCCACCAAGTAATGTACATGCTGAAAACGCTCCACACATATTGGCAGTTCATACCTAACAAGACAGGAATTTAAATAATGGTTTGTTGAACCAATTGTGGAAGTCTGATTCATACCTGCTGTGCAACAATGGCAATCTTGACATTCTAAACCAGGAACAAAGCGCCTACTATATGACTTATATTATGCTTGAATGAGGTTCCTATCTCAGTCATCCTTACTTTAATCTTGTCAAGTAGGCCATGTTTTAATATCCCTACATTGCTTTCATTATTCATAGATTGTCCCATTGTTCCTGTCTAGAATGAGTCCATTATTGTAATCCTATTTTAAAAGTCAAATAAATGTTGCCAAGATAATCAAAGAGCATTAGAACAGATCCTCCAGTGTATATACAGTGTTGCTTATCTATCATTAATTCAGTCATCCTTTACTAGAGTTTTAATCCGAATTTATTCCTCAATCAAATGATGCAACAGAATGACTTATTGTTTATAAATTATAATGGTATCAAGGTTTTTTAAATCAGTAATGCATTCAGATTTTTCAGTTTCTGTAACAACAATGAGCATTTGGGAACATTGTAATCATAATGATACAATGCTGAAAGCCTGAATGCCTTAAATAACTCTTATTCGATTATAAATTAATGAGTTTAGTGTTATTTAGTTGAATATTTTAACTTCTACATTTACTGGTTTTATTTTACTCCAACTGAAATTCAGATGTGTTTTTGATTAATCGGGAATATTATGACATCAATTAAGGTGCTCCCGTAAACATACTAAGGAGTAAGCCACACGAAACTAGATATTATTTACCGTATGTTTGTGTAGATATTTAGGATTGCAGTGCCAATCATGTTAATTCTCTCTCTGTCTTTTATCATTAAAATACCTATGCATTCATTTGAGCTAAAATCCAAAGCCCATTAAACTCAATGGTTTTATTTATTTACTTATTTATTAAATGTACATGCCTTCCAACTCTTTAATTATTTAACAGAGTGAATCATATTTACCATTTGTTTCCTGATAATTTAGATGGCACACAATTTTTTAAAAAACTTTGTATATAGTAGAACCATGTGCTCTGAAAATACAACCATGGAATCTTGAAAGCTGTAGAAGCAATGATAGCCAGCAACATCTGGGAAAAAAATGTCTTAAAAATTATTCTGTTACTCTGCTGAAACCAAAAATGACAGTAAATATAACAGTTAAGTTGATTATCTCTTTTGCTATGGAGAACAAATGTTTAAACTGAAGCAACTGCATTAAGCTCATGGCAAATTACGGTTATATTTATTTCATTATTTATCTATTTTTAAAATTTATAGGATGCCCATCTTATATCACGGCAACTCTGGGTGGCTATAACAATCAGAACTTTTGTTGGGGGGGGGCAAATGGGGAATGGGGGTAATTGCCATAGACATCAAAAGTAGGATTCACATCTAAAACTGATCAGATAGTGTGATACTTTATGCTCGGGGGGAAAAATTCTTGTCAATTAAAATACACTGCTCAAAAAGATAAAGTGAACACAAAAATAAGACATCCTAAATCTGTATGAATGAAATATTCTTATTAAATACTTTGTTCATTACATAGTTGAATGTGCTGACAACAAAATCACACAAAAATTATCAATGGAAATCAAATTTGGCAACCCTTGGAGATCTGGATGTGGAGTTATACTCAAAATCAAAGTGGAAAAAGAACATTACAGGCTGATCCAAATTTGATGTAATGTCCTAAAACAAGTCAAAATGAGGCTCAGTAGTGTGTGTGGCCTCCACGTGCCTGTATGACCTCCCTACAATGCCTGGGCATGCTCCTGATGAGGTGGCAGATGGTCTCCTGAGGGATCTCTTCCCACATCTGGACAAAAGCATCCCCCAACTCCTGGACAGTCTGTGGTGCAACATGGCATTGGTGGATGGAGCAAGACATGATGTCCCAGTTGTGCTCAATTGGATTCAGGTCTGGGGAACGTGCGGGCCAGTCCATAGCATCAATGCCTTTGTCTTGCAGGAACTGCTGACACACTCCAGCCACATGAGGTCTAGCGTTGTCGTGCATTAGGAAGAACCCAGGGCCAAATGCACCAGCATATGGTCTCACAAGGGGTCTGAGGATCTCATCTCGGTACCTAATGGCAGTCAGGCTACTTCTGGTGAGCCCATGGAGGGCTGTGCGGCCCCCTAAAGAAATACCACCACACACTGCCAAACCGGTCATGCCTGAGGATGTTGCAGGCAGTAGAACATTCTCCACAGCGTCTCCTGACCCTGTCATGTCTGTCACATGTGCTTAGTGTGAACCTGTTTTCATCTGTGAAGAGTACAGGGCGCCAGTGGCAAATTTGACAATCTTAGCATTCTCTGGCAAATGCCAAACATCCTGCACGGTGTTGGACTGTAAGCACAATCCCCACCTGTGGATGTCGGGCCCTCATACCACCCTCATGGAGTCTGTTTCTGACCACTTGAGCAGCCACATGCACATTTGTGGCCCACTGGAGGTCAGGTTTTTCAGGGCTCTTCCTGCAATGCTCCTCCTGTCCCTCCTTGCACAAAGGCAGAGGTAGCAGTCCTGATGCTGGGTTGTTGCCCTCCTACAGCCTCCTTCACATCTCCTGATGTACTGGCCTGTCTCCTGGTAGCACCTCCATGCTCTGGACACTACACTGACAGACACAGCAAACCTTCTTGCCACAGCTCGCATTGATGTGCCATCCTGAATGAGCTGCACTACCTGAGCCACTTGTGTGGGTTGCAGACTCCGTCTCTTGCTACCACTAGAGTGAAAGCACCACCAGCATTCAAAAGTGACCAAACCATCAGCCAGAAAGCATAGGAACTGAGAAGTGGTCTGTGGTCACCACTTGGACAACCACTCCTTTATTGGGGATGTCTTGTTAACTGCCTATGCTTTCCATCTGTTGTCTATTCCATTTACACAACATCATGTGAAATTGATTGTCAATCAGTGTTGCTACCTAAGTGGACAGTTTGATTTCACAGAAGTGTGATTGACTTGGAGTTACATTGTGTTGTTTAAATGTTCCCTTTATTTTTTTGAGCAGTGTATAATCCCAAAAGTATTGTTCTATCACTGGGATTATCTGCACATTTCTTATTGAACAAATGATATCAATGAGGAGATATTAACATGGGATTCAGTATTAAGAAAGGCAAGGGGAGTTTCAGAGGCTTTGAAAGCCTAGTGGTTAAAGTGTTGGACTAGAACTAAGAAGATGCAGGTTCAACTCTTTTTTTTTTCCAAAAATTTTATTAATTTTTAAAAGACAAACATACACAAACAAAACACATAACATAAAAACATAAACATCTTTTTTGAAAGCAGCTTAATCCCGGGTTACATCTCTTCGTACAGACATAAATTCAAGTTCATGCTCACTTTTATATACTATTCCATATTTTATTACCATACAACATTTTCTATATAGCTTCTCCCCTCTTTTCACTCTCTTAATTCTATTTTATTTATTTCATCTCAATTTAAATCATTATAGTTATATCCTTTGTCTGTCCTGTTTCTTTGTCTGTCCTTATCCTTTGTCTGTCCTGTTATGTTTTCTCATTAACAAAAAATTTATCCTGTAATCCCTGATTGAAGTATGACGCCTTTATATCTTTCCCCTAAATTTAACACTTAAAATAATACATAACTTTCATTCGGATTCTGCTTAGTACATTCTAAAGCTAAACACTATATTTAAAAAAAGAAAAAATATATAATATAATTAGAACAACAATCCATACCAATTGAACTCTATTGTTAAGATTAATATTCATTTAAGTTTGAAACATTTTATACCTTCCTTTTCAAGTAAGTATCTTGCTTCTATGGGAACAATTAAAAATTTTACGTAGTTGCTTCCCCCCCCACTTCACTTATATTTTAAGACATTATGTAATTAAAATGTTTCCATTCCTTCTTAATTCAATTCTCTCATATTTCATTTCATTTATATTGTTCAAAGGAGAAAAGATTTTGACTAAATTACATTGAATATTTTATCCCATTTTATTCATATGTTGTTCCAAATTTTCTAACATTATTTCTAATACAAATTCAACAATACAGTTTCATGTATTTTTATAGCATCTCTTTTTCAGTTATATTTTTACCCATTATCTCTAAATAAGTCCTGTTTCTTTACAACTTATTTCAATCTTCATCTTCATTTCCTTCTTCTATATTCCTCTTTTCTGTTGCTTTACTATTCATAAATCTTAAACATTTTATACATTCCTTTTCAAATAAGTATCATACTTCTATGGGAACACTTATAAATTTTGCATAGTTACTTCCCCCCCATTTCACTTATATTTTAAAACATTATGTAATTAAAATGTTCCCCTTCCTTCTTAATTCAATTCTCTCATATTTCATTTCATTTATTTTGTTCAAAAAGAAAAGAAATTTCCACTAATTTACGTTGAATATTTGATCACATTTTATAATCATATATTGTTCCAAATTTTCTAACATTATTTCTTATACAAATGCAACAATACAGTCTTATGTACTTTTGCAGAATCTCTTTTTCAGTTATATTTTCACCCATTATATCTAAATAAGTCCTGTTTGTTAAAGCCCATGTCACACTGAACCAAGAGATGCAAAGAGGATGTAAAATGGACAAAAAAGCTTACCATCCGTTGGTTAACGTGATGTATCTGTTCTGTACTCACTGCCTCCGTTTTGCTTCCTCTCTATCCGTCCAGCATCCGTTTATGGACGTTTCATCTGCTCCAAAAGTTTTGGGCTGCCTAAAACTTTTGCGCGGAAAATGTATCCAGTTCGTCCGTTCTGCATCCGCTATGCATCCGCTACGCATCCGCTATATCTGCTTGGCGTCCGCTGCTCATCCACGCAACTCGCATCCACCCAGACGCAGGGAGGAAGCGGAACAGACGCAGAACAGATGCAGAACGGATGCAGCATGGAAACAAAGCGTTTAAAGCAGAAAAAACGTTCGCAGAGGGGATCTATCTCGGATATTAAGGATGTCTAGAGGATGCCTAGAGGATGCCTAGAGGATGCAAAGGGACACCTATACTGCCTATAAAAAGGGGGAGCAACTCGTCTGCATCTCACTTTCAGACCAGCAGCCCACCTGTGCAGACCTCTGCAGCCTTCATCTGACTCTTCCTCTTTCACAGCATCCAGTCATCTCCACTGTGGATCGTACCACAGTCCTTTTGGCAGCCACCATCCTTCTGCAACAGTACGAAGCCATCTACAGGCTCTGTGAACTCTACTATGGGAAGAAAAAGAGGCGGCCAAGAAGCATCTGGGTCCGAAAATGGATCGGGAGAAGAGCAGAGTACGGACTGTACAACAAGCTGATGGTGGAGCTGAGGAATGAAGACACTCGGGCGTTCCAGAACTTCATGAGGATGCCTCCAGCCATGTTTGACGAAGTTGTGCAGCGCCTGACACCCAGGTTGACCTAGGCAAACACCAACTTCCGGCCCAGCCTGGAACCTGGGCTCAAGGTGGCACTCACTCTGTGCCACCTGGCCTCAGGGACCACCTACAAAAGCATGCAGTACGGCTGGAGGGTGCCACCCAACACCATCAGCATTGTGGTCAGAGAAGTGGTGCAGGCCATCATCGAAGAATACAAGGAGGAGCTCCTCCAGTGTCCCTCCACTGAAGAAGGATGGAAGAAAGTTGCAGAGCAGTGGTATCAGAGGTGGAACTTCCCACATACCATTGGAGCCATAGATGGCAAGCACATGGCCTGCAAAGCTCCAGCCAAGTCGGGCTCCACTTATTTCAACTACAAGGGCTCCTTCAGCATCATCCTTTTCGCCATGGTCGATGCTGACTACAAGTTCATGCACATCGATGCTTCAGGCGATGGCTCATCTTCAGATGCCCAGGTATACAACGCCAGTCACCTCAAGGAGGGTCTGGAAGGCAACCTCATCATGGGCTTCCCAGATCCAGACCCCCTGCCCAACGACACGCAAGATGTGCCCTACTTCATTGTGGGGGATGACGCCTTCTCCCTCAGAACCTACCTCATGAAGCCATACACTTCCAGACTCCTCACCCGTGAAGAGAGGATCTTCAACTACAGGCTGTCCAGGGCAAGGCAGGTGGTGGAGAAAGCCTTTGGCATCCTGGCCAACAGATTCCGGGTACTTCTTACCACCATGCAGCATCGCCCAGAGACCGTGAGGAGGATCGTGGAAGCTTGCTGCATCCTGCACAATCTCATGTGCACCCACTACCCAGTTTTGCAGAACAGGCTCGTGGACCATCAACAAGGCAATGGGGACATGGAGCCTGGGGAATGGAGGCAAGGGCGAAACCTGATCGACACTCAGGATGTGCAAGGCCACAACAGAGCCTCACGGGAAGGGAAAAAGCAGCGCAACCTCCTGAAACACTGGTGCAACTCCCCAGCTGGAGCGGTGGAGTGGCAAGACAGGATGGTAGATGCTTAATGGATGCTTCCTTCAGCCTGTCTCATCACATGGATGAGATTGGGCCATGTATGTTGGGTGGGCCTACAATAAACAGGGCGTTTAATAAAGAGTTGTGTTTATTTTGACATGTGTAGATGATTGATTACATTATTATTGATAATATAGGGCCATAGGTGTGGCACCTGGGAGGGTGGACCATACAGTCCCACTATGCTTGCACTGGAGGTTTATCTATCCCACAGCTATTAGCCATCCCAAAGGTATCCCTGCTCATTCAACAGGTATCCCTGCCCACCCCATTGCTATCTTAACCCATCCCACAAGCATGCAAAGGCTTAAGCCAATTCTAAAAGTTTCCACCAAGACTTTATTGAAAAAAAGAAATGAAGCAAGTGTGTGAATCAAAGATAAACTTTATTGAACAACAAGCTGTAAAAAAAAAATGACCCAAGTCAACTGTCCAAATAAAGTCCACAGGTAGCCAGCTAGCCGGTCTCTGGCACTCTTCTTGGTCACTCGGAGGTGTGCCCAGTCTCAGGGGTGAAGGGTCCAGGTGCTGTGGTGGTGGGTGGTGCTGGAGTGCCTGGCCTCGAGATTACAACAGGGGACAGTGTGTTTAGAAAGGTCTCAGACAGCTGGCTCAGCCCCGTGATGCTGAGAGGTCCTTCCTCCATGCCATGGGGTGTTAGCCCCAGTACTGATGACAGATGTACTGAGGCCGGGCTTGGCTGTGGGGTGGAGGAAGGAGTAGTGTAGTGGGGCTTTCTGCTCTGCAGCTGGGTGAGGACTGGCGTGGGTGGCATCGCTGACGTCAGTGGCATCATTGGCGTGGGTGGCATCGCTGTCGTCGGTGGCATCATTGGCATGGGTGGCATCGATGGCATCAGTGAAACAGGTGGCAACGGTGTCGCCCGATGACTCTGTGCCTGGACTGGGAAGGGCTGCTGCCTGTGCTGCTGAACCTCCTGGTAGCCGTAGCCCTGGTAGGTGAGGGCCTGTGGGAAGCCTTGGAATGGGAGGGACATCACCTGGGGTGGAGAAGCAGGCCTGGACTGGGTGGGAGCAGGTTCCTCTGGGTCTGGAGGGTTGTGAAGCAGCTTGATGATCCGGTCCTTCACCTGCTGGTACTGTGGATCTGCCATTTCCTTGAGGGTCTGGTTGACATAGGTGAGGAAGGGCTTGCGGTTGGAGGATGAGGAGTCGGTGTGGACCAGCTGAGAGAGGAGATCTATGCTGGTGTGGATGGTGTCCCTGATCTCCAGCAGGACATTGTGGCTCTGCCCCTCCAGCTGTCCAGCTCTCTGCCTTTCTGCGGAGGCGGAGCTGGGGGGGGGTGGATGCGGCTAGGACTGTGGTGGACTCAATGTCTCCTTTCTCCCACCGAACCAGGGAGTCCTCTACGCACTCCACCATGCTTACCACACCTGTCCGTGGGTTCTCCGCCGTGGCACGCTCCACAGAAACCTGCCTGGAGACAGGGACTGACTCTCGGCCAGAAGAGGACTGGGTGGCAGCAGGCTGCCTGAGAGAGAGGGTAGTGAGAGGGGCTGCTAGTGCTCCTCGGTGGTGGATCTCACCCTCCAGGAAGCTGCACCTGGCCATGACGTAGGTCTCTCTGTCTGTCAGCTTCACAGTGGCCTGGCCAGATTTCTTCAGGTGCAGCTTTCCGTACAGGTGTGCATATGTTTCCACCAGCCGAGGAGCACCTCTGAAGTGTAACCCATACTCTCTGCCCTCTCTCTCCAAGCAGCCTGCTTCCGCTTGGTGTCCCTGTACAGCCGGTGTCCCTTCCGCCACAGATAGTCGTTCTCTCTCAGCCACTCCAGCACCTCATCCTCGTGCGTCTCCACAATGGAGTATTGCCTCTTCTCCCGTTGTCGCATACGCCTCTTCCTCCCTTTGGCAGGACCAGATGGGCCCTCATCAGAGGGGCTCCCAGATAGTAGGGGCTGCTCCTCCACACCACCAGCAGCAGCAGCACCAGCAGGATCATCATCATCATCATCATCATCATCATCATCATCATCCTCACCAGCAGGATCATAATCAGCATCAGCATCCTCACCAGCAGGATCATAATCAGCAGCAGCAGCAGCAGCAGCAGCAGCAGCAGCAGCAGGAACACCAAGACCAGGATCAGCAGCAGTAGAGTAAACACCAGCAGGGCCAGCAAGTACAGGAGCACGAGCAGGACCAGGAGCATGAGCAGGACCAGGAGCACGAGCAGGACCAGGAGCACGAGCAGGACGAGCAGGATGAGCAAGACCAGGAGCACGAGCAGGACGAGCAAGTCCAGGAGCACGAGCAGGTCGAGCAGGTCGAGCAGGACCAGGAGCAGCTTCAACAGAGTAAGCAACAGCAGAAGCACCACCACCAGGAGCAGCTTCAGCAGAAGCCCCAGCACCAGCAGAGTCAGGGGCAGGGGGCGGGAGGTTGGCCCTGTCCCTCTTGCCAGGGATGGTGGCAGGTTGCTGAGGCTTTTGCTTACTCCCCATGGTTGTGAGGTTGCTGGCTGGTTGGGAGGCTGGCAGGCAACAAGGCTGGCAACAAGGCTGGCAGGAAGCCTGGCAGGAAGCCTGGCAGAAAGCCTGGCAGGAAGGCAGGCTGGCAGGGCAGGCAAGGAACTCGAAGTGTTCAGCAGCAGGTCTTTCCTCGGAATGCTGGCCACGTGTGAGCTGCTTCCCTTTATATCCGGGGGGCTTACGTAATACTTCCCCCCCGCATGCGCAATTAACGCTCGGCATCCGTTCCGCTTCCGCTGTGCATCCACTAGGCTTCCGCTGTGCATCCGCCTCATCCGCTGTGCATCCGCTCTGCATCGCTCTTTCCGTTCTGCGTCTGCTTCACTGAGGCCCCCTGGAAGCCCTGCGGTTGCGCCATCTGCTCTCATCCGCTTCCATCCGCTGGGCTTCCGTTCCGCATCCGCTTTGCATCCGCCCTGCATCCTCCCTGCATCCGTGTTATCCGCTCCGGTTATGCAAATTTTTGCCCCTTTTGAGAGCGGATAACAACGGATGGGACATTTTGCTCATCAGTTGTGTCCGTTTTGCATCCGTTGGCCAGTGTGACATGGGCTTTACATGTTGTTTTCTTTATAGCTTCTCTTCCCTTCCTTCCTCCCTTGCTTCTCCACTCTACTCTTTTTACCCTCTTGTCTCTTAATCTCTACCCTTTTCTGTATTCCTCTTTTCTGTTGCTTTCTGACATTGTGTCCACTTTTCACCTTATTTTCCCCTTTTTTGGTTGTTTTTTTAAGTCTTAAATTCTCCATTCTCTTTCCCCCCTTTCCCCTTTCTTCCCCAGATAAAGTTGCTTGTTCATTAAAGATGGCTTCTTCTTCATCCCAATCTTCTTGTTCTTGTAGTTTCTCATGCGTAGAAATCGCCATTTCTAAAAAATGAAAAACAGAGCCAAAAGATCCCTTCCCTTCTTGTTCCTCTTCTTTATATTTTATAAATTCCATTTTCAGTTCATCCACAAATAATGCCATTGTAAAAAAAAAAATTTAAACAACCCAAATGATTTTAATCATTCAAATAAGAATTTCCAAAAGTCCCAAAGTCACCAAACAATCCAAATACACATAGTCTAATTCATTTAACACTTTCTTCTTTTATTCACTTTCTCTTCCTGAGGTTGTAATTCAGTTACAAAGTTCCAATTAAAATGTGTCTTTTAGAAGTCTTGTTATGATTTTGTTCTAGTCTTTTAAATTCCAAGCAGTCTCCTCCAGCCAAATCTTAATCTTAATTCTTATCCTCTCCCTTCCCACTTACAGCATAAAAAAAAATTTTTTTTTCAGTGTTCAGAAATCTTTATTGTCCCCTTGGCTTTAATTTTCCAGTCTGATTACCTGCTTATGCCAAAGCGGGTTTTTCCAATTTCTCATTCATCTGCTGTCACCATAAGGAAGGAGAGTGAGAAAAAACAAACTTTCCCTTTTCACTTTCATTCGCTGCTTCTAGATCTTCTTAGGGAACGATGTATCTTTTTCCAAAATTTAAGTTCCAGGATATCTTGGATGTTGCTTCTTCTCCTGGTCAGCCAAAACTTTCACTTCTCAGTTTCCTCCTGCACATTCTTTTCCAGATGAAAGCTTCTTTGTGGTGGCCATTTCTGACCGCCGCTCTACCACTTTCGGAAGAGGGAGTTAAGCTAGCTGAGGAGGGGCGGTGCAACTCCCCCCCAACCCCTGCTAGGTCTCCCCTGTCTTCAGCTACCTCTACGGAATAGCTATAGCCCTGAAGCCAGTTGGCTCAGGACACTCCAGTGGTAAGCGCAACAGAAACTGTGCACGATCGCGGATTCCTGCCACCACCGAGCCTTGCAAACCAGAAGTTCCGTGCAGGTTCAACTCTTAACAGATGAAACACACTAGATAACCAACTATAGGTAGTCCTTGATTTAAGACTAAAATTGAGCTCAAATTTTCTTTTGCTAAGTGAGACATTTGTGAAATGAATTTTGCTCCATTTTACAATCTTTCTTGTCACTTTTCTGTGGTGGTACCACTGATATTCCAAAACCAGTCAGCTGGGCAGATGAAACAGACAACCTGGAAGGAGATGTTTCCACCATCTGGCATCGCAATGATGATGATGTGTACCGAGCCTCTCCAATTGACCATTCCATCTTGCCTCAGACAGCTTGGGAGCCCAATATTGACAGAAGCCGTCTCCCAAAATCACCCCCTACACTGCCTTTCTGGGAAATTTGCCATATGATGTAACAGAAGAATCTATTAAGGATTTCAATGGTCATTAAGTGTGAAAAATGGTCATCTGTCGATGAATAGTCATTAAGTAAACTGTTGTAATTTGAGGACTACTTGCTTCACACAGTTTAGCTTAAATCATAGACCCGTGATGGTGAACCAATGGAACACATGCCGGAAGTGGCACGCAGAGCAATCTCCCCAGTATGCGAGCTGTCGCCCTAGAGCAGGTTCACTGCACAGGCACACACGCCGCCCACCCACAGTTGATCATTGGGTAGCTGCCACGCATGTGCAGAAATGCATGGCACAAGTGGGGGGTTGCACGTCCATGCGCAGAGATGCATGATGCACATTGAGGGGTCACACATGCATGTGCAGAAATGCATGGTATGCACATGGGGGACATGCATGTGTGCGCAGGGGACATGGGGTGCATGCATTGACTTATGGGTGCTGTTGCATGCGCACTTTTGGCATGCGAGGACGGAAAAGTTAGCCATCACTGTCATAGACTACAGTTGTGGGAGGAATATGGAGATGGGAAGATTCCAAATATCACCTCAAGCTCCTTAAAGCAAGCATACTTACCAAATAGATAATTAAGACCAGGAGTGGGATTCAAATTTTTTAACAACCAGTTCTTTGGGCGTGACTTAGGTGGTGAGCGTGGTTTAATGGTCATGTGACTGGGTGGACGTGGCTTGGTAGTCATGTTATTGGCTAGGTGTGGCCAACTCAATATCACTCACATCGAGGCACACATCTCCTCGCCTGGCCTCTCATGACTGTGGGGATGCTGCAACAGTCGTAAGTGTGAAAAATGATCATAAGTCACTTTTTTCAGTGCCATTGTAACTTTGAATGGTCATTCCACACAAGCAAAGTACCAGCAAAGGAGGGAAAGGAAACTCCAGAGATGTTCCTGAGACAGGAAATCTAATCCTGCCTAGAATGTAATGAAGGTTAACGGAGAGGCAGTTTCTGTAAGCAACACCAGAATGTTTCCTTCCTGCCTTCCTTACAGGATTAGGCCAGTAATTTCTTCTAACTACCGGTTCTCCGAACTGCTTAGAATGTTAACAACCGGTTCTAGCGAATAGGTGTGAGCCAGTAGAATCTCACCCTTGATTAGGACCTGTTTGACTTTCTTGATCTGCTGTATTAATGTAGAATTTGACTGAAATTCTGTGGTTGTATGCCGCTCTTTTGTGTGGAATATCATTTTATTGAGCCATTTATTGCACTAATTTCTTTCTTATTTTCACGCACATGGAGATGAATAAAAGGAAACAGCTATTTGGGCCAGCTAGGGAACATTTCTGCAGTTCCCAGGCCCTTGGATAGAAATAATTTGAGTTAAAACATAGAGATGTGCCAGCTCTTTCTGCCTTAGCTCTTCAGTGTCCACATATTCGTTAATGATGTCTAAGGAAAGGTCAGCATAAGATGACAGGACTTCTAGATATAAACAAGAGAGTGACTTGGCTCAAGTTTGCCCTTCACTCCCAATGTGGGAAATTAAACTTTGCTTTGAAGGTGGCACTCAGCTCACCTCAATTTGATTGCTAAGGGAGTGCATGAGAGGAAGAATTTATGTACAGCACCTGGAAAATGACAAATATGTGATTGTAGAAGATTATTGGAAGTTCTAGTGTGGTGGAAGTTCTAGTGTGGAAAACAGAACTTGAAGAAAAATTATTTCATAGTTGGAGAGTTTCCCCACATGATCTGGAGCCATGTCTGGTAATGTCCAAAAGAGCAATGAAGGACAGATGCCAAACCTTTCTCTGAAAATATAGTAACTTCTGGGTGATCTATCTCCTCCTCCTCGATGTTCTCCTCTCCTTCCTCTCCACCAGTCATGTAGAACAAAATTGAAAAAAGTTCCAAAGGTTCCACGAAGGGAATGGAGGCACCCACCACCTCTCAAAAAAGGCAAGCATGTCACATTTCAAGGCAGGATCAGGTTTGAACATTAAGTTCTATAGCGGTCATCTCTGTACCAATCTTCATCCTTCTTTCTGTAAAATGGGAATAATCACTATTTTTTAAAACCAGGCAAACATCTGTTGCAAAAGCTAATAAATGTTGCACATCACTTTTCTATAATCTGTTAACATATCTGTTTCATTCTAAAGAAGATATGAGCTGAGTATTGCCAACACTTCTCTTTTGCCATGAACAGCTGCCTTTCAGCTGTTTCCTTTTGGGCACACCACAAAGATCTCTGGTTGTACAGATGCAAATATATCAACATTTTTTAATCTTTTAATTTATTACTGCCTAGTTTCTACCAGATGCAATCCAGTAAGTGTATGTAAATATAAGATTCACTATGTAAATGCTCCATTTTTAGACTATTCTAGGTCAAATTGCATAATGATCCTTCTCCCCACTATTGAATTTTGTAAAAAAAAATATTCTTAGAGTTTATTTTATATTTCCATTTTGTAGGATTCACTTTTCTCTCTTTTTCATTAAAGAATCAAAATAAATATCCAACTTACGTCTGGTGGCCAGGGCTGGACAAGGACATTGAACGTTGGGTGGCAACATGCCATGACTGTCAAAATTCGTGGCCTACCCCCTACAGGCACCAGTTAGGGAATGGGAAACTCCCCGGGGTCCATGGTCTAGACTGCATATTGACTTTGCTGGGCCAACAAAAGGCAACACCTTTTTGATAGTCGTGGATGCCTACTCAAACTTGTTAGAAGTAATATTTATGGCTTCCACGACCACCGAGGCAGTGATAAAGCAGTTAGACAAACTTTTCACCATGTATGGACTGCCAGATGTATTGGTGTCGGACAATGGGCCCCAGTTTATCACGTTGGCATTCGAGCAGTATTTAGCTGTACAAGGCATCCAACATGCCTTGACAGCTCATCCGGCTACAAATGGCAGGGCTGAACGCATGGTTCGGTACACTAAGGAGGTCCTAGAAAGAATGGACAAGGGGGACATGCAAGAAAAGCTAAACTGATTATTAACCATGCAACATATTACCCCTAGCAGCACAACAACAAGAGCCCAGCAGAACTCTTAATGGGTAGGAAATTGCATTCCTACCTCAACAGACTGCACCCCTCTTATACCTGGGATAAACCCCCTGACTCCTCCAGCAAATACCACGCATTCGAGATAGGCGACCTGGTTTATGCAAAAAACCTTACTACTGAAGACCACAAGCCCAGTAGAGGGTGCAGGGTCAGGCTGGTTCTATTCATGCAGTGATCAGTTCTTTAATAGTGGACACAGTGCAGGCACAATGATAGATGTCTTTCTTAGTCTTGATTCTCAGCAACTGCTGCTTTCAGTGTTTGGGGAAGATTTTTTTTTCAGGCTTGCAGTTTCTGCTTCCTAGAGGGACTGGCCTAAGGTCACCCAGCCAGCTTCATGCCCAAGGCCCAACTACAATTCACCACCTCCTGGTATCTAGCTTAATATCTTAATCACTACACCGACCTGGCTCTTGGGGAGATGGATATTAAACAATGATCCAAATTAAAATATATAAGTACACAACTTCTCTCAATCAGTGGTGGGATTCAATTTTTTTTTACTACCGGTTCTGTGGGTGTGGCTTGGTGGGCGTGGTGTGGTTTGGTGAGCATGGATTGGGGGGCATGGCAGGGGAAGGATACTGCAAAATTCCCACTCCTTCCCCACTCCTGGGGTAAGGTTACTGCAAAATTCTCATTCCTTCCCCACCCCACTAACCTGCTTTCCAGTTCCATTCTCCTGTGCAGGGCAACAAAACAAGACCCAGCTGATCAGTTGTGGCTGAGAATAGATGCGGGTGGGACCAGCCAGAGGTGGTGTTTGCCGGTTCTCAAAATGACTCAAAATTTCCGCTACTGGTTCTCCAGAAGGGGTCAGAACTTCCTGAATACCATTTCTGCTCTCAATCTTAACTATTATGTTACATTTTTCTCATCCACTCTCTCTACATAATCCAAATATATGATTTCCTGCTTGCTGATTGTTGCCTCAAGGGAATAAAGAGTCTTTATTTTGCCTAGGAACAATTGATTATTTATTCCTACAGCCTATGGTACCCTGAGGAACTGGTTCCAAATTCATAATTTGAAGGCATCTATCTTCTGCCTCTCATTTATCTCTGTATCTAGCTTCCACAACTCTCCATTACCAAAAAACAAATCATTGCTTTAGTTATTCTGATCATTTTTGTCATACAAATGCTATCCTTCATAAGATTTATCACGCTTTTTATTTCTTATGGGGCTGATGAACTTTATTTCTCACCTAAACAAAAAAAAAGCCACCTAGATTGCTACTTTTTGGCATCACTTGTAAATTCATTGAACAAGCTGATTAGCATTCTCTTTATGAACTTTATGATCTATTATTCTTTTTAATATCTAACATTAACTCCCATGTTTTCTTTTCCATTTTTACTTTTGGAAGGAGCTCTTGTAAGCTAACAAAGGTGTACGATTTGCATTTCTCAAGTTGTGATTTTCAGCTTCTCTTTTTGACTTGAGCTTAAATCATGTCATCCTTGAAAGATATTTGCCCTAATAAGACATTAACCAGGTATGAGAACAATATGTATCTTCGCCTTGCCCCTATTTTTTATTCTGAATCATTCAGTTTCCCAAACTTATTTATCTGATTTATTTTATTTTATTTCTTTTTTAAAAAAAAAACCTGCCTGTTTATTTGGCATTGCTCTCTCCATATATGCAAGATATTGAGCAAAACCCAGGTGAGTTATTAGCACACTTGTTCACAAACTTGTTCTTTCATTATCCAAAATTGCTCATTGAAAAGTCCTTTGCACCCAGTGTAGCTAAAACACTTTAAGTCAATTTAAATGTTCCTGTTGTGGCTGGCTAATGGATTCCTGTGTCATTACCCAAAGAAAAACTACGTTCATTCAATTTAGGGTAATTTACGCAAGTTTGAGAAGAACTGTATTAGTGCAACTATTTGGTAAGCTTCCGGTTCTCTTGCATTGCTCTCCTGCATTGTGGATATGGTATATAAATGGTATATAAGCTAGTTTGCTTTTATAAGAAGTAAACATGATGAGATAAACAGCTAACCACTTCCTGACCCTTCCTGCTGGCGTATCAGCAGGATGCATTAGCGCTTCTTAATCCTCAAATGTAACACGCTTTTCCCCAGTGGACAACTCAAAAATATAATGCCTCAGCACAACCAAGAGGCATTTCCATTCTGAATGCTACCTGTAATTAGACAAAACTACTGTTTTTTTATAGTGCTACTGAGAAATTACTGAGTAGACATTCAGATTGTGCCAGGCTAACAGCTTGGTAAATAGCAAATGCAGTGCAGTCAGCTTTCTTTTTCCTGAGGGAAATAGTTTATCCTCCAGTTATCACCTCGAAATTTTCAAGCTTTATTTAGGGTTCAATAAGCTAGCATGGGAAAAGCATGAATAAATAATTACAATTTCTCTTTCTCTGGGGGATTTTTTGCAGAAAATTTGAAATAAGTAGGAAAAGCTCACCAAGTTTTATAGAAATTAGTACAAGGGCTTTTAAAGTATCTTTTGAAAGTGTCCATAAATGTTTGGTTTATGTGCTTGCATGCTATTGATGTCATTTTTATAGTGTCACTGCAACCTACAAGGAGATATATCCAGGGTAAATTTCAGGCAGATATGTTGAGTGCATTGGTACAAAAAGAAAGATTGGTATGAGTGACAATGTCAGATTAAATAAATCTTTATTCAGCCATAGACCAGCAAATAAAGCTCATATTAATTAAAATAAAAGGAAATATATATTTACTGTATTCTAAAATATCTAAAAAGAATTGGAGTTAATTATATGGCATACTGTGCTGATTATGCAGATTATGGAACAGGGGTTAGGGTTAGGGTTAAGTCTGATAACATCTTGAAATGAAGCAAATCAGAACAAGTGACTATGTCTTTTAATGAAGGGATTAGAGATTCCTACTAGGAATAAGATTAATGCAACTGATTATGATAAATGTAATTACTATTAAGATTAATAGTATAAGAATAATAACAATGATTTTGGTGTAGTGGTTAAGACACCAGGCTAGAAACTCAGAGTCCATGAGTTATAGGTCCACCTGAAGCCAAAGCCTTCTGTGTTCTGACCCAAACTTCACAAGTCCCATTCAACAGCCTACTTGTGAAGAGAAACCCCTTTTTATTTAGAAAGGAAGTGTTGTAGACCGGTGGTAATTATTGAGGCGAACACGGAGCTAACAGTCAAGTAACTTTATTATGAGAATAAAGGGCTGCCACGGCTGCTGGGCTAACAGGCAATCAGCTGGTGGCAACAGCTGATGCCGTTTGACAGCTCCTTTTATAGCTGGCTGTCAAACAGCATCAACCAATGAGAGCGGTTCACGCTCCTGCCAGGGGTGCGGACTGGAGTGAAAACTGCATATGAACGCAACACTCCTTTCCCCCGGCAAGGAGCATGTGTAGTCCTTCAAGTAGGCCGGGCACCTGCACAGGCGGCCGGATCACCTCAGTCCTGGTGGAGCTGCAGCAGGGAAGAATTCCTCCACTTCCTGGGCTGCGTTGGAGCTTGGCATGAATGGAGCCTCGTCGATGGGTGATTCTGGTAGAGGGTCAGGCAATGGTAGGTCCCCTCGCTCGCAGTGCCCCGGGATAGCTTCAGTAAACGTCGGTGGGTCTGTGTCAGTTGCGGGCAACAGGGATCATCAATATCCACTCTCCAACGCCT
The DNA here is from genome assembly GCA_015471245.1 of Laticauda colubrina. Classification (NCBI taxonomy): domain Eukaryota; kingdom Metazoa; phylum Chordata; class Lepidosauria; order Squamata; family Elapidae; genus Laticauda; species Laticauda colubrina. The sequence goes on along the minus strand of BLBF01000016.1, from coordinate 31,082,069 downwards.
CCTCAGCTGGTCGATGTGTTGGCGCCAGGTACGACCATCCTCCAGCAAGACCTTATAGGACTTAGGCCCAGTTACTGCCATATCTTGCCCTGGCACCCATAAGGGGTGGCCTGCCTAATTGCGGGTGTACACTTGGTCATGCAGGGCAAACTTCCTGGTCTAGCTATCAGACCCTAAGGGGGTGACTGGGCCATAATGAGGATGTAGCCTATCCAGGGTGGTTCTCAGGCATCTGCCCATAAGGAGCTCGGCCGGAGACTTGCTGGTAGTGGCACAGGGGGTTGTATGTTGAGTTAGCAGGTACCTAGAAAGCTTAAAGTGCCAATGCGCTTGGCCAAACCTCTCCAGGGCCTCCTTAACAGATCTGACTGCCCTTTCAGCCATCCCGTTACTAGTAGGGTGAAAAGGAGCTGTAAGGGCGTGCCTGATTCCCAGGTTGGCTAAATAAACTTCAAATTCACAGAAGGTGAATTGTCAGACACAATGTTGTCAGGGATGCCATGGGTAATGAATACCCTAGTTGGGGCCTTTGTAATGGCTTGAGTGGTTGTTGAGGGCAGCAGGGCCAAGTCTATCTACTTTGAGAAAGAATCTACCATTACCAGGAATGTACGCCCATGCATAGGGCCGGCTAGATCAATATGCAGCCGGGACCAAGGGGCTCCAGCGTCCTCCCACCTACCTAGAGTTGAAGTGGGTGGAGCTGGCCTGGTAGCCTGGCATGGCTGGCAAGCGCTCACCCAGCTGGAGATCTGGGCATCCATGCCAGGCCACCACACGTAACTACGAGCCAGAGCCTTCATCCTGACAATGTCAGGATGGCCTTCATGCAGGACCTTCAGAACTGAGCCCTGCAGTTTGGAAGGGATGACCACCCTTGTTCCCCACAGTAAACAGCCCTGCAGAGACAAAAGTTCCTGCTGGCAAGCCTTGAAGGGCAGGAATTCAGGGGCATAAGGGATTGCTGGCCACCACCTTCCCACCCAGTCCAGAACTTGGGCGATTACCTTGTCCCTTGAGGAGTGAGTAGCAATGTCAAAGGCAGTAATGGGAAGATTGAGATCGTTGATCTCGAAAACAGCATTGATTGGTGCTGGATCTTCAACAGGAACAGGCAGAGGGCAGTGACTGACAGCGTCAGCGTGGCAAAGGTTTTTTCTGGGTCGATGGATCAGCATGTATGAATAAGCAGCCAGAAATAAAGTCCATCTGGTCATCCTTGGGGACAAAATCTATGAGGTTTGTTTTTCACCAGACAGAAGGCCTAACAGAGGCTTGTGATCAATGATTAATTCAAAATGGTGCCCATAGAGGAACTCATGAAATTTTTTGACAGAAGCAACTGCAGTCAAAGCCTCCTTGTCAATCTGGCTGTAGTTGCGCTCAGCTGAAGAAAAGATTGTGGAGAAAAAGGCAATGGGTGCCTCAGAACCATTTGGTAGTCTATGACTCAAAACAGCCCCTATGCCAAAAGGAGAAGCGTCTGCAGCTAGCACTAAAGGTAGCTGTTGATTGAACTGTATTAGTACCGCTTTGGATGTGAGCAAAGATTTGACAGCATGGAAAGCATGGGCTTCTTTGGGTCCCCAATGCCAGGGGGATTGTTTGCCCAAAAGTCTGTGCAGAGGCTCTGCAATGGAAGCTTTGTGAGGGAGGAATTCAGCATAGAAGTTGAGAAGCCCTAAGAAGGCCTGGAGCTCAGTCTTGTTGCAAGGTGTGGGTGCCTCGTGGATGGCCCTGACTTTGGACTCAATTAGGTGTATACCAGAGGCGTCAATTCTATAGTCCAAAAAATCTACTTGTTTAGTGGCAATGGTACACTTGTCTTTTTTAAGCTTGAGATCATGTTGTCTGAAGCGATCAAGAACTGCCCTGACTCTTTGTAGCAATTGAGGTTTGTCTATGGCTGAAATTAAAATATCATCGAAATAGGGGACTACGCCTGGGAGTCCTTGGAGTAGCCTCTCCATTAAAGATTGGAAAATCCCAGGGGCTACGCTCACGCCAAACTGGAGGTGCCTGCACCTAAAAGTGCCCCTGTGTGTTACTATAGTCTGTAGTTCTGCTGCTTGGTCATCTACAGGGAACTGTTGGTATGCCTGTGACATGTCTAGTTTTGTAAAAATAGTCCCAGGTTCAAAAGAATGCAAAAGGTGTTGCATGACGGGGACTGGAGAGGCGCTGATTTGAAGGTATCTATTCAGGGAGGTCTTGTAATCAACGCAGATTCTCACGCTACCATTTTTTTTAAGTGGGGTAACTAGGGGCGTCTCCCATTTCGCAAAGTCCACAGGCTCCAATACCCCTTGTTTGATTAGTTTGTCTAGTTCGTTATCCAACTTAGGGCGAATTGCAAAGGGCACTCTATGAGGTTTCAGGCGGATTGATATTGCCTGAGGATCGACATTGAATGATATTGGGGTGCCTGAGTAACACCCCAAACTTTCACTGAATACATCAGCAAAGTCCTTGAATAAGGTATCCACTTCAGTATTTAAAATAGAGTGGATGCCTGTTATGTTGAGGCCAAGAGCAGGGAACCAGTCTAATCCTAACAGGCTAGGGAGGGCACCATCCACTACAACTAGAGGCAAGTGACCTTTAAAGTTTTTGAATTGAATAAAAAACTTGCCTTTTTCGAGGACTGGGATGGTTCTGCCTTGGTAAGAGTCAGATGGCAGTCGAGGAGCTTCTTCTTTTATAGTCTTGGAAGTAGCCTCTTTAGGGTCTCCCAGGAAATGATGGATAGAGCAGAGCCTGTGTCAACTTCCATCTTGCAGGGTTTACCTTCTAGGGAAACAAAAATACTGATTTTGTTAGAGCCTTTGTTTGTCTGATTGGAGTGGTAACAGGTATAGCAGTCTTCTTTGAAAGATGGGGGTTGTCTGAGGCCTCTGTGTAAAAGTTTTCCCAGCTTGGCAGACCCTGGCTAAGTGACCCTTCCTTTGGCAATTCAAGCAGATGGCAATCCTGAACTTGCAGGATGCCCTGAGGTGGTTTTGTCCACAGCTCAGGCAGATGGGCTGCTGCTGGGGGGGGGGGGGGGG
>BLBF01000016.1:31060263-31078922 GCA_015471245.1 Laticauda colubrina | reverse complement strand
GGGGGGGGGGGGGGGGGGGGGGGGGGGGGGGGGGGGGGGAGTTGGGTTTTGGCCTCGTTTCCTCGAGAAGGGGTTTCTGTTGTCTGAGGCAATTTATATCATTTGATTCCTCAGAGCCATCCTCTGGAGAAACCTCGTCAAAATGGACTGCTAAGCTACTCTGTCTGATGGGGTTTCCCTGGATTTCTGCTGCAGACAGTGCAGATAGCTCAGCAGCCTGGGATTCTTCGATGGCTATTGCTAGGGTTAGGTCCCTTTGGCTAACAGCTGCCTTTGCAGCCTTAAGTCCTTAACTCCGCAGACTATTTGGTCTAAAAGCATATCCTCTAGATAGTCTCTAAATCCACAATGTAAGGCAGCTGACCTCAGGGCAGCCATATATTCACTGATAGTCTCTCCCTCAGCCTGAATTCATCACCTGAAGGCATTCCTCCTTGCAATTTGAGATGGTTTAGGGGAATAATGGTTGGAAAGGATCTCTTATAACTCCCCCCAAGGAATTTTCCTGACAGGACGCAGAGCTACCAACACCGTGGCAGTGTCAAATACTGCAGCTCCGCAAAAACTTAAGAAATAGGACTTTTTTCTTATGGGCTGAAGTTTCAGTGAGGTCTATAGCGTCCAAGAAGCAGTCAAAATGGTTCCTATAGGACTCCCAAGTCTCAGCCGTCAGTCTGAAAGGTGGGAACGCAGGGTTTGAAGTCATCTCATATCGGCGATGTCTATCTCCTCAGCGGGGAGGTTGAATTTCGTGCTCACTAAATAGTGCCTGCGGTGGTGACAGTCAGCTCGTAGTGGCTTCAGCTCTTTTTGAAAGTGACTGAGCTCAGCTGTTCTTGTCCGGCCGCCTCTTATTCAAATCCTGCCCTTGTCGCCAGTGTTGTAGAGTGGCAGTAATTATTGAGGCGAACACGGAGCTAACAGTCAAGTAACTTTATTACGAGAATAAAGGGTTGCCGCGGCTGCTGGGCTAACAGGCAGTCAGCTGGCGGCAACAGCTGATGCCGTTTGACAGCTCCTTTTATAGCCGGCTGTCAAACGGCATCAACCAATGAGAGTGGTTCACGCTCCCGCTAGGGGTGCGGACCAGAGTGAAAACTGCATATGAATGCAACAGGAAGGAATACACCGTCCTTCATTGTCCAAGTCACTGACAAAGCTACAGGTCACACATCCTTAGGCGATTCGCAAAGTCTCTGAGTTCCCTGCACGGAGCCTCAATTAGCGCTTCAATCCCAACACAAAGAGTCCTGGGTCCTGACCAACCTGGACAGTGGCAAGGAAATCCTGACAAGGAATCCACCGGAGGGAACTCTTCTGGAGCATGAACAGTTGTCTCTGACAACCACACCTCCTACACCCCTCCTCCTTATATCCCAGCCAGGGAAAGGCTTGTTAATGTCTCCTTCTTCTCTGAATAGCTAGCTCTCAGTCCTACTTGCTCTCTTCTCCACACTTCTCTGTTCATATGTGCATCTGGGACAGGCCCCATCTGTTCCCCCCCTCGCTCAGCTCAGGCCCTGAAAACAGCTGCCTCTCCACCTGAGCATGAGTAGATGGGCCCTGCTCTGCATCTGGCTCTGAGGCTTTCTGCTCCTCAGAGCCTTCCACAGGCCCCAATGGTAACCCAGGCACCCCCTCCATCTCCTCTGACTCATCTGACTCAACTACCAGTTCTGCTGGCAGTTGATGAACCACAACACTCAGGGTCAGTGGTCTCCAACCTTTCTGGTTTTGCGGACAGTGGGGAGAGGGATGGTTCAGCAAGAGTGGTGAGTGAACGTGCATGTGCACACAACCCAATTTGCACAAGCGGCAGGCACATTTGTCTGCCCCTCACGCAAATGGAGCTGCACGCACACACAGATTTGCCCGCCACTTCAGCAGCATGGTGCTGAATAGGCCATGTCCTGGTGTGATCCAGGGGTTGGGGACCTCTGCTCTGGTTAACCTTGGGCAGTCACTCTCCCACAGTGCTAAGAAGCAGATAAGGGCAAACAACTTCTGAAAATTTTTACCAAGAAAAATGCAGGGACTTGTCCAAGCTTTCTCCAGGAATAGGACACTATAGAACAGAAGAAAAATAATTAGGCATAAACAAAGAGATAGAATATAACATATTGACTCATTCATAAAAAAGAAATAAAATCCTTAAACCAAGCACTATAAGGCAGCCGTGAAAAAGTTCTTAATGTGTAAAGATGGGAAATAGGAAGTACAGGTAGTCTTCGACTTACAACAGTTCATTTAGTGACCATTCAAAGTTACAATGGCACTGAAAAATGTGACTTAGGATCATTTTTCACAGTTACCTTCTTTGCAACCTTTCCATGGTCATGGGATCAAAATGCAGCTGCTTGGCAACTGACTCACATTCATGACTGTTGCACTGTCCTGGGGTTATGCCACCTTCTGACAAGCAAAGTCAGTGGGGAAGCCGTATTCACTTAACAAACTTAATACTCACTTTGCAACTCTGATGATTCACTTAACAACTGTGGCAAGAAAGGTCATAAAATGGGGCAAAACTCACTTAACAATAGAAATGTGGGGCTCAATTGTCATCCTAAATTGAGGGCTACCTGTATTAAGAGAAGCCAATGGTCAAACCATCTTAAGAGCTCGTCTGTCTCAAATTCACACAGTTCACACAAGTTCACACAGTTCACAATTATAAGGTTCCCTCTGAGTGGAGGGCAAATCTGTCAGTCACTGAGCTCAATCCTCCTCTTCTCTGTCTTTCCAACCAGGTCATCATCAACCCCTTATTTAGCAGACTTCAAATCAACATATAACATTTTTGTTAGGATAACTGCCCCATATAACGAATACATCCATTGCATGTAAAATATTGCAGATGAGGAAATTGAATACTGGTTTAATTTAGTTTAATTTAATCTGTGACAATTTATATTAAACCAGGAAATTGTGAATTCTAGTCCTGCCTTCGAGATGAAAGCCAGCAGGGTGACTTTGGGCCAGTCCCTCCCTCTCAGCCTAACCCACCTCACAAGGTTGTTGTTATGGACAAAATAGGAGGAAGAAGAAGTGTTATGCATATACTCCACCTTCAGTTACTTATAAAGGATACAAATCTAACAAATAAATAATAATTTTTCCTGCAGTTTTAAAAATATTCATTCTTTCTTTTGGGAGCAGGGTTTTTGAACCACCTATAAGAAATGGAATCTCACAGAAAATTCCGAAGCAAATTAGACACATACATTATCACCTTCAATTAGTTTAAATACACCCCAAGTTGATCAATGTATCTGAGTTCACAGACAGTGAATTAATTAATAGTAATTAATGTTCACACATTTGTATAATTACAATGAAAGAATTTTTGGATTTCTTTTTACACAAATACACATCATACATCACTTTTCTGTTCAAAAATATTTGTGCTCGGATTTGAATGGAATCCTGATTTATTTTACCTCAGATCAAATTGCTTTGAGGAATTGCTATTTTTATTAAGGCCACTAGATGTCAGAATTTTATTAGTTCTTTCTTCAGCCCAAATTATCTTCCTCCAGCAATCCTTGCAATTGTTCATCTTTTTATTATTTTCACTGTTCACATTTATGCATATGCATATCCAAGTGTGTCTATGGGTATGGGTATTTTGGATTAATTGCTTCTCCTCTTCCCCCTTCTCCTCCCTTTCTTTTTTCTTTGACAAGATTTTTTTTATAGATCCCTCTTTGTGTGGTGCACTTATGTAGCATATACCGTATATAGGTTTTTTAAATGAGTTATATCTGCATGTTTTATTTCTGTACCCAGTGGATCTTCTTCCTACTATATTCACTTGGAAATTTTCTTTCTCCTGGTTCCAAGAAACAATGTGAGATCTCTTCTCTCCTATCACCAAGTCAACTTCAGCAAACTTCCTTTTTCTGTGCAAATGAGATGTGATATCATATGCCCATTCCTTAGAAAGTGGCCAAAATATAAGTCATGATTTTTTTTTCATTTGACCTTATTTTGAAAGCAAAATAGGAAATTTCCAGTTCATAGACTAGAACTCATTGTCTTTGGGATTTCTAGCCTGGTGCCTTAACCATTAAACCAAACTGGTTCTCCTGTAATTAAATAAAATAATATAAATATATTTACAAAATCTTCAAATGAATCATCAGTTTGGAATCCTTACACAGCTACAAGTGCCCCATGAATTCTGTTGACTCTTATCTAATGCTAATTTGCCTTGTCGATTGGTAAATCAGATGCTTGTGTATAGGTAGCATATAATAAACTTTTAGTGCTTTGAATTCCACTCCTGCTCCTTACTTGAGCCTGAGAGATTTATTTCTGTTCTTCATCACATGTGATTTTTGCCTTTAAAAGCTTGATACTCTATTCTCTCTTTTCTGTATGAGCATATTTAAAATACAACAAAATATCTGAATACCTGATACATATTGATATTCCCTGTAATAATAGACCAAAGGTGAAAACCATGACATCAATAACAGAATGATTAGGTTTTGCTTTTATATTTTAAAGTTCCACTAGAACTTGCTGATTTCCATCTGAGTAATGCATCTCCTAATTATGGCATATAGTGTGTAAAACCAGGTTTCTGTTTTATGATACTGTATAATTAGAGGATTAGTATTAAATATAGATGGTTTTCTGGTGTCTGAAATGCCATATTTTCCCAATTTACAGCAGAATCATAACAAAAAGCAGAAATGCTGGGATAGGAAAATAATCTGCAATTATGCTGAGGCACTGCATTATTCTCTTATATTTTGTTAGCAACACGACAGAAATGTTTATTTCATTTTGCAATGCAGTGAAAATGATCAAGCTACCAAACAAGCAATGTAATTCCTTTCTGAGGTCTTTGGTGAGTTATATTGGATTCATACATGACAAATAACACTTGATACTAAAGCCATTAAGACATTCTTCCTTTTTATGATATTTAATTAATAATAAAAGCAAAAAAAAGTTTTTATATTTTTTTTATAAATCTGATACTTAAGCCCTTAAACAATTGTTTAACATTTACCATTGATGTGAACATTATATTGTACCCTTCTCACAGCCACTCAAGGCAGCTAACATACAGATAAGGTCAAAAACTGCAAGATGGCTGACACAGCGTAAGGATTAAAAACCCATCCCTTTATTCAAACAATGTTGCTGCACATATGAAAAAAAATCACAGTTGGAGTAGTGCCACCTGCATGAAAACTATATGTAATTCCTTTGCTGGTTATTTGTGTAACTATTCATTAACCACTGTATTTCTCAAGTAGTATTCCTGGGAAATTTTGCACTGTACACTTTGTGCCACTTGTCTTCCATGATAAGTACTGAGTACTTCAGTAATAAAAAGTTAATAAGTAACCTGGATTTAATTGTCTTGTAATATATCATAAACTTAAAGTCGTGTTAAAAGAATATACTTAATGCTATATAGTAAGCAAACTACACTCCAGCCGAAGTAAATGTTGATTTCAGTTAACTCTTCATTAGATTTAACTTTTTTTCTTCATAAGCACTGTTTTTATTCTTTTTTTCTCTCTTTCAGCGTTTATCAGAATACGAGAGACACAGATTCAGTGTAATGGATCAGCCGTAAGTTTTTCTTTCATACAAACTCTCTCACACAGTGATACTCTGAATGTTGTATAAGGAAAAAATTCTTGGGGTGTATCTATTTCTGTATTTAATTTAAATTGTAGGTTTTTTTAAAATAATATATTCAAAATCATCTTTTCAGATTAATATTCAAAGCACATATGCAAAAGGTTCTACTCTGAACTTAGAACATTATGAAAACTCTGGAACATTCCATCTTTTTCTGGACAGTTTCAATCTTGTAGTGGTCTGGAAATAAGCCTTCCCTAACAAGTGGCTTGTAGCATTCCAGTCATTGTTTTGGCCCCAAAATGGCTAAGAGCCAGAGCAAACTGGAGTTCTCTAGAACCTTCCATTTCCAGAAGAGTATGTTTATCTAGACTAGTTCCCATCACGGAAATATTAGTTTAGTTCAGCCGCTGCACAACTTTTTACCTAATTAGGTAACATCATAAGTGCTAGAAGGGAGTGGAATTTACACTCTGTTTATATACAAGGAGCTTGCCATGTCAGTGTTGGTGGGACTTCCAATTCCCAATCAAGGAACTACTAACTCAGACAAACAATCAAAGAGTAAACAACTAATCAAGGAACCTCCAAGACCACCCCCACCAACCCTGACAGGACAAGCCACTAGTATATAAACAGAGAATAAATCCCATTCCCTTCTAGGGCTGATGATGCTACCCACTTATGTAATGAAATATCTTCAAAAAAATAATCAAGCTCAGAGAGCACCAAGGACCTCACAGTCTAGTAATTCCAAACAGCACGATCTCTGGCTCAGAACATAGACATAGAATAACAGAGTTTGACTACAATCCTGTTTCATGAAGGTGGTTGAAAGAAATTAAATTCAATCTCATACTGCCATTATAGTTTGTTCATTCATTCTACTTTGACTGATGACCCCATATCAATTCATTGTCTGTTTCCCTTTGAACCATGGGGAAATATCTGTGTATTTTATCTGTGTATATTAAATGTCTGTGTATTATATTCTATAATATCTGTGCATTGTATCTGGCCTAAGTGATGGCCACTGAAGATTCTAATTAAGACTAAGATAAGGTATGGAAGGAATTAAGATTAGAGATCAGGAGGGAACTTCCATTAAAGAATTATCTATTTAGCAGTGGGAAGCAATTTAGGGCAACTCTATGCTTCTCAGTCAAGGTTTATATGGATAGACACCTCACTGCACTACTCTTATTCTCATTGATGGATTTATAGAAATTCTATTTCATCAAGCCAAGAGTAACTTCAAAATACTATTCAAAATCTATTGCTCCACATTGACATTGCTTTATAGACTTTTTATTGCACTCTCCTTTCACTTCAAAGAAGCTGCAGCCCTCACTGTTTTTCTTAATCAGTGCAAAATAAAGGTTCTTTGTTCATTCGAAAAATGTTTGTGGCTTCTTCTCAAAATTGTTACCAATAAAGTAGGCTTTTTTGTGTACAGGAATATTTGGGGACTAAAGAAAATCCTCTCATGTGCTGTTTAATAGACATTAGATTTGAAAATTCCTTCCCCTATTTGTTTGCCAACTCAGATTTACTGTATAGTTAAGCCACCATTACTGGTACAATTGAGAGCTTGGTGATCAAGAAATGTTCTATTCAGAAAACATCTAAAGTTCTATAGGCCTCAGAACATAACCATGAGTAAGTAAAAAGTACTGGAAAATAACATTCCTTTGTAAACATCTAATTTACAAGGTAAGAACTGTCTATCTTTGACACAGCAAGTGCCCCATAATTATATCACCTTTTGGAGATGTGTTCTAAATTACAGGCAGAAGCCATTCAATTATCTCTAAGAATGATGCCAGTTCTTTGCAGCACACAAAGTATTAGAATTTAGATGCATTTGCAAGGCTTAGTAGGAACAGCTGAATTGTGTCTGGAATAATTGGAATGAGTGCTCGTGCTTTAAATTTCACACCCATATGTTTGAAAGGTTGCAAATACACGAAAACCTCATAAAGTTCCCATTATTTGGATAGCCAGTCAGTCTTGTTTTCAGTTTGGACTCTATTCCTTTCCTACAGTCTTCTCTTTCCTACAGTCTTTCTCCAGTCTTCTTCAACAAACAGAATGTTGCAGTCTAATATCATAAAACAATGGATAAGAATTTGAAGGTGTATATATACTCTTTCATCTATTTACTTATTAAATTTTTATGGCACCCCTCTCATTGATATAGTGACTCTGGGTGCCTTACTATATAATAAAAGGAAATACAAGGCAATTAAAATTAAGCAAGCTAAACAGAAAAGCTAAAAACCAAGATAATTTATGAAGATGTAGAAGGATGTTTTTTTAAAAAAAGTTATTTGACTATTGTTTTTAGATATTCACATAGGGCATTCAAAATGTTCCCAGTTTGTGATGTTTCCTATTTTTGAAAAATACCCTTGTATATTTCTGTCATCGTGATACATTTCATAATGCCAAAACTCAATTTAGCTCAGGCGTTAAAAAAATGGTTTTGCCTGGATTTTCTGAGTGTTTGTATGCATAAGTGTTGGGGTCTCTGGAAGTTTCCCTTATTATGAAGGCTACATGCAGATTTTGTAAAGCCTCGCAATTCCACAAATAGTAGATGTAATATTACTTATACATGCAAGAGTTTTACACAGCATTATAAGTTTTCCATGTGATCTAGCAAAAAAACAAGAGCACTTTGCTGGTTTGTTGTCTTTCAGATAGGCAGTAATAAATTAAGAGTAAAAACATAAAAATAGCATAGACAAATGTGCTTAAATTTCCTAAACTGGGAGTACAATATTCAAACATCTTCATTTAACAATCCCATAATCCCTTGTAGGGTGGAACCTGGGCAACTGAATGGAGTTAGCAGAGTGTTTTTATGGCCAGATGCCCTTCCTGTTGCCAATGCAGAGCTTTGTTCAGAAGATAAATTCTCAATATGCCCAGAGAGAGAGATCGAATTTACCTAGGATCGAACTTACCTAGGATCGAACTTACCTAGGATCAAACTCACAGCCTCCTGATTGTGAGGCAAGAGCTCCACCTCTAGGCCACCACACCATTCCTATGCACAATATTCAATGCTGACATCTAACTGCAATCCAACCAAGAAAAATAAACCAAGAGAATTACTTTTGAACTACATTTCAGCCACTCTTCTGTAGTTGAGTAGAAGGTTGTAGTTAGCACGAAATTCTACCCCACCTATTTTTATCTCAAGGGGAGGGGAGAACAATTTGGGGCCAAAATGTTCCAAGTATTTCAGTTTGTTTTGTATGGGGCAACACATCTCAATCTTCTAAATGTTTTGAATCTATGTTAAACCACTTTAAAAAAAAAAAACTATGGACATAAATGATAGCACAAATCAGTTTGGTAAGATGCCAGCGTTATTGGTTGATATGGTAAGAACTTGTTTAGGATCTCCTGTGACCCTTCCTAATTTGCTTCCAAACATTTCCTTCTTTATTTCCTCCCTCCCTCCCTCCCTTCCTTCCTCCTTCCCTCACTTCTTTCCATCTTTCTTTTATTTATTTATTTTTCTATCTATCTTCCTTCCTTCCCTTCTTTATTTCTTTCCTTCTTTTTCCATCTGTTTGTCTGTCTGTCTATGGAAATAATTATGATGCATAAGTCATTGTATAATTTTTTTCTTTTGTTGTGCTGTAATATAGTTTCCCATTGCCATGATAAGATAGAGATTCTTGCAGGGGTGGGATCCTACCGGCATAACAACCGGTTCGGTGAGCATGTGCTTTTGTGTGTGTGCATGCCAAATGCACACTGTGCATGCATGCGCAGTACTTGCAAAACAACTTCTCCTGCAAGCAATCACCATCTCCTGCTGACACATGGCACTCAGCTGTGCTGCGCAAAGCAACTAAGGTAAGAATATAGGATAGCCTAGAGCCCGGGCGGGCGGGTGGACCCAACAGAAGAAAAGAAGATATTCTGAGCTACTGGTTCTATAGAACTGGGCTGAACCAGTAGAAGCCCACCCCTGGATTCTTGTGACAAAGATATCTGAAACTGAATTTTTCTCCTCTTTGCTATACTGCAAATTTGGGACTTTCTACACTGAGGCCATTTCAAATTTAGAAATGTCATAAGAGTTAGGAAGGGTAGTGGATTCATTGCCTTCTAAAAGAAACTTGTGGAGGTGGAGGTAGTGATATGATTCTGAAGCTATTCCTGTGCACCAATATTTGACTAGATCATTTGTCTATATTCAAGCTGACCAGGGAAAATATCTAGACTTCTAAATAAAGCCAGGCTTATTTATAAGAGTCTCCAAAACTGATTTTAATCCATTTAAACTTATTTGTCTTCTCAGTGTTCTGTTGAAAATATTCTTAAGCTGTTTTAAACTGTAAGTTATAAAATGCATGATGTGAAAGTTTTGATGTGGTCAGAGGAAAACAACTTGATCTCAGATCTGTCCATTACCAAAAATTGACCAGAAGAAATGTTTGAAAAAAGAAAGGAATATAAGAATTTGAATAAAGTTTCATTATAATGCCATGGAGAGTCATTTTGGTGAGATGAGCAATTACAGGTAGTCCTTGACTTCCAACAGTTCATTTAGTGATCGTTCAAAGTTACAATGGCACTAGAAAAAAGTGACTTATGGCCATTTTAGACACAATCATTGCAGCATCCCCATGGTCACATGATCACAATTTAGATACTTGGCAACTGACTCATATTTATGACGATTGCAGTGTTCTGGGGATACACGATCACCTTTTATAACTTTCAGACAAACCAAGTCAATAAGGTAAACCGAATTCACTTAACAACCATGTTACTAATTTAACAACTGCAGTGATTCACTTAGAAAGTGTGGCATAAAAGCCGTAAAGTGGTTCAAAGCTCATTTAACAAATGTTTCACTTAGCAACAGAAATTTTGGCCTCAATTGTGATCATAATTCAAAGACTACCTGTATATAAATTGTATAAATAGCAATAAGCACTTAGACTTATATACCGCTTCCCAGTGCTTTAAGTCCTCTCTAAGCGGTTTACAAAGTCAGCATATTGCCTCCAATAATCTGGGTCCTCATTTTACCCACCTTGGAAGGATGGAAGGCTGAATCAGCTAATCAGAACTGAACTTCTGACAGCAAGCAGTGAGCCTGCAGTATTGCAATTTAACCACTGTGCCCCCATTGCTCAGCAAATAAATAACATAAACATAAATAAATAACAGTTGTGTCTGGTGTGCTACCATTGCTGGAATTCTTTTTTAATTGCTTCTTAAATTCTTTACCGTAAATTTTACTCATCCAAATTTTGGACATTTGTGTGTGCCTGTTTATCCAGACTGGTGGGAAAAACTAGACAGTGACCAAAAATGCTGTTTTAACACAAATGCTCCATTCCAGCATCTTAGACTTCTAATTATTTTAATTGTGTTATTTTCTGAAATGCACATCAAGTTTGAAAAGAAATATTTGTTAATTTCACTGGGGTATAGTTATTATAACAACAATCTTTATTATGGTCTTTATATATACAATAAAATACAGGTACCAATAATTGAAATTCTGCATTACAATAACAATATTTTTAACAATGGTGTTATTATTAACCAAGGTATATCCTTTATCAACTTTGGTCTTTATATTATTTTTATGTTATGTTGTCAACCCTGTTTTCAGCTTCACTATATTGATTGGTTGCCATGATTTTTAGATTGATTTAAACCAACCACCCCAAAGATAAAATACCCAGACATCAACTGAACAATATGGTATATGCAATACAATGCAGTGAGCGATGTGCAGATCTGTATATTGGATAAATGAAACAATCACTTCATAAGTGCATGGTACAACATAGGAGAACAAACACATCAGGATTCGATTCAACTGTCCATCTGCATTTAAAAGACACAGGCCACTCTTTTGAAGACAGCAATGAGCACATACAGGGAGACGTATTTGAGAGAAGTGTTTGAATAATACACACACAGCACACAGATACACTGTACAGTAAATGTAGGTTTTTACTTCCAGAAAGGTTTAAGCAAAGTTCAAAATAAGCAGTCCAAAGTCATTCACAGGTTAAATCAGTCAGTTTTCAGTCCAGGGATAATCTAATAACAAAGTCCAGTGTCAAAAACAGTTCAGTATCAGTCTTACATCAAATCCAGGGATAGCAGTCAATTCGAAGAAATGGAAGTAATTTCCAACAGAAGGAAACAGAAAGACTCACTCAGACACACTCTCTTCTGAGACTAAGACTAAGACAACCCAGGTTTCTGGCTCCATCTTATGGCCATTTGAGTAACCACACCCAATTGCAGTTTTTAGCATGCTTTTAAAGAGACAGTATTAAAATGTCTATCCTGGTTTATATATTTCCATCTCAAATAGCTGTTTGGTTACTTACATTCCTAATATTATGCCCAATGCCTGTGCTTATAGATATTTTTAATTCCTTGCACAGAAGCCACAATACGTATGTTGAGCTGCATTAACATAGCGACAAGAGAGAGAAATCAATTGTCTTGAGGCAATGAGGCAGTTTCAAATCAAAGAAACTCGCATTCTTCAAAAGGGACATTTGTGTTTCAAATAATACATTAGAATATATTTGCCTCCTGGATTAGTTAATATAAGTATATATATTTATATACGTAGGATCACCATGCTACTTTGCCCAATATGGTAACTCAAGAGAGAACACACCAAACTATACACGTAATGTTTGCATTGTAAAATGCTGCACCTGGGTCTCAAAAGTGAGAAGAAATTTGTCTCTCACTCAAGCGTGAAAAGCTGTACATTTATAATCTCAAATGCTGTAGCTTTAGCTGTTCTGACACATGGACAGGAAATGGTGAACAGATGCTTCAACTATTCTAAAGACTTATCACTTTCACATTCAGCATTCAAGTTATTTATGTATGTTCTATTATGACAATGCACCAGTCCTATCCCTGGAACAAGTAACCAAACTTTTCCTCCACTGACTCCCTATCATGCAAGTTATGTTACAAGACCCATACCTTTTTCACCAGAAGTGAGATGAAGAAAGCTAGTCCCCTTCTTTTCTTTCTCCTGTTCTACCTCTCAGTGCCAAAGAACAAAGACAAAATATATATCATTCAGGCCATCAGAGACACCTGCCCTATAATTCTCTGAAATGGTTCTGCATCGTAGCAACAGTTAGCCAGAGGTGGGATTCTACCAGCTTGCACCTATTTGCTAGAACCAGTTTTTAACATTCTAAGCAGTTCGGAGAACCAGTTGTTAGAAGAAATTACTGACCTAATCCTGTAAGGAAGGCAGGAAGGAAACATTCTGGTGTTGCTTACAGAAACTGCCTCTCCGTTAACCCTTATTACATTCTTGGCAGGACTAGACTTTCTGTCTCAGGAACTTCTCTGGAGTTTTTTTCTCCTCCTTTGCTGGTACTTTGCTTGTGTGGAGTGACCATTCAAAGTTACAATGGCACTGAAAAAAGTGACTTATGACCATTTTTCACACTTACAACTGTTGCAGCATCCCCACAGTCATGAGAGGCCAGGTGAAGAGATGTGTGTCTCGATGTGAGTGATGTTCAGTTGGCCACACCCAGCTAATAACATGACCACCAAGTCACATGACAACCAAGCCACGCCCACCATCTAAGCCATGCCCACAGAACCGGTTGTTAAAAAATTTGAATCCCACCCCTGCAGTTAGTGATGTTGAGTAGGAAGCAACAAGAACAATTGTATAAATTTATCTTGCAATAGCAGATAAGAAATACCAGAAATGGGCTAATCATTATAGAGAAATGAATGACCATCTGAGTGAAGTTCTGCAATTTTACAAGAATGATTTCATCATTCATTGAACAAAAAAAAACCTCCTGTAAGTAAACAAGCAAGGAAAATATGGCTATAATACCACTGAACAAAGAAACAAAGGTTCTTCAATATGGAGGTGTAATTAGTTATGCGAATTATAACTGTCCAACCCACTGAATATCTGTCTAGTCAGATCCTAAATTGTCCAGATGTGAGTAGGTATCTACAAGCATCGAAATATATTTTGAAAGCTGACATTTCTTCTTCATTTCTTCTCCTTCCTTCGTGACCTGTGCTTTCATAGAAGATCTGATTTATCTATTTAATTCTGGACCGTTCTAAGAATTCACCAACCATGATAAAATGCATTTAATTATTCATTATTCCTTTGTTTCTGTACAGCTAGCAGATAGTACAGATCAACCCAGGAGTATTGCAGCAGAAATAAAATATGGTAGAATAAAAAAGTTTACATGCACACAACCCTGAACTCCTCTATACTGAACTGAAGGCTGAACTGCTGATTTTTCCAGCTGATTTTAATAACTTATATTCATGAATCAATCAACAGATCTTGTAAGCCTTTTTACAAAAGTAACTTAGAATGACATAATGTAAAAGGTTTAGAAATCTATTCTACTTTGCATGATCTCTGTGACACATGCATAACAGAAATGACTTAAAGATGTTACCCTGTTTCTCATCTGGGTTAAATAAGAACAACTCTCAAGAACCACTTGGAACCAAGAACCACACAGCTACAGTCCAGTTGTGACCATCTTTTTGATCTAGAACAGGGGTGTCAAACTGATGGCCCAAAGGCCGGATGCATCACATGCAGGCCATGCCCACCCCAGCTCTGCGAAGGGGGAAAACTATCACGAAATGTAATGTGACAGCAATGTCATACCACAAGTTTGACTCCCGTAATCTGGAACAACTTTCCTCAACCAAATGTCTTCCAGATGTGTTTCATTCAGCCCCAATCAGAACACTTCTAAATGTTTAGACGTGGTTGGAAGTTATCTAATGTGGGGTCCTAGCATATTGAAGGATGCCAAATTGAAGCAGGCTGATTACCCCAACATCATCTGGCCAACTTTCAGAGAGAAAGGCAGCAATAAAAGCTACCTTTGGTATCAAGAAGCAGATAATAGTAAAACAAAACAAGCCCAAAAGCAGAAGTTGTGTGGCTTCATTTGGAGGTTTTGTTCTCAGGGGAAATTAACTGTTATTTTAACAATTGCTAAGTGAATCATGAAGATAGAAAGACAGGACATGTGGAGGTGCTGTTTTCATCTGTGCCTCTTAGTTAAGTAGAAGTTTGCAAAGCATCGTAATTCTCAGCTAAGATTAGTTAATTCGATATGCAATGGCAAGTGACAGGTTTCCTCTCTAGCAGCCCAGGCTAGAAACAGATAAACAGGCACACAAGCACACAAGCACACAATACCTTCTGGTTTATTCTAGAACAGCTAGAAGCCATTCACTCAGCCACCCACCCCAAATTCCAGAAGGTTTTGGGTATCAAATACAACTTTTATTGATACAGATGGTCCTTGACTTACAACCATAATGGAGCCCTGCTTGCCCATTAGTCATAAGTCACAGTGGTCATAAATGGGTCACCTATGTGATCAACCAATTTTACTACCTTTTCTTTTCGGCGGTCATTAAGTAAATCCACAGTCATTAAGGAAATGCCACCCATGTTAAGTAACCCACTATTTTCCATAGGTCTTTTTTTTTTTGCTGAAAACTGGGGGTGAAATATCAGGTTTTGGGGCAAAAATGTCATAAATCATATTCATGTGATTTCAGGATGCTGTAAACAGCTGAAATTGTGAGCTGGCCAAATGCAATCATGTGACTATGGGGGCAGAGCTGTTAGTATTTCAAAATTAGGTTGTTAATAGCTTTTGGGGGATGATTGTAACTTTGAACAGTCACTAAGAGACCAGTCATAAGTTGAGGACTACCTCAACTACCTCAC
The DNA here is from genome assembly GCA_015471245.1 of Laticauda colubrina. Lineage (NCBI taxonomy): Eukaryota > Metazoa > Chordata > Lepidosauria > Squamata > Elapidae > Laticauda > Laticauda colubrina. Next base: position 31,063,534 of record BLBF01000016.1, on the reverse strand, counting down.
AAAGATGTTTGTGCACCTTTCTTCTAAACATTCTGTGTAAGGGATTGGAAGCAAGCAACTAGCTTTTGTGGGAGAGAGACAATTTCCAACTATTTTGTGTTTATGCCATATCTGGTATCAAGGAGTTTTGTCTTTGATGTGTGAGAAACAGTTGTCACAGTATGGCTGCCATCCTGCAAAATAACCTCACTATCATTATAATAAGGTAAATGGTTTACAGCTTGTAATTTTGGTATATAGTGCACTTCTACACCCCAGTTAAGAAACAACAGTAGTCATCTGAAAAAATCAAAAACTCTTGAATTAATCATCCATCTGTTTACAATTCTTTTAAGGGTTAAGATTACAAGATCACATGCATTGAACTGAATATTAAATCAACATTCTTTGTTTACATTTTTCAACCACATCATTGATCTTAAAGGTATACTGTAAGCAAGTAAATTGAAAGAAAAAAATATTTGCAAGAGTGTTTGTGAGTGTAGAAACAAAGAGGTCACCAGCAAAAACAATCCATTATCCAGAACATTTAAATAAATTCAGAGCAGATGCTTAAGATAGTTTATTATTGATGGCTATATAAAATATAGTACCCATTGATAGGTCAAAAGTAAGTCTTGTTAAATGTGGCTGGTTTTAATATTAATTAACTTTTTAATGGAATATTGTTAGCCAACTCAGTTCATGTAGTTATGAATTGTGGAGCGCTAGGAAATAGTTCAATTCAGTGAAGAGGTGATGCTCATAAGTTTCATTAATAATTAACCAAATTTAAGAGACCAGTATTTATTTGCGGTAAGATGAAAACAAATGCATTATAGACTGAAATCTAGAATAAATTTAGGTTACTAATTTCCTAAACCATCTTAACGCAATCTGATGTTTTCTAGATATAATGTTCCCTTCCACATTTGAAAGTGGAAGATTTTTTTTCAATCACTTAATAATAATCATTAAGTGAACCAGTAAACCTAAGTCTTAACCCAGGTGTAGGCTATATATACATTGACTATATATATGTACATATCTACTACACAAATAGTTAACAGAAAGAATTTCACCATTCCAGACTATGGCTGGTTATTTCTAGTTCTAAATTCCCCTTTATATTAAAACAAACTAATCCTAAAACTTCCTGCAAATACTAAATAAATATGTAAAATAAAAAATATGAGGAAAAATATGTCATCTGTGCTTATTTACAGCTATATTCTTTACAAGCAAATTCAAGATTTCTTCTTTTTGTGGTTTTGAGCTAATGTTGACTCCTGGAATCTGCCTGGACAAGTCCCCTGGACAAGTTTTTCTTTTCTCGGAAATGGTTTGCCATTCCCTCCTTCCTAGGGCTGAGTGACAATGATTAGCTCAAGGGTGCCTATCTGGCTTTGTACTCAAGATGGGACTAGAACTCACAATCTCCCAGTTTTTATCCTGGTACCTTAAGCACTGCACCGAACTGGCTCCAAAATTCAAGACCGGAGAATATTTAAATTATATAACTGTTTTCCTATCATCTGCATTAGGATAATCCATTCTCTGTCACTTCAGTTCTTAGCTGGATGCTTTATTCTACTGCAGACTCCACAACATCTGGTGAAATATTAAAAAAAAACAAAAACACCACATGCACACAATTCAAAATGAAAAGTGAAACTGTGATTGGAGAAAATGAAGGTCATGGGAATCCTCTCTCCCCAGCAGAAGTCTAACGAACTACAAAGCACAGTTCTCAAAACCTCTAATTTATGTGGCCTTTGCTCCAGAGTTGTTATTGAAACACAACACCTGAGACAAGGCATATGCACCCATTTCGTGTCTGGCACCAGTGAGGGGAAGACATTCAGCATCCATACAAATGCAAAGGCTGCGTGTCCCTTTACTGATTCTGCTATCACAACTCCTAGCTAGTGTATTCTGTCACATGTCACTTTCCTAGTTCCTGTTGAAAAGCTATTCTTGCTTATTAAAGAGGAACAAAGCTTTGTGTTTCAAAGCCAAAGCTCCTCCATCACCCTTGGGAGAAAGACATCATTTATATGAATGTGTTGTAGTGTACTAAAGAGATAAGAATTACTGTAATGCAGTGTTTCTCAACCTCAGCCACTTGAAGATATGTGACTTCAACCCCAAAATTCCCCAGCCAGAATGTATTTGTTTGTTTCTCATTCTTCTTTCTTTTCTCCCCAGTCCACCCCACTTTTTTCTATTTTTTTTTCTGTTTGTTCATATTTTATTTGATATGTTATACTATGATCAACTCTTTCCAATTGGATTTCTAGCAGTAGGAAAATATCCTCTACAGGAATTACTGGATGAGTTGGTTTTCCATAATTGCCTGCAACTGATGATGACCCTCTGCACCTTACATTACCATCTTTCCTGGTTTTGCACCAAGCATTTTTATTTCCTTCTATTCAGTCTGATTTAGAGAAGGGTTCTTTTTCATGTGTAAAATCACAGAATCATAGAGCTGGAAGGGACCATAACGGTGATCTAGTTCAGCTGCTTGCAAAATGCAGGAAAACCAATTAAGTCTCTTATAGTTCCCTATTCACTTGTGCAAGGCAACAGTACAGTTGTGCAGACAAAACATTGAGCAAAGCCCAGACTTGAGTTTTGAGGATCAGTTTAGCCATCTAGCCAAACCTGCAGTGCCCCTTCTTGGCAAATGGTATCTCTCCAACTGAGTGACCATATGAACCTGCAGGGTTCATAGATGTGTACATGTCAAGAAAGTCTAGCATAGCATTGCTGGCTGGGGAATTCAGGGAGTTGAAATCCAGACCTCTCCAAGAGGCCAAAAATCAAGAAACCCTGCTTTAACAAACAAGGATATGCTGTGAAACCCGCAAACATTTTGCACATCTATTTTTCCCCAGTGCTGAAAATCCATAGGATTTCATTTGTGTTCTTGACTAGTCCTTAGAATTGACTGTCCTTGGAAAGATATAGGGGCACAGCAGATTAAACTTCCTAGAATGGAGCTGGATCAAAGCTGGAGATCCTGGGAATCCAAGCTATGGTTGGGAGGCCTCAGACTGGAAAAGGCTGGGAAGTACCTGAGGCTCATCCAACAGTAAGATTGGCATCTACATCTACATTTTTCAGCCTTGAAGGTCCCAGTGGAATTTCCCAGTTGCTTGCTGCCAATCCCTAGAACTTGTGGACTTCCGGAAGTCTCCAATCTTGGCAACTTTTAAGACTCGTGGACCTCCGGAAGTCTCCAAACTTGGCAACTTTAAGACTCGTGGACTTCCGGAACTCTCCAAAC
>BLBF01000016.1:31015890-31051083 GCA_015471245.1 Laticauda colubrina | reverse complement strand
TGTGCTGTTCAGCTTCCTTCAGGTATTATCCCACATCATTGTAGTGCTTTTAAAGTTGTAGCAACGTTTCAGCAGAATCTCATCTGCCATCATCAGGCTTCTGTATGGAGTTTGTATACAGAAGCCTGATGATGGCAGATGAGATTCTGCTGAAAAGTTGCTACAACTTTAAAAGCACTACAATGACGTGGGATAATACCCGAAGGAAGCTGAACAGCACACATGTAAGTACCCGCGAAAACTTAAATATATATATTGGCCACCTATCAGTACATAGTCCTTGAATTTTTCACAATCTGCAAAAAATCTAATCCTAATGATAACAAGCAAGAACTATAAATAGTATAAAAACCTATTTAAATTAATTCTCAGTTTGGAATAAAAAATAAAATAAGCCATTTGGCTATTACAGATACATGTTAAAGTTGGCTTAAAGCAAGAGCAGATGGCCATCCCGATACTTTATTGGGAAGTTCCCCAGGTATGGCGCAACCACAGAGAAATGATGACTTCAAGTGGCAACCAAATGAGTGACTGCTGTGAAAATAAACCTCCCAAGATGATCTCTGCCTTGGAAGAGGAAGTCTTATCTTGGGTGTCCTCAGCTCAAATGGTTCAAGTTTTTAAAAATAGTAACAGTTACAAAAACTACACATTTATTAGTGAAAAGATTTGAAACAATGGTATAAAGATCAATTTGATTGCAGCATTTTGATGAATGATGCACCAAAGGATAGGTGTACATGAAATGCATTACAGCAATGGTTCTCAACCTTTTCTTCATGACTCTCTTTAAATATCTTTTGTGGCCATGGACCCCCAAAAGTTAAGTCAAGATTTAAATCATAACATTTCTTCAAGACTTCACGGACTCCCTGTGATGACATTGTGCCTCCCTCCCCAAGTGGTCTGCGGGCTCCATATTGAGAGAAATCAACTTGGAGATTATCAGGAAAGACACCTTTGTTTTTTTATCATTAAAAGTCAAAGCTGATTAAAAAGGATGTCTAGGCATATTTCGTAAGATATTAAGATCATTCCCAAATTCTGTTTCTGTTTTTAGAGATAGTGTCATTAACCAGTCAGATTTAGCACCATGCTAGAATTATGATCCCACATACATAAATGGAGTGTCTCTATTTTATCTGGATTCAGTTTCAACTGATTTTTCATCATCCATCACATAATTATCCTTGGATAGACATTTAGGTCCCATTGCCTGATGATGTTAACACAGAGAAGTGGGTTTGAATGTAGTTGTTATGTTAATAACAGTTCACTCTAAAGCTCCTGATATTTTTTTTGAAGAATTTTTTTTATTTTTTATACATCTCTTCAAGGTTACAACATACATACATAGTCATAGTTACATTTCCTGGGTCGTTGGAGATTACAACACAAGACCCAGGATGTCACAACAATAGAACTCAGAAGGTCATCACACAGCCCATTAGCCAGGTTGTTACAGCACAGGAGGCTGATAAACACATAGCCAATACCTCAGCTATACATGTTCTTACGAAAAAGCCAGCCGATCTGCAAACATCAACTCTATCAACCAATCAAGAAATGACAACACAGGCAACCTCCCCACCAGTATTTATAGAGAGACGGCAGCTCAGATCACCCTTTTCTCGCACAAGCACGAAGCTGAAAGCACCAGCCTCAAGATGGCGAGTCGGACCTCATCGAAACATCGCCAAGATACTCTCAATCTTACATGGGAAAAGACACAAACAGGCCAAGACCTGCATATATATATGTTTGTTTTCTTAAGTTTTCATGGGTACTTACATGTATGGTATTCAGCTTTGTTCGGGTATATATACAGATGAACACAATACAGAAGCCTGATGATGGCAGTTGAGATTCTGCTGAAACATTGCTACAACTTTAAAAGCACAACTACAATGACGTGGGATAATACCCGAAGGAAGCTGAACAGCTTCCTTCAGGTATTATCCCACGTCATTGTAGTGCTTTTAGAGTTGGAGCAACATTTCAGCAGAATCTCATCTGCCATCATCAGGCTTCTGTATTGAGTTTGTATACGGGTCAGGCTATCACAGCTGTTGGTTTTAAATTTGAGGCTAGCCTACTGCTGTGCCAGGATGGTTTTTTCTACATCCTGATTGGTTGGGAGTCTTGGTCTGTGTTTATTGGACTTGGAGTTTGTTTGATTGGTGTTTCTGGTTTCTTCTGTCTGTTTTGTGGCTTTGATTGGCTGGCAACACTGTGTTCCTGTATTGGAGGCTTTCAGTGCAGCTTGGCTTTGCGTGAAAGGACGGCTGTTATCTATTAGGAAGCCAGGTTTCACCTGGGTGCCTGGTTGGGGTGTGTTTGAGCTGGAGGTATCAGGTGGAGTCTGTTTGTGCCCAGGTGTTTGCCTGGCTTGTGGTGTGGAGATCTTTCTATTTGAGATTGCAGGCTTCCAAATGATTGACAGTCTGGTGGAATCATCTCTTCTATTCATGCTTTCAGGTCTTTTTTCAATCTCTATGGCTTCTGTGATGATTCTGTGGCTGGGGTTTTCTATAGTGGCTAGGGTTTTGGTGCCATTGAAGTTGATGCTGTGACCTGTGGCTTTCATGTGTTGGACTAGTGAGGAGGTGTGTTCCATATACATATATATATATATATGATTTAAAACCATCTTAATTTCTCTTACTTTATCATCATTTTTCTCATATATAATTATATAATATTCTTATAGTGAGATCTTATTCCCCTTTAATTCCAATTAAGCTTATTTCTTTATTTTTAAAATTCCCAAAAAACTTTAATCTTCAAAACTCCCCAATCTAATTTCTAAAAAGCACTAAAATATATTTCCATGTGGAATGCCCCCTTTATTTTATCTTTAACCATCATCTCTTAATCTTTCGACCAGTGGTGGGATTCAAAATTTTTTACTACTGGTTCTGTGGGCATGGCTTGGTGGGCGTGGCTTGGTGGGCATGGCAGGGGAAGGTTACTGCAAAATACCTTCCCCGCCACACTAACCTGATTTCAAGCTCCATTCTCCTGTGCATTAATGAGTTTGAAATACATTTAAAGAATCCATTCCATTTAGGACTGTCTGCAGGTGAGAAGCTATCTCCTTCTCAATTATCTTGCCCAACCATGGAAAGTTAGAAACTGGCCTGGAATTGGGAAGCTGGCCTCCCTTGAGAAGCAAAGGAGGACTTCTTAAAATAAGTGCCTCTATTAAACAAGGAGGCAATTTCCCATGTGAAAAAGACAGTGATAATTCTTAGCAACCAGTTGCAGAGCTTCCTCGCAGTTGGACATAAGCCATGTTGGACAAATATTCCCCCAAAACAACCATTCACATCATCAGAATTATTGATTGAAATTGATCTAGTTTAATCATAGAGGAAGAACACCTGGGCCTTCTCTTGATTTGACATCTAAAATAGCATGTCAGGTCATCTCAGTTCTAAGAAGTTTGTTGAAAACATCCAATTCTGAAGGTTCTAATTTCAAATGTAGAGATTGAAGAACAGATGTTAATTCTCCCACAACTTTGTGTCACCTCAGATGAATAAATCTACAGATGGCGCACAAAAGTATTGCTTCTCCTTTTAGTATGGACTGCCAACAGCAGAGAGTCTCCAATTGTCTATTTATTGTATCTTTAAAAGATTTGAGGAACATTTTCTACCACCTGTACTCAGATGTTTTTCCATGCTGCTTTCTGTTCCACATCTCACATTACATACATCTATCTATAATTCTTGTTTGAACAAGACTAAGACATTTATACTTTTATATCTAATTAAATAACAAATGGAATGTACTAATTGTATAGTTTATGAAAATAAGATAGATTGTTCATTAAGTCTTTAAAGAAGGAGGACATTTAAAACAGATGAACACTTTTCCCCAAATGTTCTTTTTTTGTTTCTCAGAAAATTGAAAATTTAGAGAACGTATCCTGTCCAGTGCTCTTAAAAATTTATATCAACTTTTATTAGACATTACATTGTTCATATTTTCTGAAGGAAAAAAAGCTTAGATCATGGGTTCCTACATAAAATACATATACCAGTGCCACTGGCAACAATTTCTTGTTGTGTACAGAATACATAAAATAACAGTTCAGAACTGATCACAGCACAATCACAAAACATTTTGTTAATGTTAAGAATTGCACAATTTGTGAGAAAAATCTTTTCTCTGAATCACATACATAACGGGTGAAGTTCCTTGTTGCAAAGACAGTAGTTCAGACAATAGGGTTTTCTTCTCTTTTGCCCCATCTTGCAAATGCTTCCCAGATATTTGATTAGGAATGGGCCCAATCCACCAGAGCAGACTTCGATGATGAGCAAGGAACTGCAAAAGTGTCAAGAACAACTTTGTTTCTCCTCTATAGTGGATTTTTATTTTTTTAACTCATTAAATATCCCATCTTTATATGGGATTATTAAATTTATGACTAGTTCATCAATTATCTTTTAACTGGTAAATTACTTTTTTTTAATTGCATTTTTTACTATACATGGAACTGAACTACAGGGAAAGGTCATCTGCTGGTTTGGTATGATTATATTCAACTGTGCATTTCACTCCAGGCTGAGCTGAGGATGTGATAGCAGCAAACTGGTATGTGGAAACTATTGGAATCTTAATAGGGAAGAACAGATTCAAACTCTATCCAAGGAAGTATCTAAGTAATGGCAATTCAAAAACCTATTGATTCTGGAATGATTCTGGAATGTTGATAGGTCTGTGCTTTCCCATGGAGATCCTCCTTAAAGATCCTCCTAGGTAGAACAGATGGAGGCTGTGGCCAGGAAAGGTATCAGCTTCAGCTGGCAGATCAGTAAAGACCTTATGTGAACCAGGAGTCTCCAAACATCATGCCTGCCTTTCTTTTCTCTTATCTGTGTTACAATAATTCAGTTGTAATAGAATTATAGATGCCATTCAGAATCTTCCATGGGTTATAAAATGTAAGCAGCCAAGTGTTTATGGGATAGTCTTATTAAGGTCATGTAATACCACTATTATACAATCTGCATTGACCACCAATGTATTTCTGAGAGCAGTTTGAGTTATTGATGATCATCAGTAAATGACATTATGGTTCAAGGCCTAGGTATCCAGAAAAAACACCTTTCCCAGCTAGACTGTCCCATCCCCACCCAAGAATGGTTGCTGAAGGTCCCATAAATTAAGAAGCAAAAATTTGGTTAGTGAGATGGGTGGCATATAAATTTAACAATAAATAAATTCTCTATACGGGTTATTCTCTGAAACTAACTCCCCTCAAATCAAGGGTAGTTCCCATTCTTACATTCTTACAAAAGTTGGTTAAAACTCAGCCACTGACATAAAATAAAATATTATTGATGTTCCTTCTTCTGAGCTTTACTCCCATTTTTTTTAATTCTTCAAATTTCATCTTCCTCATAATCACTTCAGCATAGAAGTTGAATGAAAAAGGTGAAAAATTCTGACTTGCAACACTCCTTTCTCTGTCTTGAATCAATCAGTGTCTCTATGTTGTTCAGACAGTGGCTAGCTGATTTGGGTACAGCGACTGCACCAACTTGGCCAGATGTGTTAGCACCTCCAGGTCTTCTAGGGCTCTCCACAGCTCATTATGATCAACACAATCAAATTTCTTAATAGTCAATATTGATGATATGTTCTTTCCATGATCCAGCATAGATTTGCAATATGATCACAACTGATAATTCCCTTTAGATACTCATGACAGACCTTGCTGTATGATCTAAAGGAGAATCTTGCTAGCATGAGGGATGAGGGCAATTGCGCAGTAATTATAATAATCCTTACAGTTGTCCTTTTCTGGCAATAGAATGAATACTAGCCGTTTCCAGTCCTGTGGCATGTGTTTGTTTCCTAAATTTTCTGACCAAAAAGGCTGTAATTGGTGGTAAGTGGTACGGGCCTCACCAGTTCTACAGGAATGGTATCAGCACTTGGGCCCTTGTTTGACAGTTGGCTCATTGCTCACAAGATTTCTTCCTGAAGGATGGCTTCTCTTTGCTCATTATCCTTTATTGCTGCCATACAGTTCTTCTGTATATTCATGTCACCCATTAGTGACACCTTGTTGGTCAGACAGTTCTTTCCCCTTTTTTGATGATGCTTTTATGAGCAGTAAATGGTATTCAAATTATTTTGAACTGTGCAGATGCATTCCTGGTGTAGCCCTTCATGCAATCTCTTCTAGCTGCTTAAAATGCTAGTCTTGATAAACTTTGATATCTTTCCTTATTGCACTTTCACTCTTGTTGCTTCCTCCTGTTTGCCTGCTGCTTTTGGCTTTTATTCACTTGGCTATTTTGATGCTTTCATCTAAGAGTCACTTCTGCTTTTTCTTTGGCTTCTTGAATGGTGTATGTTCAACTGCTGTTTCAATGGTGGTTAATCGAATTTCTTGCAACAATATGTTGGGCATCATCTCAATAGTGTCCGGCAGTTCAAATCTATTTTTCACAACAATTGCATAGGTAGAAGGGATTTGGGTGAAATCAAACTTCTTTAAAACTAGTGGCGCAGTATTTAGAATGCAATATTGCAAGCTAACTCACTGCTCACTCCAGGAGTTTGATTCTGAGCAGCTCAAGGCTGACTCAGTCTCCATTCTTCTGAGGTTAGTAAAATGAGGACCCAGATTTTTGGGGGTAATATGTTGACTCTATAAACCTCTTAGAGAGGGCTGAAATATAAAGTGGTATATAAGTGTGAGTGCTGTTGCTACAGCTGTCTTTTTGAAATTGCATGATTAGACTATAATTGTTTGTAATGCCATAATTTGACACAGTCTACACATTTTATAGATGTTTGAAATAACATTGTCAATGTATTGAATATTCTTGTAGTTGTTCTATTTGAGCTGCAAGACAATAGGTGATTAGGAGTGGTAGGCCCTCGTGGACTCAATAAGCAAAAGAAATTCTACAGAATTCCACACTACTTTGTCCTTTTCTCTCTTGAATAATTGTACAGAAGTCCATTTACTTTTTAAAAATTCTTTAAATGTTCTCTTCTGCTAATTTAGCAGATCATATAAAGTATATCACTAAAAAGTACAGATTGACAGCTCTGTCAACTTTACCAATTAAGCTAAGCAATTAATCACTTGAAATGTCAGTTTTCAATCAGAGGTTAAAGCTGGCAGAACTAATGTTTAAAGTTTCTCTGTTACTCCTGTTTGACAAGACTTCTTTTTCTTTGAAAAATACATGATTAAGGTTATTTAAAGTAATTGGAATGTTCAGTTTCTGAACATTTATAATTAGAAAAATGTTTTAATTGGCTCAACTTGTCTCAATAATAACCAAACGTATATGCAATTATTTCTGGGGAAAATGTGGTCACTCAAAGTGGGCATCAACTTAATGACATCTAGTTGACAAATGTTCAATTAAACAGAAAGTCTAGGGTAACACTTGGGGTTTTTTTCTTCTGAACTATACCCTATCTTCTTTTCTATTTCTCCTTTTTGTGATACATTTGTTTTATAATGGCTAAGTTTATAAACCACTCTGACACACACCAAGGCCAATCATTTTAGCCTGTTCCATTATGAGAATGTATTTTATTTATATTCATTGTATTGTGCAATCTCAGATAATTGGAATAAATTACAGCTAATTTTAACATATATTAATATTTCACACAAACATAGTTATCATAATTGTTTCCATTATTCATCCTTTCTTACTTTTGCCATTTTAATTTTAGACAGTTTGGTTCCTTTATATAATTTTAAACCAGGGGTCTCCAAACCTAGCAACTTTAAAGTTTGTGGAGTTCAACTCCCAGAATTCCTCAGCCAGCATGGCTGGTAGTTGAAGTCCACAAGTCTTAAAGTTGCCAAATTTGGAGGCCTCTGTTTGAGATAGTTAGGAATCTTAGTACAGAAAAAAAAAAAATTGAACACAGAGGTGGGTTGACCACTTCAAAACCTGGTCCTGGCAATCTAAAATCTGGTCCTTTTTAACATGTGCACTGCACACACATAAAATGAGTGAGCCTTGGATTATCTGGACCTTTTTGGGAATGTTGTCCCACATCATGGATATAACTGATTGGGAACTGGGTGGAATCAAACTAAATCACAGCAGGATTACAAGTATAACAGCCCACAAAATGTGATTTCTTTCGTTATAACTTAGCACAGTTCAAAGCCTGCAGTTATGGTTTGTAAACAATGATTAATGGCTTACTGTGAAGTGTGAAATTTGTCCATGAGATTAACATTGAGGGGTAGCACTCCAAAGAAACCAAAGATTCATAGAAGTACATCCTTTATAAAGAAAAGCCCTCTTTAGATCTACAAAGTATCTGTCAACATTTTCATGTGTAGGGAAGCGTTCAGCTCATTAAATGTAGAGCTTTCCTGAAACCAGCAGTAAGCTTTCTGTAACTTTCTATTGAGATTACCCAACATTTTTAGATTTGTAAAAAAACATACCAAACCAGAATCTTTCCCTTCAGATAAAAAAGATTATAGATAAATACCATCAATACCTCAAATGCCTAAAGGCAGCAATTTCCTTTTTAAATATTGATATTTTTTTTCCAAAGAAAATCAAGGTATATTGTGAGATTGCAATTCCAACACAGTGATCATTTGGGGAAATCTAGTATAATGCTTTATAACATTTTCTGACAATGTTAACGTACGTGAAACGTACGTCTGTCAGTGATCAGCCTCTAACATCCCTTCATACAACTATTCAAAGTATTTTATGGTGAAGCTATGTCAACTTGAAAAACTAGTTCCACTGTTTCTGTGGAAAGAGGTATTGAAATCGGTGCTCTGATCCCTTTAAACTGATGAGTGATATTATCAAAGTTGCAGTCATAACACTAGGGCATCACAGGTTTTATAAATTTATGTTACTTGATTATGACAAAATTACTTATGTTGAACATAAAAATCAGCTATAAGGACCTATGGACCAAAATATCTTGTATGTCTTTGAGTTAATTTTTTTAACTCCTGACACCTGCCTGAACTAGTTTTCTTGACAATACTTCAGAAGTAATTTCCACTGCCTTCTTCTTAAAGCTGAGTGAAAATGACTGTTATCAACTCTTCATCTGCCAGTATTACTAAACAGGCTTTTGAGAGAGAGAAAACTCTTAATAAAATATTACTGTTTATCTTATCAGTATGATAAATTATGGAAATTATTCTCTATGAGGAGTGGTGAAAGGAGCCACATAACATAAACTTCCAGAAGAGAAGAATTATACTCTTGGTCTACAAATATCTGTATTTGTCTACAAAGTTGTTCTGTTTTCTTTAGAAAGCAAGGCAAGTCATGGGCTGATAAACTCATATAAACAAAGGAGAATCAGGTTGTAGATGAGCAGGAATTTCTTGATGGCAAGAGCTGATACATGGAAGAGTTTGCCTAAAACAGTGATGGAGTCTCTTCACTGAAGGCTTTGAGATAAGAGTTGAAGGTTTTGAGATAAGAATGGTCATCTGCAGGAATGTTTTAATTTAAGACAATGAGAAGATTTCCCCAAAAGGCCCTTCCAATTAATACATTCTATGATTCTACAAGTATCCTGGGGTAATTAAATAACATCAGTAATTACCCAAAACACAATACTCTTTTAGAGCATTTGTAGGAATTGTTTGGAACCTTCAAGGCCACCCACTATTCATAAACTATAATCTTTTTTCAAAAGTTTCACCTAAGTTCCTATTTATACAAAACTAAAAGATATACCAACCAAAATAAATACCAACTGCACAGTAGTTTCTCTTTCACTGAATATAGCAAATTTGTTCCTGTTCATAATAGTGAAGCAAAGATTGAAGTTGATAGGTGTTTCACACTCCTCATGTGGTCTAGTGAGAATCATAGGGGTTTTTTTTATTTCCCAGAATTTCAGTTATATTTCTTTTGTTTGAAGTCCTCCAAGATATGTTTGACTTCAACTGTTATCCCTAAAAAGTCATCCAGAGGGGAGGAGAGTGAGAACAACTTGTGCCGTTGACTCCAGATTGAAACAGGGAAGATACAAAGTTTTCATGGATGGAACTAAAATGGCTCTACTACTTCCAGTAGATTAAATCATTAAATTATATGTAATTGGTCCTTTCCCATCCTGACACCATTCTAGTATGTGTCTATTAGCTAAGTATATTCGAGGGCATGAAGAAGTCAGTAAGTTGCTAAATGCTGATCATGCTGAATTACTGCCCACCTGTCCCAAAGATGTTAGGTCACACATTTCTTTTACAAAGTTTTACATGACTTCCACTTCCTCTATGTTGCGAGTGGGGGGAAGACATTTCTCGATTTTTATGCAGTGCATATCCTCTATGCTCTTTTTGCCTTTACTGACCTCCAGGAGGCAATACAAATTTACCTATTTTGGGAAGTTGCCAGTCCTTTAAAAAGATCCATTTTTGGCTTATACACTCTGATTGTATGTGACTCCTGATATAACAGATAAGAGATAATCAGAGTTGGAAGGGACCCTGTAGGTCATGTAGTCCAACTCCCCTCCCAAGCGGGAGACCCTACACCATTTCTGACAAATGACAGTCCAATCTCTTCTTGAAAGTGTCAAGTGATGGCAGTCCCACAACGTCCAATATGCAATTTCTGATATGCGTTTTACATGTGTTTAAAAGGATGTCCACAAACTTCTGTTTGTTATAAAATACAAACCAAAGAGTATGATGTATTATGCACCTTAAGGAAATAATAGAACAGAATAGAATAGGATACCTTTATTGTCATTGCATTCTACAAATACAATGAAATTTGAAAGCTATTCCATCACAATGTCCCAAACGCCACATCACAATCACACTACAGAGTATTTAAAAATTAAAATAATTAAAATAATAATAAAAAAACCTAGTCTAAAACTTATCTGAAACATATAGTAAGTTTGATAGTTTAAAAATGCCACTATATACATAGGGCTAAATCACATATGCATTGTTTGATTCAAGACAATTGTTGCATTGGAAAAGAAACTGTTTCTCAGTCTATTAGTCCTCATTTTATGATACCTATAATGCCTCCCTGATGGTAACAGTTCAAAATATTTAAAATAGTCCAGGATGAGAATGGTCTGTGGAGATTTTTAGCGCTCTAGAGAGGAGTCTGGTCTTTGCAATCTCTTCCAAAGAAGAAAGAGACCAACCGATGATTTTTTGTGCTGTGTTTACAACTCTCTGGAACATCTTCTTATCCACTACAGAGCATCCAGCATACCACACCATTACACAGTATGCCAAAATGCTCTACATGGTAGAACGGTAAAAAGTAACCAGCAACTTCTCACCCAGACCACTCTTTTTCAGCAACCTCAGAAAGTTCAGGCACTGGTGGGCCTTCTTTGCAGTGGCCAAAGTGTGGACTGACCAAGTAAGGTTGTCAAGAGTTCCTATAAATTTAAAACTATGAACTCTTTCCACACAGTCTCCATTGATATATAGTGGGAGAGGCTCTGCTTTGCATCTTCTGAAGTCTATAATCAATTCTTTGGTCTTTTTGATGCTCAGGGCGAGGTTATGACTCTTGCACCACAAGACCAGTCTGAGAACCTCTGACCTATAGGCTGTCTTGTCTTCTCCTGAAATGAGTCCCACCAACGTGGTGTCGTCTGCAAATTTTATTATAGAGTTAGTGGGACAAGAGGGATGCAGTCGTAGGTGTAGAGTGAATACAAAAGGGGAGTCAGCATACAACCCTGTGGAGTGCCAGTGCTGAGAGCAAGAGTAGAGGAAAAATAGCTGCCAATACTAACAGTTTGGGGTCTGTTAGTAAGAAAGTCCTTTATCCAACAGCAGATGTGAGAGGAGAGGCCGATTTCTAGCAACTTCTTAATTAGATTATCTTGAATGATGGTATTAAAAGCTGAGCTATATTTAATGTATTTAAAGTATTTAATAGAGGAAAATACTTAATGTCTTGACAACAATACAATTCATGTCCTCACTGGATATATATATATATGTGTGTGTGTGTGTATGAGTACATGGTAATGTAAGACTTTAGAATATTTAACATATCAATTTAAACAGTTATTGCTTGCAGACTGCTAAAACGGTCTTTTATGTACACTTATACATGAGTTAGAATTTAGGTAAATTAGAATTTATCCTATAGGCTAAGATAATAGAGGAAGAAGAAGATGACAACTAAGACATTGTCCTGGTAGTCTTTGACTTATGACCATAGTTTACATAGTTTTTAATTCAGTTATAAGTCATGAACCTAATTTTACTATCTTTTTGTGGAGGTCATTAATTAAATGCAGTATCTGGAAAGCAAATTAGTTGTTTGCTACAGGTCATTTTTTTGCTGGAAACTGGAAGTAAACACTGTAAGTAAAATAAATCACAATCATGTGATGACAGGGTGCTGCAAACAGTCATGAATGCAGGCTTGTTGCCGAGCGCCCAAAATTCAGTCATATCATTGGGGGAGCAATATTAGAACTTCAGAACTCAGTTATGAGTATTTTTTTGCAGATCCATTATAAATTTGAACAGTTACTAAGCGATCAATCATAAGTTGAGCACTACCTGTATCACACATCAATGGTACTTAGACTTATATACCACTTCACAGTGCTATACAGCCCTCTCTAAGTGGTGTTACAGGGTCAGGATATGGCCCCCAACAATCTGGGTCCTCATTTTACCGACCTCGGAAGGATGGAAGGCTGAGTCAATCTTGAGCAAGTCAGGATCGAAAGAATCAAACTCCTGGCAGCGAACAGTGAGTTAGCCCTGCAGTACTGCATTCGAACCACCGCACCACCACAGCTATTATAATGATAATACTTTACTTATATAATTGTACATTCACTTTCTAGGAAGTTCCTCAACATGTGAACTGAATCACTGTCTTCTGTCAAATAACAGATTTTGTGCTATGCTTTCATGACACAGAGTTACTGACATTTCCCAATAAATAGATTAACTAGGAAAATAAAGTACTTTCAAGACATTAAAATACAGTGGTAAATGTTAACATTTTAGTTGTTGATGATGTTGGGTGTGAAAAGATAAAGAGGTCAGAAGTCACGCTCAGCTTTTTGTCAGTTCAATGGATAGATTTATGGCATTTTTTAATAACAGCATGAAAGTGGTTGGCCATTGCCTATTTCAGCATGTTGTAGTATGTTGTGTTGTATTTTTGTTATGGATAGCACCAGCAGGAGCAAACTCAATTTCATTATACATATGTACAATGACAATAAAAGCTGTTGTTATTATTTCTAATGTAATAAATGGTGCAATTTGATAGTAATTCTTACCCTTTTCTTTCAAACAGGCAACTTCAAAAAATAGTGCATGATATCAAGAAAAATGATAGTGGAATAATGAGCAAGTTCAAAAAGTAAGTTATGTAAATGAGCAATCCACACAGTGAAATTATTATTCTCTTTGATTTTGATGCTTATTTTCTGTAATTATGTCAGATATATTTATGTACCTGGTTATTCTTTTTATGTTCAATTGGGCTTCCCTCCAGAACATTTCTGGTTAGTGTAATCTGTACATTAATGCAAAAGACTTTTCTTGATGCTCTTGTCTTATACAACCAACTGTTTAGAATCTAATGTGTGTGGGTGGGTGTTCCAACATCTTAACCAACTGTATTGTCACCAAGAATTAGGAAGCTGTTCTTTTATATTGAACAAGATATGCATATATAAGGTAATCACCCTTGTTAGAGAAATCTCAGCTAGGTGGTGGAACTTTCACACATTGCTAGCATCCCTTATGGTAGGTGAAACTGGCAAGTGTAGTTCAGTAACATCTGGAGGGCATAAATCTACACCACAGGTTCAGTGTATAAGTTTGGCTCGAGACTCATGATTTAATTGGGGCAACTGCCGAAATCCTGACAGTCTTCATGAGAATGACAGAGAATGGGGTAAAAGTAAATGTTCTCTCACTCTAGCTGAAAAACCATAACCTAGAAACCTAGAGCTGAAGAAGCTTCTTGGATGGCAAGCGAAACATCTTCAAAGAAAAACAAGAAAGTCTAGTTGCCTCTTGAAAAAGCACTTTTGGGACAGCTACAACCTAGATTATTGAGAATCTCCATAGATGTAACTAAGAAAGTTTTAACCAGTTAATATCTGTGACTATTCCTTTCTGATCTTATTATATTCAGATTTCATACTGCCTGGTATAAAACAGCTGCCACAGTAGTTAGGTGCCAGATTAAAGGACACCATGAGGATTGTAAGCAGATGTATTAAAACCACTCCAATTTGCTGGCTTCCTGTTCTGAGACATATAGCAATGCCAGATTTACGAAGGCAAGATGCATTAATGAGAGAATGCAGAAAAATTATGAATAACTCATTCCTACCAGTGCATGCCGACCTTCCTCATTTATCAGCAGGAAGACTGATATCCAGAAGGCCCCCACTGCAGGGGTGGGATTCAAATTTTTTAACAACCGGTTCTGTGGGTGTGGCTTAGTTGATAGGCATGGCCAACTCAATATTACTCACATCAAGGCACACATCTCCTCGCCTGGCTTCTCATGACTGTGGGGATGCTGCAACAGTGGTAAGTGTGAAAAATGGTCATAAGTCATTTTTTTCAGTGCCATTGTAACTTTGAATGGTCACTCCACACAAGCAAAGTACCAGCAAAGGAGGGGAATAAATCTCCAGAGAAGTTCCTGAGACAGGAAGTCTAGTCCTGCCAAGAATGTAATCAGGGTTAACGGAGAGGCAGTTTCTGTAAGCAACACCAGAATGTTTCCTTCCTGCCTTCCTTACAGGATTAGGCCAATAATTTCTTCTAACAACCGGTTCTTCGAACTGCTTAGAATGTTAACAACCGGTTCTAGCGAACAGGTGCAAACTGGTAGAATCCCACTCCTACCCCACTGGCATTGCACAACTTCTACCCAATAATTTTAAATGTCTTCCATGTTCGGCAACACATTTCCATTGGGAATTGAAGTTAAAGTTGGCCCCTCAAAAAGGTGCCATGGTTTGAACTATCACATCAGCAACGGACAATCCTGAACAGGATTCGTCAACAGCATCTGCTAAGACTCTCTGTATAAATGGAGTATAATATCCTCCCCATAGTGTGACTGCAGGATCCCATGTCAAACGGTAGATCACATCATGACCGGCTGTAAGCTAAGGGCATATACCGGTCCAATATCTGATTTTTTTTAATACAAACAATACTGCGTTTTAATTGTTAGATGGGCACTTAATATTTGTTTGTTTAACATTTATATTTTATTGGGTTGTACTAATCTAGATGAAATGTTAACATATATCGCTGGCCTATGTGCTAAATAAATGAATAAATTCGTACCCCCTGGTTCAGCTGGATAAAAAGGCTGTGCTATGCAGAAAATAACAGCTTCTATCTTCAATGGCTTCCAGTGTGAACAGTGGGACATTAACCTCAACAGTCTGAGTCATCAGAGTCAGAGTCACGAGGGTCTGCAGCTAGCTATAATGTGGCCAAAATGATGAAATATAAGTACTGCTCCTTTTTGTGTATGTGTCACGATATTGCTGGAAAGTCTATAGCTTTAGCACCTCCCTCTAGATGTTCACATTCTGAGTGACAAGAAAGAACAAGCAGAACATGACTATCTTTTCAAATGATATTTCTAAATGCATTCCTCTCTTTTGCCCTAAATAATAATGGCTGGTATTCACAGCAAATCCTTCACCACCCCACCACCCACCACTTTAAGAAGCAATGTGGAGAATAGCAAAGTCCACCTACAATGGGCGTAGCATTAATGACCTGACCTGTGCAAACCAGGAAATCACCAGGGATACAAGTTGCAACTTGCAGAGAACTTCATTCACATGTAAAGCTATAAAGCAGTCTGTTTATTTGGAATCGACAAATTGTTTGAACCAATTGAGCTCTGTCTTATTTTGTAATACATGGTTAACCAACTAGGATTTAACAGGAATCCAGCCCATCTCTACAATGCAACCTACATGGAGGGGAGCATTTCAGACCAGTGATTATTCTGTTTTATAATATTACGATATCCAATCTGTGAAGATCTGCGTTCTTGTCTCATTATTGCACAATGTTCTCTGAATGGATAAAGTTTCAACATATGCATTAAAACTCCCTCATCTGGTAGCATAGCATCAACATATCTGCTTCTGTTGCAACCAGCATGATAAAACAAAACAAACACAATTGTGTTTCCTCCTTCAGAGATCTTACAGCAGTTTTTCTAGCAGCCATTTTCCACACCCACATCTCCTGTATATACTTTTAGGTCTATATTTATCCTTGAAACAGTTGACTAAATATAGATTATCTTCAGAAGAGTACTCCAGAACAAGAATTCTTCCTGATTAATCTGTATTTCTCTCCAGAAATTTCTTTGCAAAACGCAAACCTACCTACCTCACCTTTGAAGGCCTCGGCTTCTCCTAGGCTCTAATTGGGGGACAAGAGGAGGGTTGTCCTGTGTTCAGTGCACTCTGCAGACTCTCCTCTTCGGTCCTTGGGATCCTAAGAACTCTCCCCTGCCTTCTGCAGCAATTGGACTTTTAAGAAATGCTTCTTAGGATTCTATGGTGCTTCGAATTTTACCCAAAAAGCTGCTTCAATGTGCATTCCTGGGAAAGAGGCCAGTAATGTTGTGCTTTGCACACTCTAAAGAACCTTTGGGAAATGAAATGCTGCACAATCCTATTGTGTCTCTTGAGTAATTCAGGTGAAGTTTTTTTTTCTGAATCCAGTTGTCAAACAAATTTTTTTTCCTAGGGGTTTAATGAGGAAAGGAATGTTTCTAGTTTAGTTTAGTTTACTTTATTGTCATTGCGCCTCATACAACCAAATTAAATGCCATCTTCAGTTTACATTATAACTCTAAAAATAAAACACAAACACATATCCTTCATATTCTATACAATTGAACTGAAAACCCAATATTGCATTAATATTACACTATACAGTAGAATTCAATATAGTTACTGCCCCGGGATAGAAGCTGTTTTTCAGCCTGTTTGTCCTTGTTTTTACTGTCCTGTACCGTCTGCCAGATGGTAATAGTTCAAAAAATGGGTTCCCAGCATGAGATGGATCTTTGATAATGTTTTGAACTTCCTTAAGGCAGCAGGAGCTATAAAGCTCTTCCAAAAAAAAGAAGATGGGAACCAATAATCCTCTGGGCAATGACATTAACCCTCTGTCTATCTGAAGATAGTGTTACTCAGCCCCCAAATGGTTTTTCCTGGCAGTTGATTAGGACTTGTTGTGAAATGTTTACATGTGAGCAATGTGCTATCTCTCCTGCCTATCTGTAACACGCAGTTGTTTGAGAGAAAAGGCACACTATTGCAGGAAAATCTGCAACTCTCAACCTAACCTCCGATTCTCAGAGAAGAGAGAAATCAGTTCAGCCTTTTGATAAAGGTTGCCCTATTCTTCAGAGGTAGCAAACAAAGGACATCAAAGAGGAACCAGAGATAGGGAAGATGTTCTTACATTTGACTAGATTTATCATGTGAGACTCAATGGGATTATCTCTGAGAAAAGATTGTGCTTCACAGAAAAAAAGATTCACCACTTCACATATTATGACCTTGATCAACAGATATAAATCATCACTAATAAAGTTGGGCATTCAAGGGATCATTGCCTTGTGAGAAGAAGATATCAAAGGTTCCCTTGGCCTCGCAGATGGTTGTCAGAATTTCCCACTATGTTTTGTTTCAAGAGATGACGTGCAACAGCATATGAATACTTCAGGGGAGGCTCTGTTGAATTAGCCTGAGTTTTGCTGAAATTCTGCAATCCTCTGTTTTGTTGTGGCTTTGCTGCATAAGGTATTCTCAGGTTACTAGTTCAGGTGGCTGCTAAGCAGGTGCATGTCATTTGGTAAACAGCAAAAGAGAGTCTGTATTGACTCAAAACAGAGAAAACAATGCCTGATTTAATATCGGAAACAAGAAGACCCAGTCACATCAGGATAGGTCTTTTGGTCATGGGATTGTCTTGGGAGAAAAGGGTAGGATGGAGAGGGGATGACAAGTTTAGACTAGTATATTTTGTTTTCTGCAGCCAAGGACAAGATGTAGTAGCTTTCCTACTACACGAAGCTATACTTGATGTGTATTTTTTTCCCTAGGCAAAATGTAAAGGACATCAAAGTCCTATTGATAATATGGACATATTCTCAGAGTTCAGAAGTTTGGCTGGTTAATGAACATGTTGTTATTGTGTGCTCATCACAGAGCCACCTTTGGTGAGATGGGCAACTATATTGAAGAAAGAAAGAAAGAAAGAAAGAAAGAAAGAAAGAAAGAAAGAAAGAAAAAGATGTATGATCAGCCTTCTCTCAACAGAATGACATCTCAAAAAATAGCAATTGGCAGAGATAAGACATTGAACAGGCAATGTATCAAAATAAACTACAATTCAATGGCCGGTTTGAATATTTTGACTTTTGAAAGAAAAGGGAGAAGAAAGAAGATGAAAGATAGACTTTTGCTATGGCAAACAAGTGCCCTTTAAATCCTACGAAAGCATCGCTATTTCTTGACCATTCCCTTTGGTGACCCTAGCAGCCGGTTAGGCCTTGAGAAGGCCCAGATAGTTTCCTTCACTGAGCTAAGACAGAGAAATGAGGTGACACATGTAAAGAGAGAGGAAGCTGCATCAAAAGGAAGGCAATAAATTGTAACAGAACTGAACCCAAAAGGGGAACTGGTGATATAACATGGAATATCTGTGCCTAGAGGGTTCCTGAGAATACTGAAAATCTAATTCAGGTTGCATGTGACCTTGGTAACTTTAAGACTTGTGGGCTTCAGGTCCCAGATTTCTTAAAGTCTTTAACTTGCCAAGGTTGGACACTCCCTTCTCTCACTGAAGGTTAAGAGTTTCTCTCAGGGAGATGGAAACATCATCTGACGTACACTGAGGGTTTTATTTATTATTTATTTATTTATTGAATTTATATTGCCGCCTATTTGCCCATGGTGACTCAAGGCAGCTTACAGAATGTAAAACCATATTTAAAATAAAAAACAATAAAAACTACTAAAAAGAACAACATAAATTAATAAAGTACAGTAGAACAAAATCTGGAAAAAAAGAAATAAAAAATCCCACCCCCGCCCCGACAACAGAAGATCACACGAGCCATTTGATGGGCTCCATCCTGTACTGGGTTCCCCAGGTCCTCTAACCAGAACCAGGTTTCCAGTGCCTTCCGGAAAAGTATTAGTGATTTATAATAAGGTTTGAGTGTTATTCTTTGTATACAGTCTCTTCCAGTTGCTTTATCCATTGGCATTGATACCAATGACCGTTTTACTTATCTGTTGAGTTCTTAAGCACAAGCAAAATGAAACCCAAGTTTATTTTTCCTAATCAGACAGCAATGCTGTTCTTTATGGCAAAGGTTGTCAACTTATAAAATATTTCTATGGTTGTTTTAGAGTTGCCAACAGAAAGGGAGGGGGGAAAGGGGTTTGAAAGAGCAGTGCGGCAGCTTGGAAAACAAAAGTGGGAAACCAGGGTCAAGGGTGACATTGAATTATGTGTCTCAGAGTCGGCTACACCCAGGCAGTGCAGACATGTTAACTCCCAAATAAATCCTGTTTAGTTTTGGAAGTTTGGCTCGAGACTCATGATTTAATTGGAGTAACTGCCAGAATCCTGACAAAGGTCATGAAAGTCCAGGTAGTCCTTGACTTAACAACTATCCATTTAGCAAAGTGTTCAAAGTTACAGAGGCACTGAAAAAAGTGACTTACCACTGGGTTTCACTTTGTCCTTGCAGTCATGTGATCAGAATTCAATCCTTTGGCAACTGGCAGGGATTTATAATGGTTCACATGATTGTTATTTGTGATTTTTCACATTAGCTTCCAATAAGCAAGGTCAATGGAGGAAGCTGGATTCACTTAAAGATTGCACACCTCATCTAATGACTAGTGATTCACTTAGCAACCATTACAGAAAGGTCAAAAATTTGACAAGAGTTGTGGTTGTAGACTACTTGTAGATGCTTGTCACAAGAGTATATGACCAAGCCCTGCAATCTTGAAGTTCATATATATGAGGACAACTCTCAAAAAGAGTTTGCTCCTTATTTCATTCAATTGTCAAACTTCACTTGAATTTTTAAAATGGTGTTTGAAGGAGTCCTTTTGCTGTTCCCATCTGGAGCAACAAAAACTTCCTGCAAGTGAATCTGGCTGTCTTAGCTGAACATTAAACTGTGGTTTGTTTTTTTGAGATAATTGGTGGCATTGATGTCTTGAACAATTCTATTTATTAAAACAATAGAAATTATTGCTAGAAGCCTTTACAAGCAAATAAATCTAACCTACTTGAGAAACACTGTTTTGTTTATTCCTTTTCTCCTGTCAATGTATAGGTTCCAAAATGAACAAGTGGCCTTAATATGCAAAACTGGAAAAAATACATGGGATCGGTATGACAATTTAGCATTGCACAAGTGCTGATTGTGTAGCATGATGTCCTGTTGTCTGCTTTCAGTGTGATGTTGTTTGCATTGGCTGTGTGGGCTTCAACCCACTTTTACTGAGCAAGAATTAGAAGCATAACTTCCCTAAATTTCCAGGTCCTTTACTTACAAGTGCAGAACCAAGGTGTCAAACTCAATGCCCATGGGCCGGATCCAGGCTGCAAGGTGCTTAGATCTGGCCTGCAGGACCATCCTGGAAACAGTGAAGGACCGGCCTGTAGTGCTTCTGCCAGTGAAAATGGAGCTTGGGAGGGCTGTGCATAGCCCCCTCCCACACCCCCAAGTTCTGTTTTCACTGGCAGAGGGAAGCAGAAGGCGCCCCTGACACGAGTGACATCAAGCTGGCCACGCCCACCAATGCAGCCTTCAATGAAATCGAGTTTCACACCCATGGTCTAACATGGGCGTCCAACATTTTTGGCTTGCCTGGGCTGCACTGAGTGAAGAGGAATTGTCTTGGGCCAGATATAAAATATATAGTTTATGTATATAAATCACATAATAAAATTAGAAGTTTATGTTCTTGTGGGGCTGCATTAACTAGCAGATCAGGACCGCATTTGGTCATGTCTACTCTAGAATATTAATTTCATAAAAGGACCATGTCATGTTGCACTTATTATGTGATATACAGTATGCCTATGACATATTTTCATAAGCAGATCTGATTTATCACATACTGCAAAAGAAAAGGACCAGTTAGACACATCTCTCCACAGCATGTGGGGAGATGTAGGAACCTGCAAGTATTTTCTAAAATTAGCAAGTAGCTCAAAATATATTATATGCTCTATAAAAGCCACCCATTTCTAGAATTAATTGGCCAGCCTCAAATTAATGTAGAAATCCAATATGGTAATCAAGGAATTCTTTCACTATGTGCTAAGCTGCATAAGTAAAATATTAGGTCTCTCAAGGTGTAAATGACGACATACAAAATCTAACCAATGATACATTCCAGATTGTCAAGGATTCTCTTTATGTAGTTGGGTAGGGCACAAATTGACTGAACATCAAGTTTCCCCCTGCAATTTGTACAGAATATCCAACCCTAACTCTTAAACCTGCAAGAATTTATCAGAGGAAGAGAGGACTTCAAGAGGGAACAAGAATTGGGAAGTTTGTCTTTCCTGAACATGTTAACATGCGCCCAAAGGCAATGCTTTTTGTCTACACCGAAGTAAACTTCATGGAGTTTGCTAGGATTTCTTCCCAGAGAAGAGATGCTCAGTATTGCCAAATAGCTTAACATAGTGTAGGAAAGAGGCAAGCAATACATGGGATGTTCTTCCCAATCAGATTTTTGTTGCCTCCAAAGAACTCACAGATTTCATTGCTGAAATAGTACAGCAAAAATCCTGATTTTTGATGGCCCTGTTTTTCCCACTGGGCCACCAGCCACAATCTTTGTAGTTGTTGGAGGCTAAAAAGAAAAAAAAATCAGAAAGATCAGACCTCTACAATTGTAAAATAATAGTAATATTTTTAAAAAAACTGATTTCCTTCAACCCACTGCAATGTTAGAAGTACTTTTCAGTGAAGACTCCTATTTTAAAAAACAGTTTTTGGAGGGCTTTCATGTCATAGTTCGGATTCAAATTCTTGTAGTTTTAATGCTCTAAATTAATTAGTTCATTTAACTGATAATTTTCTCATCGGCAAATGCACATCCTTTCTTGGCTTTGACTTTAGATGCTGCTTTTGAACAGGTTGCGGACAATGTCAAAAAATGCTTTGCTGCCCCAATAATCATCTTTCTTGTATTGTTTATAATGAGCTTCTGTTTAGCTCTAAGAGAATAAAACTCACAAGCAGGAGAAAATGAGAAGAGGTTGTTTTGGGTTTTTTTGGTTGGTTGGTTTCCTGGTGCCTTAGGCTCTTGGCACCATTCTCATTCGTTCTTGCCTAGAAGACCTTGAAAAGTGCTTTGTAAGTCTTATTTCAGAAACAATTCCCTTTTTTTCCTATCTGGTAGTGAATAACTATCAAGGTAGTGAATAAAGTCAGTGGAAAAAAAAGATGCTTAAAAGAAATGAAAGTAAAAGCTTCCCTGAGGGAAGATCGAATTTCAGTGACTCCATAGATCCGTTCTTTCTTTGTTTTGGGTTTTTGTTTTTATTTTTGCAACAATAAGAAGTCAGTGGCCATTGTCTCCTCTTGGGACATTATATTTCAGTTTCCCAACCATTCCTCTTGCTCTTCTGTGGGACTTCTTGGTGGAAGTCTCTTTCTCATCTAAATATTAACTAGGTCTGATCCTGTTCAGTTTTCTTTAAAGTCAGCTAAGTGCTAATACCTTCTCTAACAATTGTTCTCAAAAATTAATATACTGTTGAAAACGGAATTTTAAAATCATGAATGAGATTTTTGGGAAGAGATGGAGCAATCTGGGCTAAGGAGCCATGATCTCACCAGACATTTGTCTCTTGGCCCATAGTCAGTACCAAGATTCCAACTTTTGGATGCTGCGTATGTTAAGTTGTGGGATCCAATATTCTCAATGTTTTATTCAGTATTTGTCTTGAAGGAAATGCATTCATTTAAGCAGAATATTTCAATTTATATAACTTATGGCCTGAGGGCCTACTCTGATCAGATTTGCATAAATCAATAGCATTTTTTTGTGATAGAAGGAATCAGAAATGGCCCTCAAGATTTTGTGAAGCTCGATAGAATTAGAAATGAATGCCATAAGCCTTTTTTTAATTACAAAATACTGATTGAAATGGAAGGATGGAGTTTTAAAATACCAAGAAATTCTGAAGCCAATTCTATCACATCCTGTTAAAACATTCAAGGTCCATGTTCTATTTTGCATTGCGTAGAGTGCATTCTATAGCTTTATGACTAACCAGCAACCTGCATATCTTATACCTGAAATTGTCTGTTAATTGTCTTTTCTGCAGAAGTAGCCATGTCTGTATATATAAATTTCCAGAACTGACTGAAAGCCAAGATTCTTTTGCATTATTGTGATTATCTTGCTTAGTCTCTTAGAAATTCTTGTCAGCTGCATGGGTCCTTTGTTACTGACTTTCTGTCGTCTTTGCTCTGGTGCCAATTGTTGCCATCCCACAATTATATAGAAAATGAAAAATAACACTTTTTCACCCCGCAGATTAACAAGTAAACCACCACCCAGCATACCACCAGTTGATTATGTCCCAGGTATGGATTTGAAATTATTAACACTGTAATTAGATTTTAGGATTGATGCAGGCATGTAAATCAGAGGTTTAGGATTCAAAATAGTGGGATGTGTACATGCAAGCAATTTTTCTGAGTTGTCCCTGTCAGATGATTTATATGACTGAAATATGTGCTGATAGTCCTTTGCTTTGCTTAACAACTGCAGCATTAAATTAATGACCACCATCAAAAAGATTGTAAAGTTGAGTCAGTCATTCGACTATTATGACTTTCAACCATGATAGGCAGGCTCCATTATGGTCATAGGTTAAGGACTAAGCTATAAATATTTTCTCAGTGATATGGGAATTATACCAAATAAATCTTTCCCACTTGCTAAAATAATGTCTCTCAGCAAAAGCAGAATACATTACATAGTAAGAGTGCCTTCAGTGCAAACTTGCCACAAAATGTCCTTTGGATCATACTTATCTTTCATCACCACAAAAAATCCAGGATAATTTTCTCTGCTTTTAGAAACTAAAGTAAACCACAGAAAGTTGCATCAGCTTGAAGGTCATGTCCCAACAAGCAGAAAACTTGACTATAACCTTTGTTTAACTACATTTGGGGGGAATACTCCAGAGTGTCATTTGTGAAGCTCAGCAGAAAAGGATTACTCTATGTAGAGCATAGTTTACAGGAGATCCATTTTGAAGATCCTTTATCATCAAACTCAGTCCTAGCTTTTATAAAACTCTCTTAATGTTCATTTTGCTTACGGAGAACTTTGCAAGTAATAGGAATATTTGCCCAAAGAACATATCTAGCTGTCACTTGTGCTTGTAAGAACACTTTTGTTGATATTATTTGTCCAACCAAATTCAGGAAGTTAGTGGCTGCAAATCAAGCGGTCCACGGCAATTGCGACCGAGATTCACTTTATTCCCACTTTTGAACAAACGCTCCTAAAATCAAAGGAAGTTATTTCACGCACAACCCAGCTCAATCTTTTATTTTATTTTATTTTGTCTTGTTTTATTTATTTTATATTTTATTTTATTTATTTATTTGTATGGCTGCCCATCTTGTCAGAGTGACTCTTGGGCATTTAACTATGATTAAAAACTCACAAGGAATACAACACCCATTGATGTAACCACTTCATGATTGTGGTTGTGTATATAATAGGAACAAGCAGGGACTCTGTAAGGCAAATAAAAAAAGTCAAATGGCATCCATGATTTAAACCCCTCCCTCCTTTTTCCTTTTATGTCACCATCTTCATTTTGTTTAAGTCTCCATGTGGACTGAAGGGCTGTGAATGAAAAGCTACAAAATTCTTCTCTTGGCTCCTGATTTGTTAAATGGCTTTTAAAAAAATTAAACAGTTAAGTAAGAGATTCGCATGCAACAAAGCAAAACATCAATTACTACCATTAAATGTATCTGCGGGAATTATTTCAGCCATTCAATGTTCTCACTAGGCATATGAGAACTAACTAACCAGAAATGAAAGAGAGGAGGAAATATTTTCTCACAAAATGCAAAGATTGTAGATCAAATAAAAACCGATGATCAAATCCCACTCTCACATAGAATATCCCAAATTCCAATATAATTATACATATTTGATTTGTTTATCCCAATTGGAATTTTGATTTTATACTATTGCTATTGTACTTTAAAATGTTCAATGATCAAGTATCAAACAAATAAAAAAGTGTTTGGAAGAAAGTTCAAGCAGCCAATTCAAGCATTTAATGTAATTCATATAATACATTGTCTATAGAACTTAATTTTTGCTATACCCTTTATATTAAAAAGGGCAATCAAGAAGAATGCTTGAAGAGTTTACAGCCAACCATTTAACTCTATAATTTATTTTCATTAATTTCAGTGGGTGCCATTCAAGATTAATCTTTCTAAGGATAAATTAATTAAAGTCCACATGTATTCATTTAATCATGCCTATCTGGTTTTGCCAAATATAATGAATAAATAATGAATTAATATTCATGTAATCCTAACTATGTTATACGACTGGAGTAGAAATAAGAACATTTGTCTTTGACATTTTGCTCACATGACTGCTTAAATATGTTGACTAACAAATTATTCTATTTTTTATTTTAGACCGTACAGAAGAAGAGGAACAGTGGTCAGATGACTTTGTAAGTTTCTTTCCCATTTGCAAATCTCAAGGGCATCAGCAGGGGCCATCAAAACCAAGAGAGCAGTTGTCCCAAAGAGCTTTTTGGCCAACAGGCTACAAAGACGTCCAAAGCCCAATTTTACTCCTAACAGGTTCATGCTATTGTATGCAAGCCATGATCCCTATTGTAAGCCAAAACACTTTTGCTAGCGTCTCGCCATCTAGAAATAGATGCAATACCCTGTCACCCAATGAGACTATGACTGACCATTCACATCTGAAAATAATGATTACAATCTGTGTGTAGAGCACAGAGATAAAATGATGGGACTTTAGGTAATATTTGGGTGTTATTAAAATAAGGGATTCTTTTAGCTGTTGAAACTCATAGCACATAATATATCGAACCATTTTTAAAAGTAGCATTTCACAGTTTCCTAAGAAATTCACAATCTTTTTCTGCCAGGACAGTGATTATGAAAATCCAGATCACCACTCGGATTCTGAGATGTATGTGGTCCCCACAGAGGAGAACTGTGATGACAGCTATGAGCCTCCTCCAAGTGAACATGAGCCAAAGACGGTCCCAATACCATTCACATGTGCTCAGGGTGTATATGCAGGTATGTGCATTATGTCCGCACTCCTGTTTCTCAAGATCAAAGTCAATGACATGGAATTCAAAGAAGCAGAAGAGTTTCAAGTGGAGGCAGAAGCTTTTTTAAGATTCTGAGAGGTCCAAGGGCAGAACATCCATTTGAGCATACATATACAGTCACGCTCAAACACATTTGCACATACATCAATTTTTTTTTTCATGGTTTTTGATAGATTATAGCCGATAACAAAATAATCAGGAGCAAGTGGAGAAACCTACAATGCAAAAATAATTCTTCCTATATATTTAAATAAATTTCACTGCCTAGAACAGGGGTGTCAAACTTAAAGCCCGCAGGCTGGATCCATCCCACAGGGTGCTTAGATCTGGCCCATGGAGCTGCTCTGGAAATAGCAAAGGGCCAGCCTGCGGTGCCTCTAACAGTGAAAACGGAGCTCAGGAGGGCCGCTTCCATTTTCTCTGGCAGAGGGTTGCAAGAGGCTGTCACAACCGAAAATGGAGCTCAGGACAGAGCCACAGGCACCCCTGACACAAGTGACGTCAAGCTGGCCATGCCCACCATGGTCACACCCACCCCGGTCCCCCCAAGGTCAAATACAACCCTGATGTGGCCTCAGTAAAATGAAGTTTGACACCCCTGGCCTAGAATGACAAATACTGATAAAAACACAACTTGATCAGTTTCAAGGCCGCCAAGATCAACGTGTTTAAAAACAAGGACCCAAATTAGTTCTACAAACCACCATAGATCATATAGCATGAAAAATCCTATCGTCCCCATTCCATGCAAAAGGGAAGTAAAAACTTTTGGTTTCACTTCACCCAATTCCCATCTGCGTCCTCACCTCCTTTTGCATGTCATGTACCAAATAACAAACAAAATTCCCAGCTGTTGAATCAACCTTCCTGTTGGCGGAGCTGAAGTCTAGGAACCATAAAGTTCCAGCAATATTAGATAGGTGTTCCTGAAAATGGAAGAATAAACCGACCACAAATCCACTGACTTTTACAATTGAAAATGAACTGTTTTTAATGCAGTCTCAAGTCCTGTGAAGAAATAAACTTGCTCTGTTCTTGCATATAATCATTTAATGTAATACGGACTTTCTCTTGCAGTCCAAACCAAATTCATATGGTTGTTGGTGCTATAGAACTTGTTACAGTTTAGTACAGAGGTGTCAAACTCATGACGACATGTTATCGTCATGTGACATATCACAACATTTTTCCCTTTCGCTAAACTGGGGATGGGCATGGCCAGCGTATGATGCATTCAGCCCCCAGGCCGCAAATTTGACACCCCCGGTTTAGTAGGATTCCATTCCAAGGAAATACAACTGCATGAAAATAATAATATTATTATTTTTTAATTATGCATACTTTTTTTTTCTACTGTCCACAGATGACAAACGATCTAGCCAACAGAAGACGTGGCCCTCACCTATTATGCCAAACCAATCTGCATCTCTATCAAAGAAACCAGCCACTTTGCCACTACCGCCATCTGCTGTTCAGAAGGCTAAACTCCCACCCAAGCGAATGGATGATGAGGTGACACTTCCCATTTTATACCCTCTGCATGTGTCTTCAGGGAGGTAACAGGCTGCCCCCTTTCTTCCTTGTAACCTATAATACAGGTAGTCCTCGACTTACAAACGTTCATTTAGCAACCATTCCAGTTGCAATGACACTGAAAAAAGTGGCTTACAATTGGTCCTCACACTTTCAAGAATTGTAGCATTCCCATAGCCATCTAAACAAAATGTGGGTGCTTCACAACCACTATGAATTTACAACAGTTGCAGGGTCTCAGGATTATGTGATCCCCATTGGAAGTCTTCCCACCAAGTTTCCAATAAGCGAAGTCAACAAGGAAATCCAGATTTGCTTAATGATGGTGTGATTCAGTTAACAATTGTTTGACAACCATGCCAAAAAAGGTCATAATATTAAACACAACTCACTTAACAGCCACCTTGCTTAGCAACCGAAATTCTGCTCCTAACTGGTCATAAGTTGAGGACTATCATAAAGCTGTTCATTGTAATTAAAACTCCTTTTTGAAAAAAATCTTTAAAGTGTTGGTGAATGAATAAATGGCACACGTCAACAGAATTTTTATCAGAGGATAATTAGGACTGCAGAAAAAAACAATTACTACCAACCTGATTTCAATTAAGGACCTGTATACTGCATGAGTCAAAAAGAGGGCTGTGAAAATATTTACAGACCCCTCACATCCTGGACATAAACTGTAACAACTCCTACCCTCAAAACAACACTATAGAGCACTGCATACCAGAACAACTGGACACAAGAACAGTTTTTTTCCTGAACGCCATTACTCTGCTAAACAAATAATTCCCTCAACACTGTCCAACTATTTACAAAGTCTGCACTACTATTACTATTAACCTTCTCATCACTCCTTATCAACCATCTCCTCCCACTTGTGACTGTATGACTGTAATTTTGTCACTTGTATCCTTACTATTTATATTGACTGTTTCCTAATATAATTTGATTGCTTATTATACCCTCTGACTATCATTAAGTGTTATACCTTATGATTCTTGACTCTTGGTGAATGTATATTTTCTTTTATGTATACTGAAAACTTGCACCAAGACAAATTCCTTGTGTGTCCAATCACACTTGGCCTATAAAGAATTCTATTCTATTCTATTTATACTGTATAATCCAGGAGGATAAAAACTTTATTAATAAAAGCAATCACACGTATCTAATATTTACAAAAGAATAGTAATCTAATATAGAAGCTCTTCTCGGTGAGATCTCAAAAGTGAAGATCAATCAGCCTTCCCGTATGAGATTAACTGGTAATGCTTTTGATAAGGTAGAAAAAATAGCAGTCAAAACTTGGTTATCTGGTTCAGTCAGAAAATGGACACTTTAAAGGTCCATTTATTTTAAAGTTGAAACATTAGCAATAGCACTTATACACTGCTTCACAGTGCTTTACAGCCCCTCTCCGAGCACTTTAGAAAGTCAATGTATTGCTCACAACAAACTGGGTCCTCATTTTACTGACCTCAGAAGGATAGAAGGCTGAATCAACCTTGGCCAGGATGAAAGGAATTGAACTCCTGGCAGTGAGCAGAATTAGCCTGCAATACTAAATATTAATCATTGTACCACCATGGCTCATTAGGACGTGCATAAAATTTTACTGAACATAGAGAGGAAAGCATTTATTTGCCTTACATTAAACATGCAAATATTAAATCATCACTGTGTTTTCTTTTAGGCAGATTATGTTGTGCCAGTTGACGATGATGAAGACAATGAAGATAATTATATAGAACCCACAGAAGAAAGCACTTCACAATCTGCAAAACGTAAGGTTTTGAATGATTTTCTTTGCAACTTCAGAAAGACAGGGATGTGACTAAGGCATTGACTGAAATATGTGAAATATACACAGGGAGCTATTTTTGAAAAATCTGCTATCAGACTTTTGTATTCAAATTAAGTTTTCCTTTACTTATGAGAAGGTAAGGACTTTAAAAGGAAGAGTGGAAGACTGGGTAAAGAATTAGGGGCAAGTAAAAAAATAGCTTCTGTGAGAAATAAAAACAGTGAGAAACTAGAATCCGCAGCTTTTTAATAGAAATTTCTTGGGATTTGGCAGATATGTTACTTTCATTGTATAACATTTTATGCTGTAGGGTAGTATTTTTTAAACTTTGAAATTTAGGGTGTGTAGACTTCAAATTCCAGAATTCCCCATGTCGGTGAGGAATTCTGGGAGTTGAGGTTCACATATCTTAAAGTTGTCAAGTTTGAAAAATACTGCTCTACGGTTTACGGTGCTTCGGATTCAGAGGTAAAAAAGTGTTTCATGGAGCAAAAGGAGAAATTCATAGCATACACGTCCTTCAGTACCTGGAATCATACATACGGGTGCAGCTGCTTTCAGGAGCTGTGGACAGGTGTCACATTTCTATCTCTACACTCCTGAAAGAACCTTCACCTTTATATCCAGGGTAATTTCATAATCCTTCGCTTTTTTGGAAATATAAATTTGGAAAGATGATGAAAATCATCTTGAAAATGATCTCTGAACATATTCACCCTTTTGAAAAAGCAACCTGAATTTTCAATGGAACAAGCAAAGTATACTGTACCTTAGGTAATTGATCAGCATGAGAGGTTAAATAAACTGTTTCTGGATTTTGACTTTGATCATTTTTAGCACCTGTGGTGAACAGATCAACCAAGCCTCCCTGTTCTGTGCCATCACCTTCCACACTAGGTAAGAAAAATTTGCATTTATCTTCCCCAAATCATGCAAAAACGCAATCAGTGGGTTGTAAAATAAATTCAGCTTTAATTCTAAACAACCAAATTGGTTGCATTCCCTTAAAAAAAGCAGAATCCAAAAGGGAAATGTCTTATACATTTTAAGAATGTTTCCCCATAAGTACTCCAGACAGTTGCTGTACATAAGACACCAGACTAGAAAGCTCCTCCCCTTTTAACATGCAGCAGTACCATACACATGTACAAAGGGACAGGATTTTGATCACATTGTTGGAACCACAGCCTTGTCTGGTTTGAATCTTTTCTCCTGCAGATGCTGCTGAATGCAGGATTAGAAAAGAAGCCCAAGCCCAGGCATGATATCCTGTCTTTAGTGAAACAATGATGAACACAATGTATATTTAGCATGACTTGCAAATATGTAATATTTTCTTCAAAGCCATCTCTTAAGGATGCAGTTCTGTTTATTCAGAAATTATTTTCATTGAATGTGAAAATATTTTAATTCCTAGCAATCCATTAAGAAATAAAGTAAAGACTATCCTTGAGTCAGTTCCTGCTTATTGCATTGAAGACGTTTTCTTGGTAGCATTGCAAAAGTGGTTGGCCCTTGTCTTCTTCTGGGATGTTCTTTTGTTGCCTCAGAATTTGGCCAATTCAGAAAGCTAAGCAGGTCCTTTGAGATCACTAGGAAATCTCAGGGTTAGACTGGGAAATCAAAAAACCTAACTGGAAGAAGGTATAGGCAAGCATATCTATATTCACATCCACAAAATCACCAGAAAACATGGTGACTATATAAAGGATTGCACTGTTTATCTAAAAATGAAATATTTGTGTCATTCATGTGCCTAGTTTTGGACAGAAATTGTTTATTTTTGTTTCTACCCTCTTGTCTGCAGATGTATATGAAATTCCTGAGGAAGAGGTAAGATGCTGTATTTATTTTTTTTAAAAGACTCACCTGTGCAGGAAGAGAAGAAATATTCAGAGCAGAAAGAGGGAAATAACTCTTTGTGGTACATGAGTATACAAGAGTAATATCATAGATATGTTCAAAATTGCATTTTATATATAGCATTTAAGGACGCCAAATGCAATTTTCATCTCCTTTCATAAAATGGCACCAATGAGATCCATTTCTACGGAAAGATGAGAATATCAACTAAGTTTAAATCTTACTTGTTTTGCAATAATAACTCAAAGAAAAATATGTTAATGATATTTTTGAGTTTTCTAGGATAAAATATTAATAGCAAAAGTTTGAATCAGCAAATTTGATGTATTTATTTGATCTGATTTTGAAATTCACTATAGAAGGGATATTATATTTCAGTAATATGAGGTAGTTTTCGTAGCATCTCCTGCAAATTGACAAGAACTGGCATTTTAGGGGAAATGTTACTTAAGAAAATTAAAAACCTAATGCAATTTGTAAATACTAATCTAATTCATTTTCTCCAGCAGAAGTCATCACCTCCATTACTCAGGTAACTTATTGTTCTCCCTGAAATTATAAGTAAATGTTGCTACATAGTAAAGGTTACTTCCTCAATTTATTTTCTCCTTAAAAAAACCTCTTAATCTAAGGTAGATAATTGTAATTTTACGATACAGCGGTATTTTAGTACAATGATGTCTTGCAAAATAGCTAATATGAGGTCAGGCAAGAGACAATTAATGCTAGAATTCGAATATGGCTATAACCTTTGATAAACCCAGCTTTTTCCATGTGCTGCTTCTAAGTCTCCATCTGCACGTTGTACATATCACAATGAATATCTGATTCCAAAGCTTCACACTGAAATTAGGTACGTTAATTCTACATAATCCCCCAACAACTGATATTTGGAGAACTGTAGGAGGTAGAGAAATGTAGGAGAAAGAGTGGTGGAGACTAGGGATGGAATCAAAAGAGCAATCAGCCTGGAGTCACTATGTGGGCACAAATGGACGAAGTACAACCCCTCTTGAATTCCGTTAACCTTTACATAGCATCAGAATATTGCTTACTGTTAGTTGACTAAAATCCTGTGCATAGGCATAAGCAATACATTAGTTTAATTGGAATGCAATGTGTGACCTTGGTCTTTTGCGCCTCACATTAATATAATCAACTAACGGTTAGCACTATTTTGATGCTATAAAAGGATTAACAAAATTCAAGAGGGCTTGAATTTAGTTCATTTACGGCTATGTAGTGACTCTTGGCTGATTTCTCTTTTGACTCCACCCTCCAGCTCTGCCACTCCTACATTTACACAGAACTTCCAGGCATCTGTGGGGAATATGACTTAGAAATGTAGACTTGTGTGAAAAGCCTATTTGTATTTTTTGTCCCTAAGGATATCCAAGCCGCTTCCTCCCAAACCAGCTTTGAGGCCATCTCAAGAACGAAGCATACTTAAAGAATCCTCCACAACCGATACGTTTAAATCAGACAGGTAAGTTTTCAGTTTTAAAAACTTGCTAATGAATAGAATGCATGTTGAGCATTTAATGTGGCTTTGTGAGTAGTGTTCCACTTTGACTAGGAAGAATTGAACTTTTATACATGCCTAAAGAACTTTGAGTCCAAGTTTAAATGTGGCCTCGTTTAGGAACAGATAGAACATTTAAAAAAAAAAAAGGCTAGATCCCATGAAACCAATCTAAATCAATTATTTACCATAAGACACTGCCATTTTGAGTGTAAGGAATCAAAATTCCCTAGGCTTTACAAGCTGTGCTGATCTGGCATTGGTCTTCATCCAATTGGGGGACTAATTCATTTTACAATCTATGGACTTCCTCAGTGTCGGGAGTGCTAGAGCTGAAACCACATTTGTGCTTTAGGTAAAATAGCACTGTCTGCATGCTCTCTGAAACACAATAAAAATGGAACAGCTTTCTGGACCTGATCTATTGATTATAGTTCTCATCAACCCTAGATAGAAGTGTGCTGTGGTAGCTGATGATGATGTGGGTTATATTGTAGGTGATGGAATGTATATGCTATCCCTCTTGGAGGGGTACCAGGTTTAGGAACTGAATTTAACATAGCCCCTTTTTAGAGAACCCAGCTCAGTTCCCACTGGGAAAATACTCCTAAAAGCAACTATTGGAAAACAGATACTTGCAGTTTTATTTAAAGGAGAAAAATAAAGACTAAAATATTTCTTATTCCTGTTGGGCATCATACCTGATATAGTAAAAGAAAGGCATATTTAATAGTACTTTTGTTAACAGTGGACAGAATCATATTTGCAAAACATTGTAAGGGCGAGGAGATCCCCACAGAAGAAAAGATAATAACACAAATGTTAGTATGTGCAAAAATGAATAAACTAACATTTGAAATTAAAGAAAAGGAAGACACTAAATATTTTGAAATATGGGATCTGTTGGTTAAATAAGAGAATCAGGAGTAAGAAATTCAAAGATTACAAGAGAACGATTAATCTCATGATCAGGGTTGTTTATTGTAACTTATTAATTGTGATTAATTTTAATTAGTTTTGCTATTTACCAATGGTAAATATTTACCAGTATTTACCAATGTTATGAGGGAAAAGCACTGTTATCATGAAAATATAATTAGAGAAAACCATTACTATGATCATGACGAATATTATTCCCAATAAATGTAACCAGGCAACACACTGTATATATGGCTTTTGAATGCGTTGCTCTTTCTTTTTATTTATATATTAATAAAAAATGTTTTTTAAATATTTCCTGTGCTTTCCAGAAACATTTTACCACTTCCAAGGCACCGCCCTTCACCAAAAGCTGTAAGTATTTCACATCCAAGTTCATAATGCAATATGAACACTCTGGACTATTGTAATGTGCTCTAGATGGGGCTGTCCTTGAAATGTATCCAGAAGCTTTCGTTGCTTCAGAATGCAGCGGCCCGCACAATTTTGCGTAAGCATGTAACACCAGTTTTGCGAGAACTATACAAAATGCTAATCTACTTCTGGGTATATTTCAAGGTCCTGGTTATCACCTTTAGAGCCCTACATGGCTTGGGGCCAGGCTGCTTGAAGGACCATCCTCTCTCCCATTACATCCGCTTAGCCCAGCAGGACAGGAAGGCAGGGTATGTTGCAGGTCCCATCAGATAGGAATGCATAAATGGTAGGACCATAGAAAAGGGTCTTCTCAGTGGTGGCCCCTTCTCTAAGGAACATGATTCCTCCAGAGGTAGGATTGGTTTCTGACTCGCTGCTTTTCTGAAAGGCTCTGAAAATGTGCTTTGATAGCAGGCCTGGTGACGATGGAGATGGGGATGATTGAGTGGTTGATTTGACCAGGGGTGGTGGATATGGCAAGTATGTTTATTATGTTGTAGAGTTTTAATATTGTTAGCAACTGGAATCACTTGTGTCTGAGTTGGGTGGCCATATAAATCTGCTTAACAAATAAAGTGATAAAGATACAATGAGGTTCCACAAGTAGGGTAGGGTAAAGTAGAACAGAACAGAACAGAACAGAACAGAACAGAACAGAACAGAACAGAA
>BLBF01000016.1:30939888-31015880 GCA_015471245.1 Laticauda colubrina | reverse complement strand
AGAATAGAATAGAATAGAATAGAATAGAATAGAATAGAATAGAATAGAATAGAAGCTGGAAGGGACCTTGGAGGTCTTCTAGTTCAACCCCTTGCCATGACTCAGTTAGCCCAAACTCCAGGATAATTTAAATATCCTGTCTTGCTCATGCCTAGATATATGCATAAAAGCCTTCTTTGTCAGAGTCTTATTTATTTTTATTTATTTATACTTCATATTTCTTAATCACCCATCTCCCTCAGATTCTTATGTCCTGTGTCCAGATCTGGAATGGCTGCCATTTAGGGTTTACAGAAACTGGAACAAACCGCACTTCAAAATCCAATTTTCGCAAAGCCATTACAGTGTTTATGCTGGATTAACAGCAACCCTGTTTTAAACATTTCTGAAAGAGGGATTGGGTGGTAGGCCAAGCTCACTAATTGGGGCTTTTTATTTTGGTGCCATTTGAACACAGGGCTTAATAAAACAAATGTTTTTCAAACTGACCATTGTTTTTTCTATAGCATGTAAAGCTATTTTCCAGAGGATGACGCCCTTTCAGTTCAACTCAAAAACTCTGAAAAGTATCATTCCCTACAGTGTAGTTTAGAGTAGTTTAATTAAGAATTTTATTGGCTCCAGATTTTATCTTCCTGCAGCTTAATGCTGTGGGTCTTCTGATCATATCTCACTGAAGGTATACCACCAGGTTTCCCAACCTTGACCCCCTCAGATGAGCGGACTTCAATTCCCAGAATCCCCAGTCAGCTTAGAATCAGAATTTCAGAGGATTCCCTATCTTGAACTTCATAGACTTATACATGGCTGAGAAGGGATCTGCCAAGGTAGTTGAAAAGCTGATGAGTAATATGTTGACTCTGTCCAGAGCAGGAAATGAGCTAATGAATCATAATGGGGAGCCAGCAGAAGCTTCTCACAACATTAAAATGAAAGGAACAAGCTTGGCAAGAGAAGACTAATTCATTGAACTAACTAGGATGCTAGAGATTTGTAAGCAGATCAATCCCAAAGGCATAGAACGATTACAAAAAAATGGGGCAAAGTCACACAACTTGCTCATGCAGAATGTCCATAAATGTGCAAGCATTTCTGAAAGTTAAGCCTGTGTACACAAACTAGTCTGCTGACCAGTTGGATCGATTAACTACCTCAACATTTCTAAGGTTTTAGTTTTAATATGAGAGGCAGTTTTATCTAATGGTTGAAGCACCAGGCTACCAAAGAGAAGCAACCTAGAAGTAAGGAGAAATTTCCTCACAGTGAGAGCAATCCACCAATGGAATAGCTTGCCATCAGAAGTTGCGGGTGCTCCATCACTACAGGCTTTCAAAAAGAGACTGCAAATCATTTGTCTGAAATGGTACAGGCCAGAGTCTCCTGCTCAAGGAGGGGGTTGAACTAGAAGGCCTCCAAGATCCCTTCCAACTCTCTTATTCTATGTTCTATAAATCAGAAGATTGTGAGTTCTAGTTCTGCCTTAGCCATGAAAGCCAGCTGGGTGGTCTCTCAGCCCAACTCACCTCACAAGGTTGTTGTCGTGGGGAAAATAGGAGGAGGATTTGCTGGATATATTCACCACCTTGAGTTCTTCATAAAAATAATAAATAGCAGAATACAAATAAATAAATATTGATGCTGCTGTTTATTGATGTCTATGGAGATTCTCAGTCATTCAGGTCATGGTTGTCCCAAAGGTGCTTTTTTCAAGAGGCAACTGGACTTTCCGGTTTTTCTTTGAAGACGTTTCACTTCTCATCCAAGAAGCTTCTTCAGCTCTGAATAAATCCTTCCATTCCCCACCATCCAGTCAGAGCTGAAGAGGCTTCTTGGATGAGAAGCGAAACGTCTTCAA
This sequence comes from Laticauda colubrina, assembly GCA_015471245.1. Classification (NCBI taxonomy): domain Eukaryota; kingdom Metazoa; phylum Chordata; class Lepidosauria; order Squamata; family Elapidae; genus Laticauda; species Laticauda colubrina. Next base: position 31,014,025 of record BLBF01000016.1, on the reverse strand, counting down.
AGAAAAATAAGAAAGTCCAGTTGCCTCTTGAAAAAAAGCACCTTTGCTGTTTATTGATGTTTTTATTGATTTTGTGTAGAACTATAATTAATTAATTAATTTGATGATGACATCTTCATTAAGTCATATAATAAAAATAAATAAGTATTTTTGCAACACAGTTATCACAATACCTGAATTACAATTTGCCCAGAGATGTTAAATAATGAGAAAACTATTTTAATTTCAGGATCCAGAGGTCCTTGGAGTGCAAAATGATGGAAGTAAGAATATTCTGCCTTAAAGCCAAATGTGCAGTGACTTCTAAGATGACTAGGAACACAAAAGCTGCTTCCAAATAGCAGTGTTTCATGTTGACTTTATCATTTCATGTGATCCTTCCTAAGAGTGTGTAGGAAGAAAGCCACTGCATCTGTCTATCAAAGTGCAGTGATTTTGTTGACAGATCTTTCTGAGGTTTTCTTAGATTTGCTTGAGCTTTTCATTTTTGCCATAATGTTTTTTAACAGATGAGGAACCTGTGACCTGATGTTGTTGAACTACAATTCTCACCTACCCTGATGTACATGATCGGTGGTGAGAAACGATCATATGAAAATTGTATTCAGCAACATAAAGAGAACCATAGCTCCATGTTAGCTTCAAAAGCTGGTTTAATGTAGCAGATAAGAATATGTCAGTTGTGGAATGTTTGCTTTGAATTTCACCCTTTCCACAAATATAACCTTAGATCAGTATTTCTCAACCTTGGTAATTTGAAGATATGTAGATTTCAACTCCCAGAATTCCCTAGCAGCATGCTGTCTGGGAAATTTAGGGTGTTGAAGTCCATATATCTTCAATTTGCCAAAGTTGAGAAACACTGCCATAAACAAATCATTTTCTCCCTGTGCCTCTCCCTACCATGTTAAGGGAATAATAATGTTAACATACTACAATTGAGCCATTGCTCAAATGATAAAATAATATGAAATGCTTGAAAGTTTCTGTATTTTTGATCCATAATTGTAGCTGTATGTGGATAATACTCCAAATGTTTCTGGTAAATGCTGTATGATGGTATATGGTAAAACTTTTATTTTATGAGCCTCCATTCAGTGGACTTTGGATACAGCAGTTTAAAATTGCATTTGAACTGTTTCACAAAGCAATGTTTGTGCAGTTTATGTAAACTGGAATTTAATTGACATTTGGCTTTAATAGACATAGCTTCTTCCCACTTTGTCTATAAAATAATTTTTTTATTGTGTGTTACATTATCAAGATACTTTAATAATTTTGACCATTACGTTTTAGGTGTTTTGAACTGTACTGGGCAAATCCTACCAAAAGGAGATTCATACATATTGCCGATTTTTCCAATACAGTTTGGTCAGTGGATTTGCACAGTTCTGATTTTTAGTGGCTTTCTTATACTCAAAACAGTAGCAGCAGTAGTCTAAATTTTAGAAACTTAACCTTTTGTTAACCAACAGGTGCATTGAACTAACTACTGTATTTGGATTTTTAGACAATACCAGCAATAATGCTGCAGAATTTAAAATTCCTTCTGTTAATGTTCCATCTCCATTTCCCAGGATCACGTAAGTGTTAAAAAAAAAAATTCCTTCTTACTATAGAAACTGTTACAGAGTTTTTGTAATCCTTAAATGCAGTATTTACAGAAGCAATGATATGGGTTGTAATCATTTTAAACACCATATTATTGAAGTAGTTAACTACTCTGATAGATTGGATAGATGTAAAGAAAGGTTGTGTATATTTTAAGCGCCTCTGGGAAGGCAATGTGCAAAGTCTGTGATGCACATTTTTAAAAAGGGACAGGGCTTTGATCATTTGGTCACAGTTGCCATCTTGATTTTTTTGACCCATTGTCCAACTTGACATTTGTTCACCCCTTTCCATCTCGGCTTTGTTAACACATGTTTCATCATGTTTAACATAGTTTAATATCAATAATTCTAATCTTTTCTGGTACAAATCTCTGAACTCCTTGGACTGATCTGATATCAAGACCACCCCACAGTACAGTGTCATACTTTGGGAGGTGGGCAGCCTGATAGAAGCACTGCTCAAATTCCAAAGCAAATTGGCTTGTTTGGAGAACAGGCTAACACTGAGATGGAGTTAGCCACATAGACAACTAGCCAGATGTGTCTGTCATTCCTCCTCTTCTATGTAAACAGAGGCAAGAGGATTTCCTTTCTCTAGGAACTGCCATTTTTGCTCTGATGGCAGCTCAGTTGATTATTGTAGACTCCTTCTTGCTTGCAGGGAGGGACACTAGCATTCCTTGCTTCTTGTCAGGATTCTGGAGTTGCCCGAAGGAAAGACAATGAGAGAACCAACTTGAAAATGGTTTGGAGAGATCAAGAAATGGAAATAGCAATAGCATTTAGACTTATATACAGCTTCATAGTGTTTTACAGCTCAATCTATAACCAGTTTACAGAGTCATCATACTGCCCCCAACAATCCGAATCCTCATTCTTACCAACCTTGGAAGGATGAGAGGTTGAGTCAAATTTTAGCCAGTCAGGATCAAAGGAATCAAACTCCTGGCAGTGAGCAGAATTAGCCTGCAATACTGCATTCTAACTGCTGCACCATCACGGTCCTATGGTACTATGTACTGTATAAGCCAAACCTCAACTTACATAATTAGGGTTTCCAGTAGTAAGCAAGAGAGTTGTCAAGACAGTGGTGTCCAGTTTTACAACCTTTTTTGCCATTGTGGTTAAACTAATTATATCATTATTAAGTGAATCATGCAGTCATTAAGCAAACCTGGATTGCCCTGTTGACTCTGCTTTATTAGAAGGCAGCTAGGAAGATCACAAATGGCAATTACTGACCCTGGGACATTACAAATATGCAGGTTGCCAAGCGCCCAGATTTTGATCATGTGCACAACTGCAGTAATCATAAGTATGAGATCAGTTGTAGGTGTCGAATGACTGGTTTTAAGTCATTCAGAAGGACCTTTGAATCCAAGCCTAATGCTTTCCCCACACAGATTGTACCAATGAGAACGATACACCCTGTGCTTATAAATTGTGTGGTTGTCAGAGCTAGCTAGCTTCACTTTCTCATGCATTGTATCAGTATGGAGGCAGTATGAGAGATTTCCGCTTAGAGAAGTGCAGGAAACAGACTTGCATAAAGAAATATAGGCATCCAAATGTGGGTGCTCATAAATTGGATCATGAGGAAGAAGACTGCAAAGCAAAGGGAAGTTTAATAACACTCTTGCATTCATATATTTTTTTCTGCAGAAAAAAGCAAATGAATCCTGCAATACCGCTGGTAAGTTTGTGTTTTTAAAATTGTCACACTGAAGAGTCAGTCTAAAAGCAACCTAAAATAATTATATCACCACTTTGTTCAATCTATATATCTGTTTATATACAGTATGTGCATATATACAGTATTTTTTTATTTTGCATTCTGTTGGATTAAATCAATCATATTATTCCTTTTTTATATATTACTGGAAATGCATCATTCATTACAAAACAATCTGGAATTTTCAGTGATATATAAAATTGCACAGCTAAATTGCAGTGCTGAATTATAAGAAGTTTTATATAATAAACACTGATTCAAGCATAGAAAATGAGCAGACATAGTACAGGTGTCATATCTATCTATACATACACACACACATACACACATACATTACTTTTAATAAATAAACTCATTATCAACTTGAAACAAAGTACATAACAAATTAGACAGAGCCAAAAGAATTGGCAAGCAATGGCAGAATTCTATTTTAGCAAAAGTTTCAGATGAAATCTGGGAACAGACCAGTGATATCTGTTAATTGTGGTCGGTTAATGTAAACTTGGTTCAATTACAGCAGGACTATCCCAACAGATGATGGATATAAGAAACAAGCAGTGATTCTAATACTTGTTTACAAAGGTTGATCTCCCATTTCTGTGATTAATATTCAGGATTATATATTGTTAAAACATACTGACTTAATTGGAGCATTTTTTTGTTACTACATTACCTAGTGTAGCAGAGTTCTTCAATTTTAACATTTATATCTCTCTGCTTATGGTTGCTAAGTGGCTAAGACACTGAGCTTGTTGATCAGAAAGGTTGGCAGTTTGGCGGTTTGAATCCCTAGCCCTGAGTAATGGAGTGAGCTCCCATTACTTGTCCCAGTTTCTGCCAACCTAGCAGTTCGAAAGCATATAAAAATGCAAGTAGAAAAACAGGGACCACTTTGGTGAGAAGGTAACAGCGTTCCATGTGTTCACTGGAACATTTAGTCTTCTTCACTGTTTAGTCATGCTAGCCACATGACCATAGAGACGTCTTCAGACAGCGCTGGCTCTTTGGCTTTGTAATGGAGATTAGCACTGCCTTCTAGAGCTGGAAACAACTAGCATGTATGTATGAGGGGAATCTTTACGTTTACCTATCTCTGTGTTGACCTGTTCCTTAATATGGATTTTGACATTTTTTCCTGTGACCAGGGCCAAAAGTCTTTTTCAATATAGTTTCTGTTCATATTGAAGAATCAATTATAATCTTGATTTGACAATCATCAAACCTTTAAATTGTTTTCTGTTTATTTTCTGTTTTGAATGATACACATTATGATTTAGGGTAGATTCCACTGCTAACATAATGAATATGGAACGGCTAATAAGACAATTGCCTAGTGTCCAAGCTACAATTTGCTACAATGAATATAAAATTCACTAAACTTTATTGTCAAGAGTGCAAAGTAAAAACAATAATTCTAAATGCTCTAGCCTACTAGAGCTACAGAGAGTTTTAATTTCCAGATGTGATTCAAAGATGGCTACATAAAATATACTGGTTGAACTTATTCAAGAAAAAAAATCAAATTTAAGCCCATGTCACACTGGCCAACGGATGCAAAAAGGACACAGCGGACGAGCAAAATGTTCCATCCATTGTTATCCGCTCTTAAAAGGGGCAAAAATTTGCATAACCGGAGCAGATAACACGGACGTGGGGAGGATGCAGGGCGGATGCAAAGCGGATGCAGAACGGAAGCCCAGCGGATGGAAGCGGATTGCGCAACCTCAGGGCTTCCGGGGGGCCTCAGCAAAGCGGACGCGGAACGGATACAGTGGATGCAGAGCGGACGCCGAGCGGATGAAGCGGATGCAGAGCGGAAGCCTAGCGGATGCACAGCGGAACGGATGCCGACCATTAATTGCGCATGCGGGGGGGAAGTACTACGTAAGCCTCCCGGATATAAAGGGAAGCAGCTCGCACATGGCCAGCATTCCGAGGAAAAACCTGCTGCTGAACACTTCGAGTTCCTTGCCTGCTCTGCCAGCCTGCCTTCCAGCCAGCCTTGGTGCCTGCCTGCCTGCCTGCCTTCCTGCCAGGCTTTCTGCCAGCCTTCCTGCCAGCCTTCCTGCCAGCCAGCAACCCCACAACCATGGGGCGGAAGCGAAAGCCTCAGCAACCTGCCGCCATCCCTGGCAAGAGGGACAGGGCCAACCTCCCGCCCCCTGCCCCTGACTCTGCTGGTGCTGGGGCTTCTGCTGAAGCTGCTCCTGGCGGTGGTGCTTCTGCTGGCGGTGGTGCTTCTGCTGGTGCTTACTCTGTTGAAGCTGCTCCTGGTCCTGCTCGACCTGCTCGTGCTCCTGGACTTGCTCATCCTGCTCGTGCTCCTGGTCTTGCTCATCCTGCTTGTGCTCCTGGTCCTACTCGTGCTCCTGGACTTGCTGGCCCTGCTGGTGCTTACTCTACTGCTGCTGATCCTGGTCCTGCTGGTCCTGCTGCTGCTGCTGCTGCTGATGATGATGATGATGATGATGATGATGATGATTATGATCCTGCTGGTGAGGATGATGCTGCTGATTATGATCCTGCTGGTGAGGGTGATAATGATGATGATGATGATGATGATGATTCTGCTGGTGCTGGTGCTGGTGCTGCTGCTGGTGGTGTGGAGGAGCAGCCCCTACTACCTGGGAGCCCCTCTGATGAGGGCCCATCTGGTCCAGTCAAAGGGAGGAAGAGGCGTATGCGACAACGGGAGAGGAGGCAATACTCCATTGAGGAGGCGCACGAGGATGAGGTGTTGGAGTGGCTGAGAGAGAACGACTATCTGTGGCGGAAGGGACACCAGCTGTACAGGGACACCAAGCGGAAGCAGGCTGCTTGGAGAGAGAGGGCGGAGAGTATGGGTTACACTTCAGAGGTGCTCCTCGGCTGGTGGAAGCACATGCACACCTGGTACGGGAAGCTGCACCTGAAGAAATCTGGCCAGGCCACTGTGAAGCTGACAGACAGAGAGACCTATGTCATGGCCAGGTGCAGCTTCCTGGAGGGTGAGGTCCACCACCGAGGAGCACCAGCAGCCCCTCTCACGACCCTCTCTCTCCGGCAGCCTGCTAAGAGCCAGTCCTCTTCCGGCCAAGAGTCAGTCCCTGTCTCTAGGCAGTTTTCTGTGGAGCGTGCCACGGCAGAGAACCTGCGGACAGGTGTGGTAAGCGTGGTGGAGTGCGTAGAGGACTCCCTGGTGCGGTGGGAGAAAGGAGACATCGAGTCCAACACACTCCTAGCCGCATCCACCCCCACCAGCTCCGCCTCCGCAGAAAGGCAGAGAGCCGGACAGCTGGAGGGGCAGAGCCACAAAAAAATTTCCTGCTGGAGATCAGGGACACCATCCACACCAGCATAGATCTCCTCTCTCAGCTGGCCCACACCAACTCCTCATCCTCCAACCGCAAGCCCTTCCTCACCTATGTCAACCAGACCCTCAAGGAAATGGCAGATCCACAGTACCATCTGGTGAAGGACCAGATCACCAACTGCTTCACAATCCTCCAGACCCAGAGGAACCTGCTCCCACCCAGCCCAGGTCTTCTCCTCCACCCCAGGTGATATCCCTCCCATTCCAAGGCTTCCCACAGGCCCTCACCTACCAGGGCTACGGCTACCAGGAGGTTCAGCAGCACAGGAAGCAGCCCTTCCCAGTCCAGGCACAGAGTCATCAGGCGACACCGTTGCCACCTGTTTCACTGATGCCATCGATGCCACCCACGACAATGATGCCACCGACGACAGCGATGCCACCCACGCCAGTCCTCACCCAGCTGCAGAGCAGAAAGCCCCACTACACTACTCCTTCCTCCACCCCACAGCCAAGCCCGGCCTCAGTACATCTGTCATCAGTACTGGGGCTGACACCCCATGGCATGGAGGAAGGACCTCTCAGCTCCACGGGGCTGAGCCAGCTGTCCGAGAGCTTTCTCAACACACCGTCCCCTGTTGTCCTCTCAAGGCCAGGCACTCCAGCACCACCCATCACCACAGCACCTGGACCCTTCACCCCTGAGACTGGGCACACCTCCGAGTGACCAAGAAGAATGCCAGAGACCAGGTAGCTGGCTACCTGTGGACTTTATTTGGACACTTGACTTGGATCATTTTTTTTTACAGCTTGTTGTTCAATAAAGCATAGTGGGACTGTATGGTCTACCCTCCCAGGTGCCACACCTAGGGCCCTTTTTTATCAATAACAATGTAAGCATTGATCCACACATTTGAACACAAACACAACTCTTTATTAAACGCCCTATTCATTGTAGGCCCACCCAACATACATGGCCCAATCTCATCCATGTGATGAGACAGGCTGAAGGAAGCATCCATTAAGCACCTACCATCCTGTCTTGCCACTCCACCGCTCCAGCTGGGGAGTTGCACCAGTGTTTCAGGAGGTTGCGCTGCTTCTTCCCTTCCCGTGAGGCTCTGTTGTGGCCTTGCACATCCTGAGTGTTGATTAGGTTTCGCCCTTGCTTCCATTCCCCAGGCTCCATGTCCCCATTGCCTTGTTGACGGTCCACGAGCCTGTTCTGCAAGACTGGGTAGCGGGTGCGCATGAGATTGTGCAGGATGTAGCAAGCTTCCACGATCCTCCTCACGGTCTCTGGGCGATGCTGCATGGTGGTGAGAAGTACCTGGAACCTATTGGCCAGGATGCCAAAGGCGTTCTCCACCACCCGCCTTGCCCTAGACAGCCTATAGTTGAAGATCCTCTCTTCACGGGTCAGGAGTCTGGAAGTGTAGGGCTTCATGAGGTAGGTTCTGAGGGAGAAGGCGTCATCCCCCACGATGAAGTAAGGCACATCTTGCATGTCGTTGGGCAGGGGGTCTGGATCTGGGAAGCCCATGATGAGGTTGCCTTCCAGCCTCTCCTTGAGGTGACTGGCGTTGTATACCTGGGCATCTGAAGATGAGCCGTAGCCTGAAGCATTGATGTACATGAATTTGTAATCAGCATCAACCATGGCGAAGAGGATGATGCTGAAGGAGCCCTTGTAGTTGAAATAAGTGGAGCCCGACTTGGCTGGAGCTTTGCAGGCCATGTGCTTCCCATCTATGGCTCCAACGGTGTGGGGGAAGTTCCACCTCTGATACCACTGCTCTGCAACTTTCTTCCATCCTTCTTCAGTGGAGGGACACTGGAGGAGCTCCTCCTTGTATTCTTCGATGATGGCCTGCACCACTTCTCTGACCACAATGCTGATGGTGTTGTGTGGCACCCTCCAGCCGTACTGCATGCTTTTGTTGGTGGTCCCTGAGGCCAGGTGGCGCAGAGTGAGTGCCACCTTGAGCCCAGGTTCCAGGCTGGGCCGGAAGTTGGTGTTTGCCTTGGTCACCCTGGGTGTCAGCCACTGCACGACTTCATCAAAAATGGCTGGAGGCATCCTCATGAAGTTCTGGAACACCCGAGTGTCTTCGTTCCTGAGCTCCACCATCAGCTTGTTGTACAGTCCGTATTCTGCTCTTCTCCCGATCCATCTTCAGACCCAGACGCTTCCTGGCCGTCTCTTTTTCTTCCCGTAGTAGAGTTCACAGAGCCTGTAGATGGCTTCGTACTGTTGCAGAAGGATGGTGGCTGCCAAAAGGACTGTGGTACGATCCATGGTGGACATGACTGGATGCTGTGGAAGAGGAAGAGTCAGATGAAGGCTGCAGAGGTCTGCACAGGTGGGCTGCTGATCTGAAAGTGAGATGCAGATGAGTTGCTCCCCCTTTTTATAGGCAGTATAGGTGTCCCTTTGCATCCTCTAGGCATCCTCTAGGCATCCTCTAGACATCCTTAATATCCGAGATAGGTCCCCTCTGCGAACGTTTTTTCCGCTTTAAACGCTTTGCTTCCGTGCTGCATCCGTTCTGCATCTGTTCCGCGTCTATTCCGCTTCCTCCCTGCGTCCGGGCGGATGCGAGTTGCGCGGATGCGCAGCAGACGCCAAGCGGATATAGTGGATGCGCAACGGATGCATAACGGATGCGTAGCGGATGTGTAGCGGATGCAGAACGGACGAACTGGATACATTTTCCACGCAAAAGTTTTAGGCAGCCCAAAACTTTTGGAGCGGATGAAACGTCCATAAACGGATGCTGGACGGATAGAGAGGAAGCCAAACGGAGGCAGTGAGTACATCGCGTTTTCGAACGGATGGCAAGGTTTTTTGTCCATTTTACATCCTCTTTGCATCCGTTGGTTCAGTGTGACATGGGCTTTAGAAATTGATTTGATACTTCAATTGCTTTTTGTCAGGGAAATCAAGGGGGTGATCCAAACAATCAAGATAGCAGCCCTGACCAAATGAATGAAACCCCACCCCTATTTGTGTGGTTATATCAAATTGATTTAGAATGACAGCTTGAAACTGAATCTTGTTTTGAAATACAAATCAGAATGTCTCAAGTAAAAACGAGTCAACATTTCAAACCAAATGAACAATTCCAATGACTTGTACATTCCTTCAATCCACAAAATTAAATAGTATTTTAAACCAATCTTGCCCAGCCAGATGCTCTCTGGATGGATTGCATTTGAGTTGCTCAACTGGATACTGACTATACTGACTAGGAATTTATGGACATTGATGATCTACTGGAGCCATCAGATTGAGATAGATTATTCTATTTTTTCAATATGATTGCCTACTATATCATCATCATTGGTATCCCATTAATAAATGCAGATGAGATTACCTGTAAAATTAACTGCTTCTGCAAAAGAGCAAGTACTCAGCAACACTACTGAATGCAACAGAAATTTATGCAATTTATGTATTTGGTTCTTCTGTCTCTATTAGTAGTCAACAATAAATATCTATTACACTACAATGAATTATATGGTTGGAAATGCTTAATGTTGTGGTATGTTGTATCAGACATTCTTTCTGTTGATCAGAAGTCTGAAAAAAAAAGTGTATAAATAAAATTTATTTGTTTTAATTCTGTATTGTAGAAACCAAGCTTACCTGATAGAGACCACTTAAATATTGCTGAAGGTAAATTGCTTTTTTTTTTCCTTTTCAAAACTTTTAATGTTATTGGTGATTGCCACTTTTCCTGTGGAGAATAATATCATAGCGGTGGTAGAACAAATGAATGACTTTAACCAGTAACTTGATTTTCCAATAAATAATAGGGACAAGCAATGAGTTGAAAGACATGTATTATTAAGACTATTATTAAGACTTAACATGTATTATTAAGGTTGCAAATACTGTATTGGCTAAAATAACAAGACAAGTAGACTCACTGTCTTTCTACAGATAAATATTAATTCCAATGGTGTGGGCAGAGGACTGTATTAATGGCATCATTAGGTGCACCTGATGAGCCATTATAGGAGATTGAATGCTGGTTAGACAGACCTGGGTCTGATCCACAGGACTATCCTCATGTTCTCAATTTAAGAACAAAGAAAGCTTTTCCCCCCAGGCCAGTAGCGATGATTTTCATCTGTTCCTCGAATTGTATAATTCAAATTATTTTTTAGCCCAAAAGTTCTGTTGTTTTGTTAAGTGAGTTTTGCCCATTTTATGATCTTTTTTATAGCACTTGTCACGTGAATCACTGCAGTTGTTAAGTTAGTAACACGGTTGTTAAGTGGAACTAGATTCCTCACTGATTTTGCTTGTCGGAAGGTTGCAAAAAGTGATCCCATGACCCCAGGACATTGCAACTGTCATAAATATGAGTCCGTTGCCAAGTGTGTGAATTTTGATCACATGACCATGGGGATGCTGTAAAGATTATAAAAATGAAAAACAGTCATAAGTCATTTTTTCCAGGGATGGTGTAACTTCGAACAATCATTAAATGAACTGTTGTAAGTTGAGGACCTGTATATTGACGGAATTGTTTAATTCATTGGGAATTAATTAAACAATTACATTCTAGATTGTAAAAAGGTGGTTAGATTAATCAATAAACAATTAATTTAAGAGTAGGTTTATGTCTTTGACAAACTTCTGTTAGCCCCAGAGAAAACGGATTGTGGGATTTAGACTCCAACCTCTTAGTGTATCATGGTCCAATTTTTGGTGAACTGCAGTGCTTGCAAACGCTAAAAGTCTCTTGAAATAAGATTGCAATCTTTGTATATGCATGATTGTTTTCTAAAGATTACACATGTACATGTGTTCTGACAATTAATGAACAGATTGTAATGTAAGGAACAGTTCAGATAAGTCTACTAAAATTGGTTTATCAGTCTTTATTTCCCAAGCCAAGTGATATTATTGATTCACACACAATCCAGCCAATTTTGATTTATTCAGTTTACTTAGATAGTATGATGACTAACTATAATGTATGATCAGGTCCTTATCTACACTATGAACAGAAACAGGTTGGGTTTTTTTGAGTAACTTGCCCTTGCTCTTTTAGCAATTATAGGAGAAAAATGTATAGTATAATAATCCAGAGGTGTCCACAGCTAACTTAAGATAATAGCAATAGGTTTAATCCTTCTCTAAGCTTCTCTAAGGTTACAAAGTTAGCATATTTCCCTCAACAATTTGGGTCCTCATTTTACCCACCTCGGAAGGATGGAAGGCTGAGTCAACCTTGAGCCTGGTGAGATTGAATTGCCAAATTTCAGGCAGGAGGCAGAAGTAGCCTGCAATACTGCACTGTAACCACTGTGCCACTGTGGCTCATAATCTTCTAGCCCTGTGGCTCATAATCTTTATAATATTTTAGGGGAATCCTATGATCAATGTTTATTTATTATTTATTTTGCAAGATATTTAGTCAATAGAGAATAGAATGGATCAGCAAACAACCTTATAGATCAGCAAGGGCAAAATCAACATCTGAGCCTAGAATCACTGCTCTAGTACAAGTTGGAGTTGTTCCACCAAAACCAGACTCATTTTTGAACCTAACTAATCAGACTTCTCTATCCTTTTTCAAACACAGATAAACCTATACCTGCTGAACGCCGCCGGGGTTCCAATCACTACATGCCTCTTCCACCCATCCCTTCCAGCATTCAAAAGTAAACATGTCTTTTTTTTTTTTTTAAAGCAGTTTTATTATTACAGATCTTGATCTGGCAGTTCTAACTAAGTGGGAAGGCTCAAAAGAATATAAAAGTTGATAAAGATGTGATGCAGTAATATATGGCACTAACAAGCCTTCCATATTGCTTTTAGACAACATAAATGAGCGAGTTCAACTATATACGAAATGTATGTTGCAATCAAAAATGGGACTTGGTTATTTAGGTTTTTATGCCTCGTGTAGAATGTCACTGTTTGTTTCTTCTATGAAATCATCATAAAACCAGTTACAAATTGCCAAGAAGATGGAACTATCCTAACTTCACAACCAAAGGTTCTGTTAGTCTTTATTATCAACTGTTGTTAAAGAGCGGAGCAACTGGCTGTTTGGGGAAGATTACCTTCTGCCCATCTTCAAATCCCTTTGGATAATTCACCTTTGGGGTCATCAACCAAGCAAAAAGATTGTTTAAGCATACATTACAAGCCAGCATAGATTGGGTTAATATAACATGCTAAAATGAGGAATAAAAACTGGGAAAGGATCTGTTACTGTCTCTTCATATCTGCCATCTCTGTTTCTTAGCCAAGGGAACCAGTGTTATCCAGAAACATTTATATGGTCATATGACCAGCATGACTATAGATCAAGGCTCACAGAAAGCTGTTTCCTTGCCACTAAAGTGGTACTTATTTAACTATTCACATTTGCTTGCTTTCAAACTGCTAGGTGGGACAGGAGCTGGGGCAAATAATGGGAACCCCATCATGTGGCATTTGGGTCTTGAACCTGGGATGTTTTTCAGCTGACAAACTTAGTGTCTTTAACCACTGAACCACTGCACTTCCTTGGGATACAAATATGTATTTCTTAGGATAACACAAATACCATGCAAGTCAACAAAAAAAACTCTAATTTCTTTAAGGAATTACTGAAATATAACAAGCATGCCTACACTAGATCTAAAGCATCTTTCCAATCACTTTGCTACTGAAAGCACATTCCTAAATTAAAATTTAAAAAAAAAACAATAAGATGTGGACCCTAAATATAGCTTGCTAACAGTGAGCAAGAAAGGAGATTTTACAAATCATGAGACTCTTACAATAAATGAATTAGAATTAGAATTCTTTTATTGGCCAAGTATGATTGGACACATAAGGAATTTGTCTTGGTGCAAATGCTCTCAGTATACATCAAAGAAAAGATACATTCGTCAAAAGTTAAGAATCAAGGTACAACACTTAATAATAATCACAGAGTACAATAAGCAATCAAATCATATTAATGTTAAATACTTTTTGTATTTTTTTTCTTACATCACTGAATTCTGGGTAAATGCGGTATGATATCTAATGCCATTCTTTATTTCTTTAATCTCCAACCCCAACTCCTAGGCCATTACCTCAGAAGCCTCCAATCTTGTCAAGTAAGTATTCTAAAATTTGATTTAATTTTGGTGTCGACTTAGTTCATTTTGATCAGGGTAGAAACCTTGCTGGTAGTTGACATTTTCCTTATTCAGTCCTTGTCACTAATCTAGAAGGAAATAACTTATTCTAAGCAAACATATTCAACAGAAAACAAATATTATCTTTTTTAGGATCTCCAGAACCTGCAAGCCACACTATAGGCACTCGAAATAATAGCTTTCAAGTGGAACAGGTATAAATGTAGTATAAGGTTTTTTAAAAGTATGGGAGAGGGGACTAGATGTCACCAAATTTTGATCAAAATTTAATGAGCTATCCTTTGGGTAATTCACAAGTTCTTCATAAGTAAATAAATGCTCATTTTAATATTTTTCTATCAAAAGAATGTTTATAAAAATCACATATTTACATTATGGATTTTGTGATTAAATCTGGCTAATTTAATATTTACATTTCTACACATCATTCATAAATTATTTACATCTGTGAAACACTTCCTGATTAATATACAATTTATTTAAAAAATATTTTAAAAAGAGCATAGGAAATCTTTGGTTTTAGGGATACATAGATAGGAATGCCTCTCTTTTTCCTTTTTTTTTTTTAACAGGATGCTGGTGTTCTTGGTCAAGCATGGTACATGGCTTCTAGTGATCGGAAAATAGCTGAGGATGCATTATATAAATCAAACAAGGTAAAAAGTATTTCCTTGAAACTCACAGCTTCTAACAATTCTGCAGAAGCATAGGAGAGAATCTGAGACAAGAAGCATTATCAAACAGGCAGAAAGATACGCCTTCCATTTTCCTCATACAATATAATTTGAATAATGCTAGACCTTTATGCACTTGTTAACAGTGACAAGGAGTATTAATTATGGCAAAAATTCACTGAAATATTTTTAGTATAAATGTGAGGGGACCAGAAAAGCATATTTGTGTAAGATTCAGCTAAATATACAGAGGGAAAAAATGGTAGACTAATGGAGGTGACCTACTAAGTTAAATAGAAAATGGGAGTGCAATTAAATTGGTGAGCTGCTCAATAAAATATTTGGGACTACATATCCTTTAAGGAACAGGCAGATGTTCATTGTAAACTGGACTGTTTTAGTAATTATAAAGCTGGGGTCTACAGAAATTATCCTAGCATCCAGGATGCTAGAACAGGGACACTGTGGAATATTTTAAATTTGGACTACTTATCTACTTAATATTAGATATTTCTTTATACCTAAGAGCTCCATTAAAAAATGAAACAAAGCAGTTTGGGAACATCTGCCTTACTCTGAAAACCGTTTCTTGATTTAAAGTTTTAATGTAAAGAATTGTTTCGTCTCCCAGGTAGAAGCTTTGTAACAGTAGAATTCCTGAAATCAAAGCAAAAGGAATATAGTTCATATTCCTAGAGAATTCTGTATGTACATCTAAAAATATATATGGTTCTTTTGTGGACACAGGCAGTTGTCATGGGGTTGTAAAAGCCAAAGACTCCAGCTCAATGCTGGGGGGATTTTCTAATTATCGATTAAGATATCAGAAAGAAAATAGGATTAAGAAAATTGAACTAACTATATTTCTTCTCATTATTCCTTGAAATTCATGTTTTTCACTCTTTTTTTCCAGGATGGGTCTTTCTTAGTAAGGAAGAGTTCTGGACAAGATTCTAAGCAACCATATACACTGGTTGTATTTTATAACAAAAGAGTATATAACATCCCAATCCGATTTATTGAATCAGAAAGGCAATATGCTCTGGGTAGAGAAAAGACTGGTGAGGAGGTAGGTGATTTATTTTGGATTTTTAAATACCTGCATGGAAATTTGGTCCTCTTTAACAATGAACCTGTCTTCAGTTTTTTTAATTAAAGATTTCTTATTAGGAACTTTTAGTGGTAGATATTCTGAAAGAGAACAGAATTTAATCAGCACCAGACTACCTATATGAAGGGATGTTATTGAACCCTTAAAGGAGAAGTTTCTGGTAGGGAAACAAATCATGACTTAATTAAAAAAAAAACTACCTAAAACTTCAAATTATGGCTTCACGCTTTTAAACAGTGGGACCTTGTAACAAAATATAGTTGGCTTTTTCTATTTTGGACAACTGTTTTCTTATCAAGCTCTTACTCTAGCCTTTGCTAATCTGTAGTAATTTCCAAAATGT
Source organism: Laticauda colubrina (assembly GCA_015471245.1). NCBI lineage: Eukaryota > Metazoa > Chordata > Lepidosauria > Squamata > Elapidae > Laticauda > Laticauda colubrina. The sequence continues at coordinate 30,998,105 of BLBF01000016.1, read as the reverse complement.
ATTGGGAACCATAGCTTTCACAACTCCAGAATGCACAAAAGTTTTAACACCCCTGGGACAAAATTTTGGAAGAGTGCTTTTGTCCAAAGGGATTTAAAATGGTACAGATCTTGCCTTTAAAACAATATACATTTACATAAATTCACCCACTGTTCTGCAAAGCTGTTTTTGAATAGTAATTGTTCATATTAATGTTGAGCATTCAGAGTTAATTCAAAAGTCACAATTATTGTTAAGAAACTTTTAGCCTGCTTCTGCAATGAAATATTTACTTTGGATTAATCTGTATTTTCTTGCACTTAAAAGTCGTCCCCCCCCCCCGGAAATCAATGCAATTTCAGTCATTGCTAAATTTGGTTCTACTGAGTGCAGTAACTCTAGTCTTACACAAGACTATGAGTAGAGAACAAGAGAATATAAAAAAAAAATCATATGAGAGAATTAAATTGTATGCATATTTGAGCTTGTTGATTAGTACTTATGTACAGAAAAAGAAAATCCTATAGAACGGTTGAACATGGAGTTTACTTTCCCTATTATCTTCTGCCAGCGTTACCTTGAAACAGTGCTACATGGGTTATATTGCCTTAGCACCTACATGTTCCACTATTCCACAAGAGGGGAGAAAACCCGACATGTCTCATTTAGAATTTGGTCTCAATTATGTTTAAGAGATATACTTGTTACTTTATGATGCTGACATTAAACCAGGGGTCACAAACCTTTTGGACCTCAGGGACCACCAAACTCATAATTTTAAATCCCAGAAACAGCTAACCAGTTCTGTGGGTGTGGCTTAATTTGTGGGCATGGCTTGGTGGTCATGTGACTGGCTGGGTATGGCTTGTATGAAAACATTATAAATATTTATACAAATATTGAATTTTTTATTAAAAAAGAGCAACTTTTACCCAAAATCAGGCAAAGCAGGATTGAGTTTCTCACAGAATCACAGATTCATTCAGAGATCGATCTATCTGCCATTGGCTAGCTCAGTCTGTCACATAAAATTTGCTTGCAAGCAAACTCACAAAATTAACTCACAATACACCATGTATGTAAATATTGAATTTTTTATAACAAAAAGAACAACTTTTACCCAAAATCAGGCAAAGCAGGCAGGCAGATCGAGTTGCTCACAGAATCATTCAGTGATTTTATGTCTGTCAGATAAAATTTGCTTGCCGTGAGTCTGCACTGAATAATAGAACCTTGAGTCCTAAGGGAGGGTTGGCTGTGCTTAAAAGCAGAGCTGAAGATCTAAAGACTAGCTAGAAAGCAAGAAATCCAACCATTTCCTGCTTCCTCACTAATCTAAATCTCCTGGCACAGCAGAACAGCTGATGCTCGGAAAAAGGAAAAATAGCAATTTTTAGCAGGCAAGTTTGCCGGGTAAGAAGTGAGTGAGCGGGGAGGGTTCCCGCAGGCCATGTGGGCTGCGCAGCCTTGTGTTTCTGTGCAGCCTGGATTAATTGCTTGGGGGGGGTGCTCTGAGGGTGATATTTCTCTGTGGCCAACCAAAATTTTCTCACAGCCCACTGGTTGGCAACCGTTGCATTAAACTATTTAACCATTCCATTTGAATGGTTTGAAATGGTACGCGGATTCCTGCTTCAGCAGAGGGCTGGACTAGAAGACCTCCAAGGTCCCTTCCAGCTGTGTTCTGTTCTGTTCTATTTTAATGGTAATGACAAAATAAAGACATGTTTAGTACTAGGATTTTTTCTTAAAAAAAAAAAAAATGAAGCCAGCCTTGGGTACTACTTGCAGTTTAGCTTACTACTTTCCATTGGAAACAATTCATATATAAAAGTGCTAGAAATTATAGAAACTGGAACGTGTAAATGCTGATTTCTCAAACAGAATTGTTTTGTTTTAGAGCTATCGTAGTGGAAAAGAGCATTTAAATTTAAATTATGATTGTTGACCCATTCAGCAGGATTTGTGTTGAATAAACTATTTTTGTTTTCTCAATCCAGCACTTTGACAGTGTGGCAGAAATAATAGAGAATCATCAGCGGACTTCTCTCGTTCTCATTGACAGTCAAAACAATACAAAAGACTCCACCAGGCTAAAATATATTGCTAGAGTTTTGTAACTACACCAAGGAGCATCATGGAGTATCTTGTAGCCCTTATTTTCCAAGGATTTGAGCATCTGAACAAATATGCACAACTATGGTTAGAAGTATTTTCTCCACATTTTCCAGCAAGCAAAAAAAATCTCTGTGGCAGACAAGATTTATTTAAAACTACTTGCTAGCGTTTACTTGTCCGACAAAACTCTGTATTTTTCAAAGCTAGGGTGTCTGTATTCCAAAGAACTATTATGTAACCAGCTAAAAGCAGGATTTTTATTGCTCTGACAGCCATTTAAAATAATCAGGATGTTTGTTTAGTGTAATGGACTGGTACATATTTTACCTGTATTTGTTGAAGTTATCAAATTTTGATTTAAGTGTACATATATAAAAATAATTATGTATAATTTATCAAGATGCAGTTACAGTATGATCCATAGAAATTTATCATTCTTGCACAGTAAATACTTAACTATTTCTCAGCTGTTGCATGCTTCTTCAAAATTGTTTCAGGACTGCAAAATACTCTGGCCACATGAATGTATCAAACAAGTATTCAGTGTTTTTTTGGGAGGGGATGTGTGTGTTTTCACAAGACTCATCATGCAGTTGTGATCTGCATTCAGCAAGATAATGTTATTTTTGAAGCTTTTAAATACAACAAATGGGAACCTGTATTTTATGACTCCTGGAAAATTTAAAGGACAGTTAAGTTTAAAAACTTAGGTGTACATATCAGCTTGACTTCTCATTAATTTTTGTCAGGGTACTTGCTGCATTCCAAATTCTACCATTTGATTTTGTAAAATTGATAAAAAAAAAAAAGACTAAATGGTTCTCAGTCAAGTAAGTCTTCAATTTATGACTGCAATAGGGACCAGAAATTTCAGCCAATAATTGAATGTGATCATTAAACAAGTTATTACATGACTAGATCTGATCTTATGACCCTAGTCTTTAAGTAAATCAGTAATTAAGAAAATCTGGTTACCCCAATTTACTTAACTTGTCCAGGAAGTCACCTCAGAAGGTTGTTTCCACAATCATGTGATAACAAGATGATGTAACTAACGCAAATCAGTTGTCAAGTGTCCAAATTAAAATCACATGACCATGGGAGGTAAAGTTTGTAACTTCAAGGACATTCGTAAGTAACTTTTTCCAAGGCCATCATAATTTCAAACTAATTAAATTATTGTAACTTGAGGGCTACTTGCATTTTGTTTTTTAAAAAAAATACTTATTTAATAACAGTAATAATACTGGCATACTAAGTGTAAACATTAAGATAGTTTTACATTTTTGTTCCCAAATAAGCAATATACTCATGGGAAATCTACATCCAGTTTCACTAAGTTTTAATTATGTTTTATATGGTTTTTTTCCCAAACAATACATTAAAAAATGTTGCATTTGGATTCTGATTTAACTGGAACACAGCAAAATTGTAAATAAACCCAGATTTCTTTTTATAAGATGGCAAAGATGGGTGTTTCTCCAATTAGTTTGATACGCTTCAATAATTTAGTGGTAAATTTAGCAGTAAAAGGAAACCAGGCAGCCATAGAACATAGTGGCTGGACACTATGAAAGCTGACACCGGTCAGAGGACAGAACAACTCAAAGGAGTGCAAAATCAGAAGAGGTGGAGAGACCTGGCCCATAGAATTGCCAAGAGTTGGACATGACTGAATGGACATGACTTATCATTTCAACAATATCATACACTTAGCTCAGATGTCTGATTTTTGATACAGGTTTGCAGCGAACGTCCAAATATGCTTAAATTAACAACACATATTTATCCAGCACTCATTTCTGTCACCTTGTTTAAAGAATTAGTAAAGAAATGGGTTTGTTTCCGAGTTTCAGTACACACTTTTAGAGATTATTTCAGCTAAACACAACGTAATGTTAAAAAGGAATGCTACATCAACGCTTGTAAGAATCTTATTTTACCCAAAATATTTAGAAAAAATAAATTTTAATTTTGTGCCATATAATAGGATTAAAAATACCAGTATTACAAGAAAATGAGGGACAAAATTACTCTGATCTTACATATTCAAGAGTATGACATGCAGCAGCACTGCACCAAAGGCTAGGCCCCATATAAATGCTTAAGCCATGTTAGAAGCGTACATATGTGCATGTTTACATGCCTGGCAGCAAACTTAGAAAATTTAATTTTGCAAACAAGTTGAAACTCGATCTGAATACATGGTTGAGCCCTCTGTGACTGTCTAACGTTTTCTTTTTACAAACAGAGAATATAAGTGAAATGTCTAGATATGCAGGTGTTAATTAATTATCTTGATACAATTGCTCCTATGTAAAATAATATTTAAGTTGCTTAGTACTGGGAAAGTCAGCTCAAGTAACAAAATAACCAAGACTTTTTACCAGCAAGTTAATTCCTTGACATTAATAAACACCTGTGCTTTATTCAAGGTTTAAATTATTCAATACAATTATAGAGTAATATATCTATATAACAAACTTATTAACAAGAAATATGTGCAGGGGAAATTTTAAAAGATAATCCTGAATCGTAATTCATTTCAAAACATATCACTTTAATATCAAATTATTCACTTTCTTAAGGGGGGTTAATATATTATTTCTATCAACATACAGGTCAGCAGCACACAGCACCTGTTTGGACCTGAATTAAATCTCAAGTTTGTGGAAAATTTTAAGAAATATCTATTCCTTTATCCATCATTTTACGTGAGAAAGAAGGCACCATTTATGTTATTGTTCAGTGTATTCTTCTCACTTGAAAGCTGTGTGTATCTAATACAAAGTTGAAATCTTCATTTGGCAGATCTGCACGACAGCAAAGATATTTTTTTGTTATTCCTTAGTGAGAAGATGATCTGTTTCCAGATAAAAGTACCTTAACAGACCAGAATTATGCAATGGCATCCCACTCCACCCCCAACTGTAGGCTTTCAGAAAGCCAATAGATTGTGTATAAGTAAAGGGTCAATAGAAATCATCTATGTGTACTTTCAGTATAAAGAGGGTAAAAACTGACAGACAAAATCTTAAATAAACCTGAGACAAATATTTTGTCTAAATAAGAAACGATGGTCCAAGCAAGATATTTTTCAATTAAATTCAAATATTCTTAACGTACGTTTATGAAACATCAGTGTTTCAAATCCCAACTGATGGTGTTCCATTAAAAGGAACCCTTTCCAAAATGTAACAAAGAAAATTACATTCTGCTTTCTAGCATGACCATGATCACAATGATAAGACTGTCTTTTACATGCATTTGGTTGCAAAATTATGAAATCCAATTCTTAATAAAATTTAATACCAATGTTGTAGAGATGACAAATGTTCACTTGGAATTCAGTAGTACTGTTATACAAAACAGGGAATACATTATTTTCAACAGTTATCTTCATTAGGTATAAACACAGTAATAAGTTTATTGATTTGTATGAAAAAATACTTCACTAAGAAAGTAGACAAACTGCACAGAAATAGTACAAGTGTCATGTGCATAGCAATATAGCTTAAAGCATTCACATATGGCTTTGTTTTAAAAGAAACTGTTAGGAGACCTGGTCCTATACAGACCTATGGTTATACAGTTGACACAAAGTAAACTGCTTCACATCTTTTAGGCACTTGCTAAAAACAGTGATAAATCCCTGGAAAAAAAACATTTAAAAGATCAAGGAAAAATACGGCAATAGCTGTGGATAGCTGAAAACCCTTTTAGTAGTGCATGCACAGAGCTGGAAAATACAATTCCTGTGCAAGATTTTGTAGCAAATAACCAAAGTACAAAAATATGTACATGCTTTCATGTTTAAATATATACAAGACAGAAAAGCCCTGAAATTCATTCTCCAATTACAAATATATGCCATGATAGTAATAACAAACACAAATTAAACTGCAATATCAACTATTAAAATTTATAGAGATTCATTTTAGGTGCTAACATGAAACTTGATTTAAAAAACATAATGTGTTCCTGGATGGTATCAGCCAAAATAATTGGCAGTAAAAGGAACATGATTTTATATTCTTCAATAAGTTATTCTAATGAATTCCAGTCTCGAGTGGCTTCCATTAGATGGCGCTGTCCATGCCCTACCCAATTGTCCTGATTGTCAAATATCCTCCCACAAAACCAGCAGCTAAATTTAGTTTTCAGCGTATTATCAGAGGTAGTTTTCACAATCTGATAATTATTTTTGCTAGTCTTCTTCAGTGTTAATTTTAAAACAAATCTTTCTTTTACAGGACTTACAGGTTTTAGCATTTTGTGTTTTCTTTGAGTCAGTTCATTAGTAATTAAGTACAAACTGTTGCTATATGCTGGCTCCAGAAGAGCATCTATTGTTCTCTTTGATAAAGTGACCTTTAGAACATGTCCTTTAAACTTTGCAATAGTTTTCATAACATTTACAACTTCAGGGACATCGGCATCAGGGTGGTTTAGCACAACAACAGGCTGATTTCTCCGGGGGCATTTGACAAGTTGCTTAGAATGAAAAGGAAATAAATTTAAAATCCTTATAGTATCTTTTGATGCTCTTGGTCTATAAGGGGTTTGAAACAAGGATTCATTCATATCTACTTGATTTTTTTCTTTGCACTTTCGATGCAATGTTTTCTTTCGAGGAGGTCCCTGAAAGTCATCGTTAGCTTTCCGTTTCAAATTCTTATTCTTCTGTAAAATTGTAGCATTAAAAACTTTAGCATCATTTTGCTTTGAATGACGCCTAACCTTTGACATTTGTCTTGACATATTCTCTGTGGCTTTTTGATTTTCAAAACTGATTCCTTTGTTAGTTGTTTCTTTTTGAGTTATATCAGGTGGGGGCTTTTGTGACCACGTCTTTCCATCTCTAGATGAATGTACCAGTTCTATAGAGGAGCAAGAATCTTTTGATTTCTCATTTGCTGAATAAGCATTTGCTGGCATCATATTACCTGATAAGGATAAGGCATTGCTAGAAGAGTGAGCTGTATTTTTCTGATTTAGTACAGGAGTATTGCAACACTTCATATTGTTCAACTGCAAAGATGAGAAAATGTTGCTAACTGGTTGGCATTTGTCCGCAGCAGGAAAAGTCTTAATTTTCAAAAAAAGCTTTTGTTGCATTGCTCCATGTTTCTTTGGTTCAGAACTTTGACTATATGTAGGACCTTGAAAAATATTATGGTTTTGTACAAGAGATTTGTTCGATGACATACACTTAAGAAAAACTGCTTGTCTGCCATTGGGCAAAAGTGCATACACAGGTTGTTCCTGTCCAACCTTTGACTGTTTTGCTGACTTTGCACAAGCAGCCTTACTGCCTTGAAATCCAGTAAGTATTTTCATGGAAGAAAGTCTGCTCTCTGGATTTGTAATGTTCTGCTGATCATTTTGTGGAATGGCAATGGATGAAGCATCACTACACATATTAATACTAGAATTTCTTAGGCTTCTAGAATAATTTGTTTGTAGGTCCTTGTCTGAGGAGACTGTCTTCTTAGATACAATTTTCTCTAAACCCTGAGAATTATTTTCAGTGGCATTTACAGCTGTTCCAAGGGTCCCCCTTCCAAATGTCAAAATCATTCCAGGTCCTTTATTTAAAAGCAAAGATGCAGTTCTGGTTGCCCGAGCATCTGATGAACTCACTTTTGGAGAAGGCCTTCCTGAAATAACTTGTAATCCTTGCTTGTGAGCAAGCTGCAAAGGTACAAAAAAACTTGGTGGAGTTGACTGTAGTACTGTTTTTTTCTGTTCAGGAAAAAATGGACAATTTTTTCTAAGGCCATAGGTATTATAGCGCACCTTGTCTTTCGCCAACTGTTGTGTTATGATTGAATCTGTCTGAGTCTTAAGCAGTGTACCAACACTGGTTTTCCCTGATCCTGAATTTATAGCTTCAGTTTTAAGAGGCAAAGGGATTTGTCCTCCATTCAGGTATATACTTTCATTTGTTGCAGTGTTGTTCATATTCAGTTCTCTCTTAAATTTATCAGTTAAATTGCAACAAGGTGATGAATCATTATGTGAAAATGTCCTACAATTTGTATATTTGTTTGAAAAAGATCTATCATAATTAGTTTTAGCATAGTTATTTGACTGAGCGATGGTCGGTCTTTTTAATACATCTTGTAATGACTGGTTTATTTCAGGTGACAAATAGGTGGATGCCTGCTTACTTTGAAGGGAGAAAACTGATGTTATTTTGGGCATAAATGATGAATTTACATAATTAGAATCATTTTCTTGCTTGGATTTTTTAGCTACATGTTCCAATACTTGATTTACCTTAGTGTTCAAATACAATTGTCCATCATTATTATCTAAGCAACACTGTTTGTCAATACTGTGAGTAGGTGGGCTGGCTGAGAATACTTGAGTATTATTACCATTTACAAAGCCATAAAGAGGCAGCAGTGATTTTTTGTCTAAATTTAATTCTGTTACCGATTGTGAAAAACAAGGCATAGATTCACTCGTAGGTTTGCTTTGCAGAGGATAAATTTTGCTGGAAGTAAGTTCTTTTGATGTTTCCAAAAAGCCTATTTTAGAATAATTATGGAAAGGCAAAGGTGCCTGACTGGAAAAATCTGCCGATGAACAATACAGATTATTGTGTTTATTATTGTTGTTTACTTCACCATTCACTACTTTGAATTCTGGAGGAAAAGGTTTTTTCATGGGATCATAATGAAGCATGCGTGTACCAGAAGAGGATAAAAGCTGGGAATGGTCTTGAGGTAAACAATTTTTCCATGAAACTGGATTTCTATTCTTGACCACCAAATCACAAGGAAATGAAGATGTTTCAGATTTCACCGGCAAACGGGTTGCACGCTTTCCTACAATAGGTGGTGCAATATTCTGTGATGCACTGCAGCATAACATAGTCTTACCTTCTTGCTTTATTTTTCCCGAAAACTGGTTTGACAATGGAGATGTTAACAAGTGAACAGAATTATTCCTAGGCATTTGATTATTAATTTCATGAGATCTAGCAACTGAAGGTAAATTACAATTGACAGCTGTCTCTTCTTGGCATTCAGTTGTACCATCTTTAATCCCATCAAACTTATTTCCTCCTGGCAAATTCTGTTTTTCTGTAGGTAGCAATTTTATTACTATATGTTGTTTTCCATCCACCGTTTTGAATCCCAAAAATTTAGCACTATAGTTTGCAGGAACAGATATTTTATTATTTTTAACCATCAGCACTGTAGGACCATGAACTGCTTTTTTCATCAATCCCCTTGTGGAACCTAGTCCACCTTCTGTTCTGCTGTACTGACTTGCTGGAGAGGATTTTGCTCCACTATAAACAAACTTTTCATTTAAAAGAATGTCATGTAGTTCTTTTACAGACTGACCTACTTCTTCGGATTTAGGCAGACTCTCTTTCAAGGCTTTGAAAACTTGTTCATCCTCTTCTTCAGTTCTACAGCCATCAGTGGCAATTTTTTTACGCTTCCACAGTGCTTTCCTTGATGCACCAGTTTTGTACCTTTTCAAGATAAGTTTTAGTCCTTTTGAATTCTTCATCCTTTTTTCATTATCATCTGTATTCATTTTATCTTTTGCATAGAGATGGTCTTTGTGTAAGGTAATAATATGTTTTAAAAGGTAGTTTTTCCGTGATGCCATGTAGTTACAATACTGACAACTGAAAGGAAACGTGCCAGTGTGTGAAACAACATGCTTCTGAAACTCTTCTTCTGAAAAACTTACATGATGGCATTTCTCACACTTGTACTGCATTTCATTATGCCTGTGTATATGTTGAACAAAGGTGCCTACATCTTGGGTTGAAAATCTACATCTTTCACAGTGAAAATTACCATTTACACAATGTTGAGATGTGAAATGTTTTGTTAAGTCCAATAGAGTATATCGGTGATCATCATTACAGATTTCACATTTTACTAAGGTGCTACGATGCGTTCGGCGATGTTGGTTGAATGACTGGAAGTCATTAGCTGAAAAATTACACATTTCACAGGGGTACGATGGCAATTCTCCCTGGTGTAACAACTGAAAATGTTTCTGTAGATCATTTGGGCTATATCTGATGTTGTTTTGGCATTTTGTACAACTGAAATTCAGTATTTTTGCTGTTTTCAAGCCTTCATCATACTGTAATCCTGATTTGTTATGTGGAATATAAATCTCAGAATAATTTACACTGTTCCCATTCACATCCATTTGAATGAAAGATGCTTTTTCTTTACATTGAAATAATTTCATATATTTATCAATTTCGTGTTTAAAAATTATTTCATTTGGTATGTTTACCCTGGGCAATTCTATTTTCACCTTTTTTAGGCCATAGGCAACAATATCTGAAATTGTAGGATCAAATGTAGACTTTTCAATAGTAATATTAGATGTAGAAACACACAGTCTATCTGACTCATCATCTTGTAATAAGTTGGTCTTCTGAATGCAAAAAAATTGTTCTTGCTCAGATGGCATTTTTTGTAATGTACTATTATTGCAATCTTCGTCTTTTAAAAGACTCTGAGTTGAATTATTACCAGAGTTCCACAATTTTCTTAACTTGGCATGTCTGAAATAAAAATATCAAGTTAATTCATAAAACTTCAAAAGAAAAGCAGATGCCCAGAGTCCCATTTTAGACAGCATATAAGTACTGACGGGAAGCATTACAATATAGGTGCTAAAAGGACATGGCTATAAAACTTGTTTCTTTTTTTAAAAAAAAAACTAGACTTATTAATATGCTCTGAATTCTCTGGCTTCATCCTTTATGGCTATGTTTCAGAACACCAAAAATAATTTTTATCTACTGGTCATCATCCTACACTCGCTAAGTCATTCAATGATTCTTTTTTAGATAACTGTTCTTCATTCTTATCAGCTATTCTCATTGGATACCTTCTTTTGATACAGTGACATCAAAAAGTAATTGTCCAGCCACTACTATCCTTTCCAATCTAGTTCAGGTCTCTCAATATCTTTTTCATCTCATGTCCTTGACCTTTTTCCTTTAATTTTAATTTTTAAAAAACTAAAACAATCAAATAACTGATTAACCAAATAATGTCACTTTATTTCATGATGTAATGTAACAAATACACTATATGGTTTGTTAAATATTCTGAAAGGAGCACTTCCCTTGTTCTAAGACACAGAAAAGTAATTCCTCTTTTGTTCCCCTTACTGTTCCGGCTTCCTTCCTCTGACTTTCATTCACTGACTTCACCACTTTTACTAAACAGAGGTATTTTGCTTCTTAAAACTATTATTTAATGGTTAATAATAAGACAATTAGCACAGACACCTCTCAGGGCTTTGTGCTATCTCCATTTCTCCTCTCTTTGTACCAATGACTGCATCTCTAAGAATCTTTCTGTTAAAGTACTGAAGTCTGCAGATGATACAACTGTCATTTTAGGATGAACCTTACTCTACCACCTCTTACTATATTTGATAGCACAAGTTTTGGGGTTCTATAATCTCCCAGAATTTGAAATAGACATCTAACATTAGAACCATCATTAAAAGGGCAGAACGAAGAATTTTCTTCCTATGTCAACTCAAAAAGTTCAGATTGCCAAAGGAGGAGTCTACATTTGTACTTTTATAATTGTCTAATTTGGTACAGCAACTAAACAGGAGAGGTAAAGACTCCAACTGATAGTTAGGATTGCAGAAAAAACAACTGCAACCAGCATGCCTTCCACAGAAGATCTGTAGATCATGTGGGTCAGGAGGAGGGCTGAAAAAAATAGCTACATATCCCTCACATCCTGGACAAATAAACTATTCTATTCCTATTCCTATTCCTATCCTATTCTATACTGTTCCTCTCTTGCCATTCATTATGCCTAGTGTTGCTTTTCATCAAATGCCACATATTCAAGAACCCCTTTCTCAAAACTTGTATTGTAGAAACCTTAGAATAGAAGTGTACAAATATTATCTCTAGTTATTTTAATAAATTCCTCTATCATATTCAAAATCACAATTTAGTAGCAACTATTAGAGTATCTAAGAGCCTCGTGCACCCTTAGAACCGAATGTCTTTTTTAGTTTTAGTCTGTAAACAATTTGTGGCAAGAACTATTAAATATCACTTTTTTAAAATGTCATGTAAATAACAGTTAATAATGAAAATGGGTCTAATAAATTAATAAAAATATTTATGAACTAAAATGTAGAATATGCTACAGCTTTATTGCCAAGTATTGTCACCTACTATGAGCAGGCACACAAATTATTATTTATAAGCCAGAATTCATATATAAAAAAATTTAAAACATAACACTTTTAAGCCAGGTGTGTTCAATCTGTGAACCACAAACCTCATGTGGCCCTAGAGAGTTAGTAATACAGCCCCACAAGATTTAAAATTTGTAACATTATGATGTGATTAACTATATGTTTTACATGTGGCCCAAGACAATTCCTCTTCACTCAATGTAGTCCAGTCAAGCCAAAAGTTTGGATACCTAACTTTTTAATTCAAATTTCTCAAATCCCATTTTAGCCTTTTAAAGTGTAACCAAATTATAAAACTTACTCTTTAAATAAAATTATGATGCCATTTCCAATAGCTTGCTCAAGAGGTGAATTTGGAAATCAAGATTCAAAAGACGTTGCATTCAATGTACAACACATCCTAAAATAAAGAAAAAATTATTTTTAAAATACAAAAGTATCAAAAGTTAAAATTTGAGTCTTTAATATTTCAGATACGTCTTTCCTAAATAAATTAGAACAAATTCTGATGTCATTTTACGATAAAAGTTGTCATTCTCTACAGTTAAAAAAGCAGATGCAAGACTGCTGAAAATCGTTTCACTAACTAGTCCTTTTAGTGCTGAATAAAATAGTTATTTAGTCTTTTAGTCTGCATATGATTAACAAAAATATTGCTTCCTTAAAAAGTCTAAACTTTTAATAAAATTAACATTTTATTTAAAATCAGAATGTTCTAAATGGTGAGTGTGCATAACAAGATGTGTGCATAACAAGTGTGCAGAGTGTCCATACAGAGTGTGCATAACAGAGTGTGCATAACAAGATGTGTCAGAATGAACAACAAAAAATATTATCTGGGCCAAAGAATTAACTGCAAAGACTAGATCACCCTGCAAGAATCAAAACTTTTAAAGTATCCTTCAAAACAATTTTCAAAATTAGAAAGATCTTGACATCCTTATACAAAGTAGAATCTAAATGTTAATTAATAGAAAGAAAATATTAAATTTTGCAAGAAAATTCTAAACTTCAATGTTATGTTATATAATTGATGAAAAAGAAGTGTCCACATCAACAATAGCAACAACAAATTATCAGTGTGAAATTCCCCTCATTTTGAAACTGTTCAAAATTCAGCAAAGAGAAACATACAATTTTGAAACATAGCAAAATATTATTTGTGCCATCTGCATCTTCCCTATAATGAGTTTACTTATAATGCCATTTTGGATGTTGATTATTTTAAACAAAAGCTTATGTATTAGGTTAAGCCTATAACGCTAGTTTGAAATACAGTTACTGTGTAATAGAAGTAATCTATGAAACTTACAATTATCAAGAAGAATATCCAGACCCTCAGTTATTTAATAAAATGGCCCAATGGAATCAGAAATAATCATCAGTCTCTTTTGCTATAAAAGCATTAAATCATTCATAAGCATAACTTCATTGGTCAATTTATTCAATGATGTCTTTCAAGATGCACTACTGTACATCATTCTGCCCTGTAATGATGTAGTCATTAACATCATCCTGCTTGCTTTTGCAATGCCATTACCTATTTCTGAGCAACAAATAAATTATGGTGTTTGGGTAAAAAACTAATCCAAACAAAATAAGACAATATTACAGGCTTTTCAAGATTTTTGACTTGTTCTTTTTAACAAACAATTAAGGGCAATGCTGAAAAGCTTCAATGTAAATTGAAGATCCTACTGAAAAACACATATTTATTTATTTATTACATTTATATACTTTGCAATCCCAGTGGTTTTACAGGAGCACATAAATCACTGAAACAAAAGTCTGGTAGACTGACTCTTCCATTGTAAGTTTACATGGTAAAGACAAAAAGGGCAATTCAGGAAGGCTTGGATAATGTAAATCAAATTTAATTTCCTAGATAAATTAAAACTTCCAGTGAAAATTCCTCAGTGCTCATCCAACAGCTTTTATTTGCTTCTTTCATCTCTATAAATCCTCAATGATCTTAAACTTGGGAATCCAGGAAAATTCATCCAACAGCTTCATACCAGCACCACTGATTTTTAAAATTTTCCTTCCCATCAGAAAGAACAGCATTACTCCTTTTGACAGAGAGTCAACAATAATCTCCACCATAATGCACAACTCACCAGGTGGCAAAGTTTTGAGGGATTTTTTTAAAGTCTCCTCTTTTCAATTTTCCTGTGGTTTTGTCACCTGCACATTGCCCCTCTCCTCCATTTCCTTGCTCCTTCCTCTCACTGGTCTGATTACTGGACAAAAGCAAATGCCTGCTATATGTCTTCGCTCATTTTTCTCTCCACCTCTTTCTTTGTTCCTGAGGTGAGTAAGGATAAGACGGCATTATTCTGTAATAAAATACAATCCTACACCAAGGGATACATTTCTAATTAGATATCAATAAGGCTGCCCCTTTATTTTGTTCCTTTCACTAGCCTGAAAGATGGAGGAGAGAAATGATGGGTGTGTGTAACTGATAGAAAAGTTTACTTTTACTTGCCAGTGAGTAGCTTTTCTATTTCTGAATGGCTAATTGCAAGAACAGTGGCCAAGTTGGTCCTTCTAGACTTGGAAAAAAGAGACATTTTAGATTTGAAAAAAATATGTGTCCGTGCACCTTAAAGTGCCATCTTGTGCATCGTCAACCACTTCACCTGCTGCGGAGGTTCCTTTTGAGTGTGAGTGTCTTGCAAGTGTGTTTAGCTCCCACTCAAAAGACGCTTTAAAAGTGGAGGGGTCAACAATGTAGCAGGTGAAGACCCAAACCCTTTCAGGGTGAGCACAGGGGCATCAAGGGATGCAGAAAAACCCGACTCCCAAGTTGCTACAAAGATGTCCGGATGATACCCATGTGAAGAAGAAAAAGGACGGCTTTCCAAAGCGTTTCCCTGCCACATGCCAAGAGGCAGGTGAGCCTCGGCATGGCTCGGGATGCCCACATATCTTCCTCTCTCACTCTCTCTGGAGGACAGCCCGATGCTGGGGTTCGCCCTCGAAGTGAAGGGTGGCCGCCCACGCGCGCACAAAAGTTCATCGGCCGTTGTTGATGCCCGGTCTTCCGCGCGACCGTGGCTGTCACAGCGCCCCGCCGACTTCCTAAAACTCCCACCATACGCCGCCAAAGCCCTTCCCGAGCCGTCCCTGCTTCCCGGGGTCAGAAACGGGGACGCGCCACCAACTTTCCCAACGGCGGCGGCGGGAGGGGATGGCGGAGCATTGGGGACTATTTGATGCCTCAGCCCACAGCGGGAGGGCGGGTACCGGGGGGGTCGCCCGTCTTGCGAAGAGCCCCTCTCTCGCTCCAACCGGAGGAGGCCGCGAGAGGTGGTTGGGCCCCCTCCCCGTGGGGGCGCCCAGGGACACGCGCCTCCCCCGCGCCCGCCAACCGCTCCGCTCGCTGGGCGCCTCGATTACCTCGCCCGTCTCCATACTCCGACGAGTCACTATTGGCGGCCATTACACTTTCCATCCGGGCACTGCGGGAATTGCCGAGCTCAGCAATGGAGGGAAGGGGTGGGGTGAGAGCGGCGGAGGGATCTGCGCCGCGCACGGGACGGAAGGAACCGAGGGCCGGACGAGTGTGCGGGGCCGCGGCCTATCGTCCTTTCGTCTTTCTCTCTTTATGCCTCGTGACGCGGCGGCGGTGGAAGGGTCTTCGGCGATTTCCCCGCGTCCGAAAAGCGGCCTGGGGCGTGGGGAACGGTGTCGCGCGGCCGCTGCGCGGAGAGTTTCTACGAAAGTCAAGAAGGCAGTTGGCGCTCATTGCCTTCCCCACCGAGTCCCTCCTCCCTTTCCCCTCCCCCCGCTGGTGTTGGTTTGCGTGAGGGAGAGCGGGCGAGCCAAGCTCCGGGGATGGCTGGAGTACAATGCATGGTGTAACTCAAGCACAAAACTACCTTTCGCCTTGACAAGCCTCTCTCTCTCTCGGGGAAACGGCCTCCTATGTCCCCTAGGAGGTCGACACAGAAAGACAAGACCCTCCAAGAGGAAGCAAGCAAGGCGGCCTTCGCCTTGTCTTTCTCCTCCCATCAAGGAACAACGCCATCTTTCTTTTGCCCGTAGCCATTGTCTGAAAGCTGCTTTCCCTGAGCGCCGGCCGTCTAGACTTGTCCTTCTTTCTTCCTGCGCAGAGTCGCTTCTTCTTTTCGTGCGAAGAAAGTAGGCCCATGTTGGGCTCTTCCAAAACCCCGTCTCTCTCCTAATCGGGAGACGGGTCAAATCTGCAAGCTTTTCCTTTGTTGGGAGATTTCATGGTCTGCCACCTTTTTTTTTTAAGCGGCAAGGCAAAGAAGGAAAGAAAATGGCCGGGGCCTCGGTTTATGAGTCGTGTTCTTTAGACTTGGGGAGAGGAAGGAGGGCTGAAACAATGGCAGAATGCATCGCAGGTAGAGCGCCTTTGTTTCAAAACTGATTACAAAGCGGAAAACAAGGGAATCCAAACAGAAAGGAGAGAAGTTGTCGGGGATCAACACTGGGAAATGCAAAAGGATGTTGAAAGTTCAGAGCTGAACATCAGTGCAGCCTTCAATATCCTCGTTAGAAGATAAATCCATAAAGCTGGAGAGAATAACAAGGAAAAAAGTTATGAGAGGAAGTCTTTCGGGCACATGTGGAAGCTTAAAAGACAAAGCAAGTCAGGAGTTTCAGACAAAATGGAGAAATTGTCTTTCTGTTCTAGCTCATTGTTTCCCAACCTTGTCACTTTTAAGATGTCTGAACTTCAATTCTCCAGCCACCTTAAAAGTTGGTCTGGTTGAGAAGTGCTGTTCTGGTTCACTGGAAGAAAAGATTTTCCAATTAATTAGGGCTGAAACCAACACTCATCTCTTCTGCTTTCTTTTTCATCCTGGTTCTGTGTGCTAATTTTTTAAACCATATCTTACCTTAATAGTCAAGACTATTAGACACTCATTTGAAAGTTCAATAATCTACAATCATGTTTACCAAATTCCTTTCAGGAACTGCATTTAAAAATATTTATAATATGCATTATAAAATTTGTGTAATCCCTTCATGGTACATATAAATGTAATGCTTACAGTACATGATTTTAATAGGAATTCTGTTGGATTTAATGACACAAATTTAAATACATGTCTTAGAGTTGGCCATGAAGTAACATTTAATGCAAATGCTAATAGCTGTCTGCTTTAGATTCAGATCATAAAGATCTTTTATGAATATAAAGAATATTGGTATTTGCCTTAAATATAGTTATACATATTTAATAAATAATTAGAAACTATTAAGATTTTCTAACATTTAATATATAGTCAGTATGTTCATATATTAAATATAAACTTTCAAGTAGTTTTGAATTGGCATATTTTTTATTTGATGAGTTGATTGTTTAAAGTTGATTGTTATGTATGAGTTGATTGTTATGTATATCTGATCTTTCTCCTTAATTTCCATCATTCCAAGTATTTAAGATTACTGATAATATTGTAAACAAAATATATATTTAAGTACATTTGGAACTAGTTAAAAAAAACAAATGCAATTAAATCTTTGAAACATTTCAAAGATTTGCATTGCATTTGTTTTGCTATCATAATATGGACTGTCAAGAAGTGATCAATATGCATTTTTTTATCTAAACATCAGATACAAATTTTGTGTAAGTTTTTTATTTGCACTATCTTAACAGATCAAAGAAATTCTTGATCCTTTATGTTTGTCATCAAGATATATAAAAACAAACTATTTGGGGCTGAATTACTGAAATTCTGGTAAGCACTCAAAATCTGAATAACAAAGATGCCCTTTCTAGTGATATACAAATTAATATCCTTCCTTTTAGGTTTGAAAGCTAGTAATTCAATATTGGAGATGGGACAAAATCCCTCACTCCCCCAAGTGAAGAAGAAAAAAGAGGTGATGGAGCACATGGTGTTTTGGATTCTAAAGGATTAATCAATGGGACACAGGAAAAGAAACCAAGTATGGTTTAAACTTTAAAAGATGTAATAGAGACTAAGTGGATTGATTCTATTGACTAGAATACTGCAACAGAGGTACAATTTGTTTACAGAAAAAAGAGTGAAAAGTAATCACTTATCCAGGATAAAATAAGTATAACTTCTGTTGATATCTCTAGTATTAGGAAGAACTTGAGAATTATATTTCTCAAAAACAACAATCCTTCAAAGAAGTTATTAAGTTGTAGTGATTTAATGGCCTTGGTATCTGCTAAGCATGGTTCTTCCAGGAAATTTCTAAAATGTCCTGTTCAGAACTTTCTCTGTCAAGAAATGGTGAGAAGTCCAAGAGAATCAGCTATCTTTGATTTGATACTAATTTGATATTGTTATTGGTGGATAAAAAATGTTCCTATTTAAAAAAAAAAAAAAGAGGAAGAAAGAGGGATCTAAGGAACTACTGTACAAAAGGATCAGTTTGACACTGAACCTGATAAGATTCTGGAGCAGAACATAAAAAGATCACCATGGAAGCACATTGAAAACTACCAGAAATCAGGAAAGGTTTGTCAAAAGCAAACATTGCCAGATAATTTAGTCAAAAAAAGATTGTTCGTGTCCCTTCATAGATCAAGGAAATGTTGGAAATATAACGTGACTTCAGCAAAATATTTGATATTCTCCTTGACATTTTGATTAATAACCCACAAGATGGTTGACATGATAATTAAGTGGCTACATAGCTGGCTCAAAAATTGTATTGAAAGAGCACTCAATAATTATTCCTCAATTACCAGGATGAGTTATTGAAAAGAGAGTTTTAAGATTCTGTCCTGAGGCCTTTGTTCTTCAATACTTTTATTAAAATGATTTGGACAAATGTGTGAGGGGAATTCTTGTTAAGCTTGCAGAAGATACAAAACTGAAGTGAGATGTCAGCAAAGGCAAATAAAGTTTCAAATTGTATCAATAGAAGTTTACATGGAATACACTGAGCCAGTCAGATCTTACCTCAAGGATTATATCCAATTCTGTATACCACCAGATAAAATGAAACAGAAGAGTAAAAAGGAAAATAGAATAAATAATTCCTGTAAATAGATTTTGGAGGAATTAGGTATGCTTAGCCTTGAAAAAGAATAGAGGGTAGGTAGATACAGCACTTTTAAAGTATTTGAAAGGGTGTCACCCAGAAAATCAAACTGTTCTCTAGGGCTCCTGAGTTTGGTCATGGAACAATGGATTTAAATTATAGGAAATTTTAACAGGACAACCAATTACACAGAAAAAAGTAATGGTCTCCTCTTTGCAGAGACCTTCATGTAGAAGGCATAGAGCCAGGGATATTTAATTTGGGTTCCTGGTCTGAGTAGGAGATTGGACCTAATGGCCAGACTTTACAGCTGTATGAATTTCTAACTCCTCGTTCTCTGAAATTTTACTGATTTGTCTTCCCAGCTTTTCCTAATTAATGATAGGGTTGGTCATGAATGGTATTTTATTGGGTTAAATTCAGAATTGTTTCATGCATGGAGATTTTCCTCCATGATTTATATTACTTTAAAATCACAAGTTTTATTACTATTTCATGACTAGATTTCAAACTGTTAGTCTAATCCAAACTTGTGCACAAATGATAAAACTGTTTAGTCTTTTCTTTTGAAAAAGCAAAAGATTTTGATATATATCATAAATCAATGTTGCAATTTGTCAATTCGCAAGCTTTTTGTCAGACCCCATAAGAGAAGAAACTGCTGCAAAAATACAGAACCAAAGTCTATTTGTCAACCAGAGTTGAACGTATCTTTATGCTTATTTATGCCTTCCTTCCTCTTGGTTTTTTTTTAAACTTCATGCTTATTAAAAATATGCAAATGTCACATACACAAAACTATTTTTAGTCCACATTAATTCTGAATAACTGCCACCTGATCCTTTTTGACTTTGCAATAACTAGTGGAATACTTGATTAAATCTTCTTCATCATCCATAAATAGCTTTCAACAGGTAGAAAAATACCTTCTATTACCTTGCTTATTCATCCTTGTAGGAGAAATAAAAACTTAAGAAAAGCTATGCTGAATCAAATCAAAGACTTATTTAGTATTCCAAAGCAGACTTATTCAGATGCTAGAAATGAAATAAAGTGTAATTAGTAATTACTCATAACCCTATCCTCCATGCATGTCTTCCTCTTTTATTTTCAAGCTGATAGTCCACTCCATTTTATCGTAGCAGATTTCACAATTTAATAATGCACTGTATGAAAGAAATACTGTGAAAGAGTATTTTTCTCTACTTTTCCCAATGGAGCTCTGCAGCATTTTGTCTTATTTCCAAGAAGATGCTTCAATTTATGCTTCAAGCACAAATGTAACACACATCTGCAGTTCTTTAAAACAAATTTCTTTCCCTGGGATATACAGTAATTATTACCTGTAAAAAAACTGCAGTGGTTCTAAAGATAACGGTAAAGGTTTCTCCTGTCCAGTCATTTCCAACTCTAGGGGGTGGAGCTCATCTCCATTTCTTAGCTAGCATTACCTGAAGACATGTCCATGGTCATGTGGCAGCATAACTATAAACCAAGGCACATGATGCTGTTACCTTCCCACTGAAGTGGTACCTATTGATCATATGAAAAAAAATTGTGGCATAACAAATGTAGATTTTACAAATCTGCTAAAATGGAATACAGTACAAAAAACTTAATGCCATACAAATTTGTTAGATATAACCACAGCACAAAGTATTCATGATTTTATTGCAAAAAAATTTTTTGTAATGTCAACATTTTATTTTTCCCGAGCTTGTATTTCCACTGAATGATGTTCAGACACAGAGTACTGTAACTTTACACAGACCTTCATCTTTGTTGCTATGTACTTATAAAAGAAGTATTTTGTGTGTACACCCAGAAACACTGTAACACTATTAAACATCTACATCTTTCTATCCCAGGTCCCTGGAAAGGACTTATAGGTAGACAAAACTACCAAATTCAGTTTGAACATCTGGCTGACTGCATTAAACCATAATAAATAACAGTATACCATGGTAAACCCCAACTGTAACATCGCAATGTTCAATTAAGTGTTTGTATTGACTTTTTAAACATATTGCCATATAGGTGTCAACTTCAGTATTTATTTATTAAATTTAAAGGTGTATTGAAGTATTGAAGACTTTTGCTTATGTTCAGATAGATAATGCAATTCACATTTTGTTCAAGTTGACCCAAGGACTTATGTTATCCTTGATGTTTTAGAATTGTTACTATACCAGTAATTGATTGTTTTGCTTCTACAGTAACTACAAATAATGGCTTGTTAAGTTTTCAGTACATTCTATGCAGATTAAATCTCATGAGTTCTAAAGCATTTGTTCACAGCTTATCCTATATAGGACTTTAGCCTTAGAGATTGTGTGTGTGTGTGTGTGTGTGTGTGTGTAGCACCTCACCTTGGGAAAGGTTGGGTTCCATATGGTTAATCACTCTTCATTTTTAAGGACAATTGGTGTTAGATAGTGTTCTGCTATAGATTGCATTTGCTGATATTAGAGCTCTCAAAGAAACAGAGTTTAATTCAGAGGCTTGTGACCCTGCACTGCAGACTTGTGACCCTGCACTGCAACTTCAATTACTTAATGACCAAGGTGTTTCTGGTTGCTCGGACTAGAATCCAGCAAGTAATAAAAGAATTGCAAGTTCTTCCTCCTATTTCTGATTAAACATAAAATGGCTCCCGATCATAAGCATCCAGAACAAAGCACAGTAATGTCATGTGCACCATGATGTCTTTGTGATGAATAGTTAACATCACTTCCATCTTGCCCATCTTTAGACATCCATGGTAAGAGCAACCTGTAAAATCTGAGAGTTTCATCAGAAGAATGAAATGTCTGTCACAACGTCCCAGTGCAAGCTTCACTCCATATATATCTGTGTGCAACACTATAATGCATATAGAATAAAGTTGGACTTTGCATTGCCTCACGCAACATTTGTTTAGTTCTTAGTCTTCCCTTTTTTCCCTGGTGGATGCATTTTTCTGGAATGGCTCTTGTCGTGCCATATATAACAAATGAAAACACAATATGTTGGTCGACAGAATGGAAAGAACTTCAATATAAAAAACCTCATCTATTCACCTATCATAAATTTTATGCATCCTTCTCAAAAACTTTAGGGAATTGAAATTCCTTGGCTTCTGCAAAATTTTATTTCCAGAATAATCTTCAAAAAGCCAACACAAATAAATCATTTTATATTTGTACTGCAGATGTATTTTGTAATTTTTCTGTTTATACTAGTATAGTGACCAACCATTCACATACCAGATCAGGTTTCTCAAAGTGTGAGGTATAACTCCTTGGAAAATGCAGGCATCTCTAAGAGAGGTCTGAACTTTTACCATAATTACTTTGTTACAAAAATTCCACCTTTCCCACAATTTTATAGTATTGTTTTCATTGATCATTCATTTTGGTATTTGGATTTTTAGAAATGTCTACATTAAGAATATACTACATGGATTGCAAAATGTTTAGATCAAATGGTTCTCTACCATTCCTGCTTTATATCCTGACTATTTGCTTAAGTACAATTTGAAAATTAAAACGGAAAGAAAATGCTGCTTTTTTTTCTTTATAATATTTATCATGCACATTTGGTTTCAAAGATTTAAAGTTTAAATCTTTATTCCTCACAAAAACTATTTCTGAATCTCACTTGTGGTCTGTGAATATACTTTGAAATCAGTCTGATTTACTTCTGGTTTACCAAGTGTTAAATCCAAATTGATTTTCAGAGGTATTGATAAACAAATAATGGATGTCCATCATGTCTCTAGTTTGGCCCTAATATTAAACAGCTTCTAGAATAAAGTATTCTTAATATTATTGTTCTTTCTTTTGAGGGATTCTCAGCAGAATATGTAATAATCTGCTTTAAATCTCCAAAATAACAACAACCTTGTCAAGTAAATTGGGCTGAAAGAGAGTGCTTTGTCCCCAGATTTGTCCCCAAATAATCCATGGATAATATAGTTACTGGGTGGATTTGAACCTGCATTATTCCTGTCATAGTCGAACACCTTAACTGATTTATTAATGTGGTATTTTTGCCCTGGTGTTCATTGTCATAGATAGAATACATGCACCTTAATGCATATTTTATTTTGAAATGAATTGTATATTATTAATTGACCACTTCCAGAAAAGTATTTAGGATTAGAGATTGGGGGTTTTTTGCAGACATTTCATTACCCAGTTAGGTAACATCATCACTGCTAGAAGGGAGTGGGGCTGGGTGTAGTTGGGCTGAGCTCAGTTTTCACTGGCAGAGAGCTGTAGGAGGCTGTCGCAGCCAAAAACAGAGCTCAGGAGGGGCGCGTGGCCCTCCTGAGCTTCATTTTCACTGGCAGAGGCACCATGGGCCAGTCCTTTACTGTTTCCAGGGTGGCCCTGCATGCTAGATCTAAGCACCCCGCAGGCCAGATTCGGCCCGTGGGCGTTGAGTTTGACACCACTGGCATAAGGGATTAAAGCCCCATATATTCTGTGCCTTAGTCCTGATCTAAGACACCTCTGGTTTTGAGGTTCCCACAATTGTTATTCACTTAATCAAATGTTTCCTAATCATCATTAACAGGATAACCAGGGATGGTATTCAAATTTCTTAACAACCGGTTCTGTGGGCATGGCCTATTTTGTGGGTGTGGCTTGGTGGTCATGCGACTGGCTGGGCGTGGCTTGTATGTAAATATTGTAAATATATATGTAAAGACTGAATTTTTTATTTTAAAAAAAGAGCATCTTTTACCCAAAATCAGGCAAAGCAGGCAGGCAGATTGAGCTGCTTGCAGAATCACAGCTTCACTCCCCGATCTCCCTTTCTGCAATCTGCTGGCTGAGTCTGCACTGAAAAAATAGAAGCTTCAGTCCTAAGGAAGGTTCAGCTCTGCTCTCAGGCTACTTCTCCCTCCCCCAACCCCCTGAATACCAGCCCTGACTGGGCCTCAGGGAAGCCTCTGGGGCGGATGGGGAGGGGAGGGGCCAGCCAGTGGTGTGATTTGCCGGTTCTCCGAACTGCACGGAATTGTAACAACCGGTTCTATAGAACTGGTCTGAACTGGTAGAATCCCACCCCTGAGGATAACTTACGTTTGAGTAACATATGAGTTACTTATAACATAATAAAGGCAGGGTGATAAGCTAATAAATAATGATGATGATGATGTTTGGCTGGATTCACACTAAGTTCCTAACTTCATGTTAGGAACCGGATCATGCAATTGGAGGTGAGAGAGCACAGCTTCTTCTGCATTTGCAGCCACTGCCCAGCCTTAGCATCACTACTTCAGTTCCACCTCAGATCATCAGGCAATAGATTCCCATAGGAGCACGAACTCTACTAAAAACTGCGCATCCAAGGAATCAAGGTTGCACACTTGTCCTCCTTCCCCCCCTTGCCCAATCCGTAGGAAAATTGTCTTCCACAAAACTGGTCCCTGATACCAAAACGTTTAGCAATAAATTCTCTAGGAAACTGTCTAGACTCTGTGAGGCCAGCCAATTCTGGTTTATTCCAAAACTATGGTTAAAGAAACTTGTGCCTAAGCATGGTAAACAGATGCAGCTTTTGTTTAAAAAGAGATTTGTGATTCCAACCAAGACATTTTATAGTTATTTCAAAACAGAAAGAAATGGATAAAAATGGCCATCTGGAAAATGTATTCAGTCCTGAGTTTGGGGCAGAATATAACGTTATTTGCAGGTTGATTATGCCTTTCACTAGCTAAGGCTGACTATTTTTGAGTGCAGTGGCAACGCATGGTTTCATCAAAATAGGAGGAAAATATTAAGCTGCTCCTAAGGGAGAATCTTTCAGGATTTACAGCAACCTTCCCTGAGACTGGTTGGGAGTTAGGGGAATTGAAGCTAAATATAGATGGGAGGACCCTGTTTTATGGCTTAGCATGCTATGTAAACCCAATTAGAAAAGGATTATTCAATAAATCAAAATATAAATTAGAGTAAGGTAAATTTAATCCAAATGCAAAGATGTTAAATGTCAGCATTTAGCATAAACAAGTGAGACTTACCTAGAAAAGAAAATATACACTGTTCCTTAATTTTCATGTTAACAAATCATGTTTTATTTGATACCCAATCCTATCCATGATACCTCCACATTGAGCTTAAATCCTGTCACTGTCATTGCCACAATTAAAATGACTTTTTAAAAAATTCAGCTCTAATTTATCAAACTCAATCGTTATAAATGGATTCATGTGGAAAGGGAGCGCAAAGGGTCAGTAATTTAAAAAGCTGAACTTATCAGTTGGAAAACTGACATCCTGGGTTCAAGACCTGTGTGAAAGGGTGCGTTCCCATTACTTGCCCTAGATCCTGACCACCAAGCAGTTCAAAAGCCTGCAAATGCAAGTAGATAAATAGGTACCACTATGGTGGAAAGCTAGCAGCATTCTGTGCACCTTGGCATAGTCCTACTGGTCACATGGCCACGGAGGTGTCTTAGGACAACACTGGCTCCCTTGGCTCAGAAATGGAGATGAGCCACACCCCCTAGAGTTGGACATGACTGAGCAGGGGAAACCTTTATCTTTTCATATGGAAGCAGAGTTGATAAACAATTGGAACATTTGAATTATTCTTCTTGATTTGTGAATTGAGAGTAATGGGGGAGTAATATGATTTTTTAAACTCTGAGTTTTTGATGAATTCCTTTTAAATTCTATTTCTAAGAAGAACATAGTGGTTTAGGTGATACATTATAAAATAGCAGCCCTGCCAACTCTCAAGGTTCTGCCGTGAGTCTCACGATTTTTTGTCATTTCTCACGGTCTCACGACAAGGCTCCTCAATCTCACGCTGAATTTAAAATGCTTTTTTTTTTTTTCAAATTTGGGGGTCGGCTTATATGCGAGTATATATAGTAATCGTTTTTCTTCATGTGTCATTTTGAAAGGGGTGTAGGCCCTGGGAACGAGACTAGTTTCCCAGTAGTCTTTGTAAGTTCAGCACGGGAAAGCGATCACAATCGTATAAACATGGCGAAAAGAGGTGGTGATTTTTCAATAGAAGAAAGAAAGCTGCATCTTCTTACAACAGGGAACACAAATAAAACATTTAAATAAACTGTTAATGACTTTCCTCGATGGAAAAGGGGTTTGTTTAATCTTGATCAGGGAAAAAAATAGAATCTCACTATTTTTTATAGAATCTCCAGATTTTTTTTCATGGGTCTCCAGATTTTCCTTTATCAGGGGTTGGCAGGTCTGAAATAGACAGTTTGGCCAGGGGTGGGATTCAAATTTTTAACAACCGGTTCTGTGGGCATGGCTTAGGTGGTACTTTTTTGATGCTTTAATTCTGTATTTGTATACCTCTCTAAGGGAGATGAGCAGTTCCAAAATCTGATAAATAATTTTTTTAAAGGCCTAGTTTCTTCATTTTTATGAAGGTGGATCTTCCTATGCTTGTGCACAATCATAAAACCAAGCATTTATCTTTCTTTTGAAGGATCCTGGTGCAAATACCACAATCCTCACCAACAGGAGCAATGACTAAAACAAGCAACTGCCCCATTGCATACTTGTTTTTGGCTCAAGGTAGAGCAGAGATGACATCACTCCTCACCCTCTTTGCTAATTTAAAGTAAGATCCTACAGGAAGGAAACTTGAGAATCCCATTGTTGTTCCCTTGTCAAAAAAACACCACAACCCCTCTTCTCAATGACGAAGGATAGCTCTGAGGGGGCAGGTGGTTGTGTGATGGTTAATTGTGCCCCCAGGCTTTCAAATTTTCCTGCCTAATGACAGCAGATCAATTACTTCTATGCAGCTGTAATTTCAAAACAGGCTAAATAAAGTTATTTTTTTCTGGATTATTCTGCCAAACATATTAATCAGGCTATGGGGAGGGGGGCTGTTATGTTAGACCTTTTTCTCACCTAGCTTTTTAAGGTGCTGCCCCACAGCTTCTACATTCAGTGGTTGCAGGCAAGTACGTATCTATGTACATGTGTACACATCAGGATTGTTAGGTGTATAGATATTTGCCACTATTGCACTTACTAGGTTTGTTAACAATTTAATTTTCTGAGGACAAAATTAGATATTTTGACATTTATATGGGATGTCAAGCTGCATGGAGTTCTATGAGCAGCATTTTTTTTTTTCAGTGATTACATACAATTGTGTAGAGGAATACAATCACAATTTTAAACATTCTCCTCACTTTCTTTTGGAGCTGACAATGTAGCACATGTAAAAGACACTGTGCAAGCCTATTCAACACAAGGAAAATCAACAGCTATACCTCCTAGTCCAGTGGTAACTAACCGTTTTGGGTGCATGTGCCAAAAATTGCACACATGCCAGCACACACACACTTGCATGCCAGCACCCAGAATGCAATGTGCACCCCCTCCCCATGCCCCCTGCACATGCACGGGCAATCCCTCCCACCCCCTTACCTGCACTGTGCCTCACAGCTGATTTTTTTAGCTGGTTTGAGGCCTTTTTCGGCTTCCCAGAGGCTTGGAAAACGCCTCTGCAAGGCTTTTCAGGCCAAATTATAGACCCATTTCCTCACTTCCGGTATTATAAGAAGTGACAAAACGGGCCTATAATTCGGCCTGAAAAGTCTTGCAGAGGCTTTTTCTAAGCCTCTGGAAGGCCAAAAAAGGCCTCAAACCAATCGAAAAAACCAGCTGTGAGGCATGCACATGCGCAGTGAAGGAAGTTTGCCTGCGGCTCGCATGCCAGCACAAATGGCTCTTTGTGCCACTTGTGACACATATGCTATAGGTTCACCATCACGGTCCTAGTCTTTTCTGAAAAAAAGATTTGCTGCAAATTTATGCTCCCTAGACTAATAGGCATTTTATCTATGGTATACCAACCAATGAGACTAAGAGATGTCAATGAAAATATTAGTTAAAATTTTTGAAATAGGACAAGAACATCTTATCATGAAGACCTTGAAAAGCCACTGTAAATGCCAAAACCAACTTAAGTCTATGCAGAGGCCAAGTAAATGCCAAGGATGAGAAAGAGATGTGGGTGAAACTTAAGCTAAATGGACTCCCAAACTGTTAAAAGAAGCTGGAATTTTCTGGAACAGACAAGGACACTGTAAATGAGTCCATCTGCATTTCTTCTGGTAATTCTTTTCTTCTCTTCCCTTCTACCATTACAACCATTTTAGGCTTTTCCATAATATAATGTTATATTTCCAGGCTGGAAGATAATAAGTTAATAAAGAAATGGCTTTCCTATGTATCAGAAGCAGCTAACCAAGACAGAAAAAAATCTGACCCATTTTCTCCAACTTTATTACTCTTACTTTGGGCTAGCTACTCTGGGTGGTGATGTAGGTATAATGAACTGAGGATTTACTATATTTCCTTTTGCAATTAAAATGTATCCAGGCAAAAATCATCTGACTCACGCCTCTCCCTATATACAGGGGATTCTCCCTTTTGTTGTGTATGATCAGCTAAAGGCTGCTCAGCCATTGATTAGGAATTTTAATTTGGATTCATGCAAATTCTTCATTGGAATTAAGGTGATATACAGTACAAAATTATTCTTCCTTTTTACAGCTTTGGAGGTAGGAAGGGAAGAAAATATTTATGCAAAATTCTACTTAACATCTCTCAGAAATGAAGTAATCATGTTTTAAGAAATTGTTCATAAGAAGCAAGCTGCTATTGAGTGAGATAATGGATCAGGTATGCTGAGAACTTGAATTCCAAACCAAAGAGCACGAAAACTCATGTAGAACTAACTTTGCCATTGTAGTTCAGTGAACCTACAGGAATGAAAATTGGATAGGTCACTGAGAATACAAAGGATGTCCTCTGAACTAACACTACAATGAAGACATGTGGATATGTACTATGATATTGGGCCAATGCCATGCTTTTGTAATTTATTTTCCTTGCAGGTAAGACTGAAAAGAGAACACATCATGCAGAAGCAGAAGAGAATATTGAGGAAAAAAGGCTATTGAAAAAGAGGCCTACAGAAGACAAATTAGTTGGATACCGTCAATAATGAGAAAAGCTTGCTCTTATAAGAAATAAAAGGAACAATTACTGACAGACAATCTGGGCAAACATATGGCCATCAGGTCAGAGAATTAGAAGCAACTGAATGACTGAACAAGAATGGCTGAGAAGAAAATTGGAGGAGATTGGGCTGCAGAATCTAGACTACATCCAGATGCCCTCCAAAATTTAGAATTACCTGTATCTCCTTGCTACTATTTAGTGGCTGCCTGGATTTTTGCAGATATAGTACCCTTTCAAAAGAAGGAAAAACAGGTTACCAATTAGCAGAATCTAAATTGATTAGCAATGCCCAGAGTGTTCTTCTCTTAGCTTTCATTCGTTCATTCATGTAATGAATAGTAGTGGTAGGTTTAAAAAAAAAATTGGAATCTAAAACACTAACTTCCCCTTTGACTTTGATTGTCAGAAGGTTGCAAAAGGGCTTCTCAAAACATGGCTTCGGGACCCCAGGTCATAAATATAAGTCAGTTGTCAAGTGTTGGATTTTTGATCACGTGGCCATGGGGATGCTGCAATGGTTATAAGTAAGAAAAACAGTCTCATAAGTCACTTTTTTCAATGCCACTGTAACTTTGATCACTAAATGAACTGTCGTAAGTGGAGAACTACCTGTACTATCTAAGGGCAAAAATCTTGTATTCTTCAAGTTACGAACGGAAAGGAAACACTTTATAATAACTGCTCTGGGCTGCAATTGGAGATGGGAAATCAGGGCATTTAAAGATACCACCTCCAAAACTACATAACCTCACAAATGAAACATTGAAAGGAATCTTCCAAACACAAAAGATCAACTCTGATGTTTGTCCTACTGCCAGCTCTCATAAAAATTAAAAGCAATGGCGCAAATCTTCGATAACATAAAAATATGATCACCACAGATTGATCCCTGCAGAATTTAAATCCTTCATTTCAACAGCAGGTCCTCATCTTTATTAACAGTTATACAGGCATGCCAAAAACATATCTCTTTTTAAAATAAGCCCACTTTTGACTGATCCTCAGAAAACTTAAGAAAACATTGCAATGCTAAATAAATAACGTGGTAGAAATGTGATAAAATATCATTGGTAAATTACACTGGCATTATATCATACATTACATTTTTGCTCATATCTTTGATAGCCTATCCCTCTTAGATCCCACCAGTGGTGGGATTCAATTTTTTTTACTACCGGTTCTGTGAGCGTGGCAGGGGAAGGATACTGTAAAATCTCCAGTCAGAGGTGGTATTTGCCAGTTCTCTGAACTACTCAAAATTTCTGCTACCAGTTCTCCAGAACTGGTCAGAACCTGCTGAATATCACCTCTGGATCCCGCTAGCTTTCACACTACATTTTGTGCAAATGTATTTGCCATATTCCTGTTAATTTCACAGTAAAAAACTGTCTCTTTAGGAAAGAACAAGGTATTTGGAATATAAACAGAGAAAAAGCATTCATTAACGTACACTAAAAGGATACACAGGTATGAACATGAAGTGCTAGTAATTAAATAATAAACAATGTTTATCATTTAATTACTGCCAAAGTTACTGCTTTTACCTATCGGAATGAAAATAAAAATCAACCTTTAGAACATACCCCCCATAATCATTCAATTTACCCCTGAATCTTTTTAGTGATATATATTCTTTGTACAGTTTCCAAAAGTTTACTTCAAAGTCATTACCATTCTGGAAACATTTTTAAGGACAATTAGGAAAAAGCATTAACATGCTTTTTTGTAGAATCATCTTCCCCAATTATGTGCCCTCCATACATCCTGGGTTTTCAACTTCCAATTGTCAGGGTATGAGTTCACCATTGTGAGATTTGTAGTTCTAACATGCCTGGAAATCATCAGGTTAAAAAAAAAAAAAGTTCCTTTTTTGGGGGGGCCTGCTCCTGGTGTTAAAAATCTCAGATCAAAAAACCTTTCCCCTGTCATGGGCATAATCATTTTATGCAATATCCTTATAATGATTATGACATGGCTATATAAATTTGTAGAGGCGGCTTTGAACTGTTGGTCAATAACCCTACATTTCACCCATTTTTGGAAAATCACAAGGCAAAAATTTTCTATTGGCTAAAAAAACAACAACAAAAGCCACATTAATTTCTGTCTCACCTGTTTGCAACTACTTGAAAAGGGTGGTATTTTATTTATTCTTTTGCTATAGATCACCCAGAAGCACAAAGACAACATAAATCTGGCTGCTGTTTGGGTGCCCGTAAAGCATTTCTTTTTTCTGTGGGTGTGCTTGTGTTCAAGAACCATTTCATTCGTCTCTCCTTCAACCCTCCCTTTGCCAGTCTTGGTTATAAGCCTAATTTATCAGTAAGTTCAGATTTATTTTACAATTCCATTTTACAAATTTTACAACACTGGGGGAAACCACTGTAAATGTCCTGTTAGATTCTGGGATGATTTCATACACACATTTATTTATTGTTTAAATATAATCTTATGTCCACTTAGGCAAATAATTCATCCTCTCCAAACTGGTGATCTCAGAACTAGCCTAAACAAATAGTAACTTTCAGTGTCTGAAATATACCAGAATAGGGTTACCAATCTTGTACAATGTGCAGAGTCCTTCACATGATCTGATGCTTTTCAAAATGATGCAAATCTCACCCCTTTTTTTACAAGTTTTCATCATATTTCTTCTCTTGGCCAATTCCCTGCAGATGAACCTGCTTGTAGGTGCAACTCTATTTTTTCTAGATGTGGTTGTGGAAACTCTGCTGGAACGTAGCTCCTGATTCGTAAGAAGTCCTATCGTGACAGCCATAATCTATCAAATTGGAGATCAAGGACTAAGATTGTTTTAATCACAAGCATGGCAGCAATGAAGTTTAAACCTCACATCCTTAGCATAGAAGCTTTTTCTGTAAATAGTTTGTACAACCCAAGACAGACAGACAGATAGACAGACAAAGAGCATCTTTGAGTTAGTACTGACTCCTGGATTAGGCCTCATACTTTTCTTGGTAAGATTTCAGTAGGCTTTTCCCCTGTCTTGCCTCCTTCCTACGGGTCAGTGAGTGACTCCCCAAGGTCACCAGCTGATCTAGAACTCATGGTCTAGACTAGAAGGGCTAGAACCTATTACTAGGAACACAGAAAAAGAGTTGCATTGTGGTCTTAAATATTGAGAATATGCTGAAGCTGATGGAACAGTTTCATAATAATTTTTTGATAACTTGGGAGGGGGGGAAGCGGCCTCTTGACTTACCTTTAAATAGCACATAAAAATAAGGGTCATACAATAAATACATCTGAAATATCATATCACTCAATATCATAAACCCAAAGGCCCAAATGTTGTACTATAAATGTCCATATGAAGTCGTTTAGAAGATTTATAGATGAAGATACCTATTAATTAAAACTAAATGTTTCATGTTGTCTTTAGGGTTAAATTTCCCTAAAGAAGTAACTTTACAATCAGGAGAATACAATTGTCTTAAACAAACTTTGAGCGAAGTAACTTCTTCGGGAGCATGAAGAAAAGAAGAAAGGGTGGTGTTAAAAGAAGCAGATTTCCCAAATGATCTTTCTCAAGCCATCCTCTTCGCCATGAACTCTAAGCAAGCTCTGAAATCCAAGTTCTTATTCAAGCATCTACTCGTTAATTTACTTCATCAAGCTTTATGGATTTTGCTTGGGATTCTGTACATGTTCATATTGTTTTCCCTTAGTTTTCCTATATCCTGCTTTCCACCATAAGTTTCTTTGTATATTTAGAGATGTGATGACCTCGTTACACAGTTACCCTCTTGGGTTAAAGGTTTTTGAACTTTGGATAGGAGATTCCTCTCTTCTCCAGAGTTGAGTCAAAGACAGAAATCCTTAGATCTAAGCCTAAGAACTCCTAAACCAGATAAATTAAGCAATACCAGAAAATTCAGACTATCATGCATTTCTGTTGCTAAAGAAACCAAGGCACTTTTATTTACCTCTCCACTGCAACATGTAACTTCCCCTTTTACTCTTGAAAGGAAGCAGAATCCTCATTCTAAAACAAACATGGATTGGTGATCATAGATTAGTGTGCATTATGTACATTTTATTACATATTGAAAAGAAGGCATTTATTTCCAAAATCTGCTTCTCTCCATCTGCTGAAGAAATGTATCAGAAAAAAACAAAAGCTTAATGGCAAAATTTACTGGTGGCTTAAGACAGGTGAAGTACAGCTCCGGTCATCCCAAATCAAATGACTATCAGCAAAAATTGGTAAGACTTTTTTTTTTTTTTTTTACTATAAAGAGATCTGGTATGCTTAGATCTGTTAAGTCCTGGTTTTAAAAAAACTTAGTTGCCTTGGCAAGCCAGCATTTATGCTAATTATAGGTTGTTCACATTTGTGGAAAAGTACAAAGCAGTTGGTTCCCTTGCAGCTATGCATATAGAAGGAAGGGGGGAGTCATACAGTTAAATTATTTAATGATTGACTGATTAATTACCCCACCAGTAAAGAAATTCTCAGTTCAGCCAGATGACTTAGCACACATAGTTCATTTCCAATTCAAATGACAATATTTTAACATGAAGCAAGCACTATTTTATAAAATGGTTATTTTAAGCAGGGTTGTAGTGCTCATACACATTGCTTCCTAACAACCCTTAGATTTGGTTCTCCTATCGATATTTGTATTCATACCTATTCCCTCGAATGTTTGATTCCTATAGCCTAAGTTGCCCATCTTAGCATTATCTTGAAGCTTCCTTTTTTCATGCCATAGTTTTGGGTTCACAGAACAATTTTTATTCCAGATACATAAAAGCACACTGGATGAGTTGGGTGGCCTTATAAGTCTAATAAATGAATAAGATACATTCCTAGTTCTTCTTAATTTGCAAACATTGTTTCTCTGTATAGATACTATTCATCAGACTATAACTTTGTCTTATATCATCTGTCATTTTACACACATGTATGTAGTTTCCATGTTATAGTAAGTTTTCACATTGTCCAAACAATATACTACTCCCCAAATAGTGTTATTTCTGGTTTCTGATTTTAATCAAGCCAATGAATGAATCCTATCATTGTAGTATTTAACCAAATCATCATTTTAAATAACAAGCCAGTTCATTTGCAGGTTTAATATAAACTGCAGATAAAAGCTTAGGCCCTTTCCCAATTAAAGAAAAATTAAAATTGGCATCCCATTGGGCAGATTGTAGTTTAAAAGGTCAAGATGTCAGCCATGGCCACACCACAGAAACACCCTTGCCATTGGGTTTCAGGTTTAATATATAGTACAGTTGAGAATTGAATTTGGCTTTCCTTAGCATATTGCAACGTGAGCCAGGACAAAATGAGATTTGATTTGATTGTAAAAGTGTCTAAAATTGAATTCCACAATGTTTGGATACATTCCAACTAATATGTTTCTCCATATATCTGACTTCAAATCTGATCTTAGAAGTTGAGGATCAATCCTAGTTTTGACTTACATAGTTGACCATGATTGTTAGTTGGATTGGGAAGTTGATTAAACATTCTAGAAGGCAATGGCAAACCACTTCGTATTTGTTGCACAAATCCCACAAAAATCTGTCTCAATGCAGTCCCCAAATGTTAATAGCATTTAACTAGGATTAAGTTTACATCCTGCCTTGAGGGCCTGTCACATAGGCCGACGGATGCAAAAAGTATGTAAAAAGGACACAGCGAATGAGAAAATATTCCATCCGTTGTTATCTGCTCTCAAAGGTGCCCCAAATTTGCATAAAGAGAATGGACAACAACGGAAAGGAACGGACGGGGAGAGGATGTAGCCAGGATGTTAAGTGGATGCTCAACGGAAGCCTAGCGGATGGAAGCGGATGGTACGTCCGCAGGGCTTCCGGGGGAGCACAGCGAAGTGGACGCGCAGCGGAAGGAGCAGATGCAGAGCGGATAACGAGCAGATGACGCGGATGTAGAGCGGACGCCTAGCGGATGCAAAGCGTTCACTGCGCATGCGGGGAGGATGCATTGCATCAGCCCCGCAGATATAAAAGGATGCAGCTCGCAAGCAGGTCACCATTCAGAGGAAAGAGCTGCTGCCAGACACATCTCCAGCCAACAACCATGGGGAAGAAGAGGAAGCCTGTGCCATCTTCTGCCAGCCCTGGCAAGAAGGACAGGGCCACCATCCCAACCCCTGGCCCTGACTCTGCTTCTGCTGGGGCTTCTGCTGCTTGGGCTGACTGTGCTGGTGCTGGTGCTTCTGCTGGTGCTTACTCTGCTGGCGCTGCTCCTGGTGCTGGTGCTTCTGCTGGTGCTTACTCTGCTGGTGCTGCTCCTGGTGCTGGTGCTTCTGCTGGTGCTTACTCTGCTGGTGCTGCTCCTGGTCCTGCTGGTCCTGCTGGTGTTGCTGGTGCTTACTCTGCTGCTGCTGATCCTGGTCCTGCTGGTGCTTCCTCTGCTGCTGCTGATCCTGGTCCTGCTGGTGCTACTGGTGCTGCTGGTGCTGCTGGTCCTGCTGGTGCTGCTTTTGCTGCTACTGTTGTTGTTGCTGCTGGTGGTGGTGGTGGTGTGGTGGAGCACCCCTAGAACTCCTAGATGAGGTCCCAGAAGGCCCTGCCAGAGGGAGGAAGAGGCATACGTGAGAACGGGAGAGGAGGAAAAACTCCATTGAAGAGGAACATGAGGATGAGGTGCTCGAATGGCTGAGGAAGAACGAGTACCTATGGTGGAAGGGACACAGGCTCTATCGAGATACCAAGAGGAAGCAGGCGGCTTGGAGAGAGAAGGCGGAGAGCCTGGGCTACACTTCGGAAGTCCTCCTCGGGTGATGGAAGCACATGCACACCTGGTATGGAAAGCTGCACCTCAAGAAGTCTGGCCAGGCCGCGGTCAAGCTCACCGACCGGGAGACCTACGTGATGGCCAAGTGCAGCTTCTTGGAGGGTGAGATCCGCCACCGAGGAGCAGCTCCTCTGTCTACCCTCTCTCTCAGGCAGCCCACAGAGAGCCAGTCCTCTTCTGGCCAAGAGTCAGCTCCTGTGTCCAGGCAGGTATCTGTGGAGCGTCCCACGACGGAGACCCCCCAACAGCTGCACTCCCCATGGCGGAGTGCATGGAGGACTCCTTGATGCAGTGGGAGCAAGGAGAGGGCACTTCCACCAGAGACCAACCCACACCCACACCCAGCTCCACCTCCACAGAAAGCAGGCAGAGAGCCAGACCGGAGGGGCAGAGCCACACTGTCCTGCTGGAGACCAGGGACACTATCAGAAGCAGCGTAGATCTCCTCTCTCAGCTGGTACACACCGACATACCATCCTCAAACCGCAAACCCTTCCTCACCTACGTCAACCAGACCCTCATGGACATGCCCTTCATCACGTATGTGAGCCAGACCTTCATGGACATTCCTGAGGCCCAGTACCAGGCGATGAAGGAGAGGATCACAGGTCTTCTGCACAACCCTCCAGGCCCAGCTGAACCTGCTCCGACCCAGTCCAGGTCTGCTTCTCCACCCCAGGTGATGTCACAGCCCTTCCAAGGCTTCCCACAGGCCCTCACCTACCAAGGCTAGGGCTACCAGGAGTTCCAGCAGCACAGGCAGCCCTTCCCAGTCCAGGCACAGGTTCATCGAACTCCACCGATGCCACCGATGCCACCGATGCCACCCACGCCACCGATGCCACCCACACCACAGATGCCACCCACGCCACAGATGCCACCCACGCCTCACCTCGCTCAGCTGCAGACCAGACATCCCCACTACACTCCTCCTTCCTCCACCCCACAGCCAAGCCCGGCCTCAGAACATCTGTCATCGGTCTTGGGACTGACATCCCATGTCCTGGAGGAAGGGGCTCTCAACATCACGGGACTGAGCCAGGTCTCTGAGAGCTTCCTCCACACACCATCCCCTGTTGTCCTCTCAGGAGCAGGCACCCCAATGGCACCTCAGACCAGCACTCCAGCAGCACCCACCTCCACAGCACCTGGACCCTTCACTCCTGAGACAATGGGCACACCTCAGAGTGACTGAGAAGAGTGCCAGAGACTGGGTTGCTACCTGTTGACTTTATCTTTGCTTGGGACACTTTTCTTGGGTCATTTTGCTTTTACAGTTTGTTATTAATAAAGTTTATCTTTGCTTCACATACTTGGTTCATTTATTTTAGTAAATAAAATCTTGGTGGAAACTTTTAGAAATGGTTTAAGCCTTTGCATGCTTGTGGGATGGGTAATGATAGTAGTGGGATGGGCAGGGATACCTGTGGGATGGGTAATAGCTGTGGGATGGATAAGGATAGCAGTGGGATAGATAAACCTCCAGTGCAAGCATAGTGGGACTGTATGGTCCACCCTCCCAGGTGCCACACCTATGGCGCTTTATTATCAATAACAATGTAATCATTCATCAACACATTTCAACATAAACACAACTCTTTATTAAATGCCCTGTTCATTGTAGGGCCACTCAACATACATGGCACAATCTCATCAGTGTGATGAGACAGGCTGAAGAAAGCATCCATTAAGCATCTACCATCCTGTGTTGCCACTCCACTGCTCCAGCTGGGGAGTTGTACCAGTGTTTCAGGAGCTTGTGCTGCTTCTTCCCTTCATGTGAAGCTCTGTTGGGGCCTTGTACATCCACGGTATCTATCAGGTTTCGCCCTTGCCTCCATTCACTAGGCTCCACGTCCCCATTCCCTTGTTGTTGGTCCACAAGCCTGTTCTGCAACACTGGGTAGTGTGTACGCATGAGATTGTGCAGGATGCAGAAAGCTTCCACAATGTTCCTCACTGTCTCTGGGTGATGCTGCATGGTGGTGAGAAGTACCTGGAACCTGTTGGCCATGATGCCAAAGACATCATGATGAAGTAGGGCACATCTTGTGTGTCGTTGGGCAGGGAGTCTGGATCTGGGAAGCCCATGATGAGGTTGCGTTCCAGCCCCTCCTTGAGGTGACTGGCGTTGTATACCTGGGCATCTGAAGCTGACCCGTTGCCTGAAGCATCGATGTACATGAACTTGTAGTCAGCATCGACCATGGTGAAGAGGATGATGCTGAAGAAGCCCTTGTAGTTGTGATAAGTGGACCCTGAGTTGGCTTGAGCTTTGCAGGCCACATGCTTCCCATCTATGGCTCCAACGGTGTGGGGGAAGTTCCACTTCTGATAACACTGCTCTGCAACTTTCTTCCAGCCTTCTTCAGTTGATGGGCACTGGAGGAGCTCCTCCAGGTGTTCTTTGATGATGGCCTGCACCACTTCTCTGACCACAATGCTGATGGTGTTGTGTGGTACCCTCCAGGCGTACTGCCTGTACGTGGTCCCTGAGGCCAGGTGGCGCAGAGTCAGTGCCACCTTGAGCCCAGGGTCAAGGCTGAGCTGGAAGTTGGTGTTTGCCTTGGTCAACCTGGGTCTCAGCCACTCCACAACTTCGTCAAACATGGCTGGCGGCATCCTCATGAAGTTCTGGAATGCACGAGAGTCTTCGTTCCTCAGCTCCACCAGCAGCTTGTTATACAGTCCGTACTCGGCTCTTCTCGCGATCCATCTTCAGACCCAGACACTTCTTGGATGCCTCCTTTTCTTCGCGTAGAACAGGTGAAAGAGCCTGTAGAGGGCTTCGCACTGTTGTAGAATGATGGTGGCTACCAAAAGGAGTGTGCGACGATCCATGGTGGAGATGACTGGATGCTGTGGAAGAGCAAGAGCCAGATGAAGGCTGAAGAGGTCTGCACCCCACGTCTGCTGGACTCATACTGAGATCCAGGTGATTTCTCCCCCTTTTTATAGGAAATATCGTTTTTCCGCTAGGTGTCCTTCTGCATCCTCTAAACATCCTGCAGATATCCTAAATATCCGAGATACGTCCCCATACGAATGTTTTTTCCGTTTTAATGCTTTGTATGTGAGCTGCATCCGCTTTCATCCTTTCTATGTCCGTGCTACTAATGTTGCGTGTCCGTTCCGTGTCCATTTCACTTCCTCCCTTTGTCCGTTTTCCACTGGAGCGGAAGTGAGTTGCACGGATGTACAATGGATGCCTAGCAGATATAGCAGACGTGTAACGGATGACAACGGACATATAACGGATGTTCCCCGTATGCGTAGTGGATGTAGAACGGACGCGTTGGATACTTTTTCCGCTCAAAAACTTTTGTGCAGCTCAAAACTTTTTGAGCGGATGAAATGTCAGTAGACAGATGCTGGACAGATAGAGAGTATGAAAAACGGACGCAGTGAGTACAGAACGGATGCATCACATTAACCAACGGATGGCAAGTATTGTTCTCCGTTTTACATCCTCTTTCCATCCGTTGGTGCTGTGTGACAGGGGCTTTAGGTCTTACAGTTCTTAGATACAAAGCCAGCTGAGTGTCTTGGGCCAGTCAGTTTCAGTCCTAAGAAAGAGGCAATGGCACTTGTGAAAAACCTTTCCAAGAAAACTTTAGAGAATTGTCCAGGCCAGGCCTGTCAAACTGGCAGTCCATGAGCCAGATGCGTCATACACAGGCCACATCCATCTGGCTCCACAAAGGCAAAAAAACGTGATGTGTCCTGATATGTCACATGATGTGATCGAGTTTGACACCCGAGATCCAAGCAATCTCCAAGAATTGGAGAGGGGTAAAAGGTTACATCCATGTGAAAGTTTTAAGAGACAAAATTATGATAAAAGATTATTTTGAGACAAACAAGGAATTACAAATTTCAGTGATTCTACTTGTGAGTTTGTCATAAGTAGCGTAAGGACTAGAAAAATTAGCACTGTTGCAATTATAATTAATTTCTGTTCATTTGCACTAAATTGAAACTGTAACATATCCAAGTTTGCCCTAAATAACTCAATGTATGAATAGAGACAACAGGCTGATATTTTATTTCAGCATCAATGCTCTTCAACCCTCTAAAGACAAGAGGCCTAATTGTAAGCCGTAATTATCAATGTCATATTCTTCCACTTCCAGTGTTGGCTGATAACATCCTTCACTTGATTCAAGTAACACATTTAGGCAGGGTTTGTATACCATATCAGTCAAAATGTTTGTTTGCTTCCTTGTAATTTAATGTGTTTAGGCTAGTATGTGTATATGTGTGTGTGTGTGTGTGTGTGTGTGTGTGTGTTTTTAAGTTTACATGTGTGCTGTTCAGCTTCCTTCGGGTATTATCCCACGTCACTGTAGTGCTTTTAAAGTTGTAGCAACGTTTCAGCAGAATCTCATCTGCCATCATCAGGCTTCTGTATGGAGTTTGTATGTGGGTCAGGGTCTCACAGCCGTTGGTTTTAAATTTGAGGCTAGCCTATTGCTGTGCCAGGATGTTTTTTTTCTACATCCTGATTGGTTGGGAGTCTTGGTCTGTGTTTATTGGACTTGGAGTTTGTTTGATTGGTGTTTCTGGTTTCTTCTGTCTGTTTTGTGGCTTTCATTGGCTGGCAACACTGTGTTTCTGTATTGGAGGCTTTCAGTGCAGCTTGGCTTCGCGTGAAAGGACGGCTATTATCTATTCGGAAGCTAGGTTTCATCTGGGTGCCTGCAATAGGCTAGCCTCAAATTTAAAACCAACGCCTGTGATAGCCTGACCCACATACAAACTCCATACAGAAGCCTGATGATGGCAGATGAGATTCTGCTGAAACGTTGCTACAACTTTAAAAGCACTACAATGGCGTGGGATAATACCCGAAGGAAGCTGAACAGCACACATGTAAGTACCCGCGAAAACTTAAACACACACACACACACACACACATATATATGTGCTGTAGCAATGTTTCAGCAGAATCTCATCTGCCATCATCAGGCTTCTGTATGGATGTGGGTCTCACAGCTTCTGGTTTCAAATTCGAGGCTGGTCTATTCTGATTGGCTAGGAGTCTGAGTCTGTGTTCACTGGACTTGGAGTTTGATTGATTGGTGTTTCTGATTTCTTCTGTCTGTTTTGTGGCTTTGATTGGCGAGCAACACTGTGTTGTTGGCTTTCAGTGCAGCTTGGCTTTGTGTGAAAGGATGGCTGCTATCCATTAGGAAGCTAGGTTTCACCTGGGTGCCTGGTGGGAGGGTGTTTGAGTTGGAGGCATCAGAGGGAGTCTGTATGTGCTCAGGTGTTTGCCTGGTTTGTGGTGTGGAGATCTTTCTATTTGAGAGTGCAGGCTTCCAAATGATTGACTGTCTGCTGGAATCATCTCTTCTATTCATGCTTTCAGGTCTTTTTTCAATCTCTATGGCTTCTCTGATGATCCTGTGGTTGGGGTTTTCTATAGTGGCTAGGGTTTTAGTGCCATTGAAGTTGATGTTGTGACCTGTGGTTTTCATGTGTTGGACTAGTGAGGAGGTGTGTTCCAGCTTTTTTACTGCATTTTTGTGTTCATCTAGGCGGGTACTTATTCTTCTATTGGTCTGTCCAATGTATGTGGCCGGGCATGATGTACAGGGAATTTCGTATATGCCTTGGTTTTCCAGGTCAATTTTGTCTTTGGGGTTCCTCAGGATGTCTGCTATTTTTTTGTCTGTTTTGAAGGAAGTCTTGATGTGTATCTTACTGATTTTAGTATCTAACTGATTTTATCTGTAGTACCTCTTATGTAGGGCAAGACAACTGTTCCATAGATCTGTTGGTCTTCTAGGTCTCTGTTATGTCTTGGTTTGTTTTTGTGGATCAAGTTGGTGATTTTGTTTTTTTGGAAGCCATTGGCTGTCAATACTTCAGTCAGGGTGCATAGTTCAGTCTTTATATGTGTCTTATCTGCCAGGCGTTTGGTTCTGGTAATTAGTGTTTTCGCTACGGAATTTATCTGTGCTGGGTGGTGGTGGGATTGGGCGTTGAGGTAGCGGTTGGTGTATGTTTTCTTCTGGTATATGGTGTGTCCCAGTGTGCCATCTGTTCTTTTGTAGATTAGTACATCTAGGAATGGTAGTTGTTTGTTTATTTCCGTTTCCATGGTGAACTTGATTTTGGGGTGTGTGCTGTTTAGGTGTGTTAGGAAATTGTTTAGGTTTTCTTTTCCATGTGTCACAAATCACAAATGTGTCATCGATGTATCTTAGCCATAGTTTGGGTTTGTGGGTGGCATTAGCCAGGGCTCTGGATTCGAATTCTTCCATGAACAGGTTTGCAATGACGGGTGACAGTGGTGATCCCAAAGGGGCTCCTTCAATTTGCTTGTATCTTTGTCCTTTGTATATGAAATATGTGTTGGTTAGGCAGTGTTCTGTTAGTTCCATGAGGTCTTTAGCTGGTTGGTATTTATTTTTGATGATTTCAAGAGTTTCTTTTATTGGGACTTGAGTGAATAGTGAAACCACGTCGAAACTTACAAGCAGATCTTCTTGTTCTACGTATAGATCTTTGATCATTTCTAAGAAGTGGTATGAGTTTTGTACATATGAAGCTGCGGTTTCAGCATGGGGCTGTAGTTGTTTTGCTAAGTGTTTAGCTAGGTTTTGTAATGGTGCTCCTATGGAGCTGACTATAGGTCTGAGAGGTATGCCTTCTTTGTGTATTTATGGGAGGCCGTATAATTTGGGGCATCTAGAAGATTTTTCTCTTGGGATGATCGTCTGTTGGATTTCTTTGCTTATGTGGCTGATTATAATTTTCTTCTTGGTTAATATTTCTAGATATGTGGTTGGGTCTGTGTTTATAGGTTTGTATGTGGAGTCTTGGAGTAGGTCTGTCAATTTTGTTTCATAGTCTTTTCTGTCCATTACTACTGTGGCATTTCCTTTGTCCTTTAATTTGGTTAGGCTGGATTCTACTGCACATATGATGGATTCTGTTGGGATTTTTTTGGGTGCTATGGCATAATTGAATCCTTTGGATAGGACATCTGTTTCTGTTTTGTTGAGTTCTCTGTTGGAAACGTTGTATACTAGTTGTTTCAGGTGTTGTGGTGGGTTATTGGGAATTTTCTTGTCATTTTCTAATTTTTTTAGTTTTCTAAATGATTGTTAAATGAATTATAATACATGATGGCTTAAAATATATTATTGGGTAAAGAAAACAGTATTTTTTTTATTTATTTCATGCATGTAAACTGGGAGATACTTTGCCGTCATGCATTTCTTTTTTCCTTTTCCTCTAAGA
The DNA here is from genome assembly GCA_015471245.1 of Laticauda colubrina. Classification (NCBI taxonomy): domain Eukaryota; kingdom Metazoa; phylum Chordata; class Lepidosauria; order Squamata; family Elapidae; genus Laticauda; species Laticauda colubrina. The sequence goes on along the minus strand of BLBF01000016.1, from coordinate 30,954,717 downwards.
ACCAAACAAACAAAAAATTAAAGCGGGCTAAGCTAACCAATCTTGGTTGGGTTTGTACATCTAATTTTTAAAGTCTTTCATCATTGTTCTCCGGAATACAGGAAGTATTTTGTTGCCCAACAAAATTTCTTATGCAACTTTAATAAAACCAAACAAGCCATCTAATCATTGATCCTGGTGGTCCCTCTAGAGGTAGGAAAAGGTTTCAGCTTATATATAACAGACAGTCAATATAAATAGTAAGGATACAAGCAACAAAGTTACAGTCAAACAGTCACAAATGGGAGGGGATGGGTGATAAACAGTGATGAGAAGGTTAATAGTTAATAGTAGTGCAGACTTTGTAATAGTTGAACAGTGTTAAGGGAATTATTTGTTTAGCAGAGTGATGGCTTTCAGGGAAAAATTGTTCTTGTGTGCAGTGCTCTATCGCGTTGTTTTGAGGGTAGGAATTGAAACAGTTTATATCCGGGATGTGAGGGGTCTGTATATATTTTCACAGCCCTCTTTTTGACTTGTGCAGTATACAGGTCCTTGATGGAAGGCAGGTTAGTAGTAATTGTTTTTTTCTGCAGTCCTAATTACTCTCTGAAGTCTAATACTAAGAAAATTACTTGATTCTCTAATATTTTTTATTTTTATTTTTTCTATATTGTGTAATATAGAAAATGTGTGAAAAATATTGAATATTGTGTAAAAAAAACCTGTAAGCCGCCTAGAGTTGCTGTGAGCGAGTAGGTGGTTATGTAAATTATAAACAAACAAACATGATTCTAATGTTTTTAAGTACTGTAACCACTTTACTTTGCCTTGGATAACTGACACAGGGCCTGCCCATTTGAGAAACCGTCTAGCATTGCTTCTAATGGATCTAGGCCTCTGAGCCCTGAAATCTCATTTAGGGTACATATTTTGGGGCCCTGTGAAACGGGGTGAAGGGATTTTACCATGTCTTTAATGTTTAACTCCTTGGAATTTCTTTTTTTATTGAATTGAATGTTCTTAACTTGTATGCCACCTAGAGTTGGGATAAGTTACTTATAAATTTGACAGATAAATAGGATGTATAGAAATTTAACTTACTGCCCTGTTGGTATCCTTAAGAAGTTTTGGGCAAGCGTGACATGTAATGCATCAGCACAAGGTCAAAAGGAGGAAAATTTCAAAGGTGAACAGGTTCCTCAGTTGCCCCATTCTGAATAGCAGAGGGATAAGCACACCTAGCATACAAGATACTGGATTGAATCCCTTCCCTCCATTCCTCAAAGAGCCATGGAGTTAAAATTCAGAAGCTCCTGGGTAAGCCATATAGTGCTCATTTCTACATGGCGATCCAGAAGATAGGAAATTATTCTGGCTTTTAGAAAGTTACTAAGAGTGTCTGCAAGGCAGACATTTTCAGATGGGCCAAATCTCTACAAGTCTTGTTTTTCATTTTGAAAGCAAGTGTCTGACACTTCTAGAAGCTGAAGAGCATATTTTCCCACTGCTTTTCTAGGGATTTTATTTTTCCTGCTCTTTTGTCTCTTCAACTAGTGAATGAAAAGTGAATTGAGTGAGAAATGTATCCAAGGGAGAGGAAGAGTTGAAGTTGATTGTAGAAGCAATGCAATTTAATTAATTACTAGAGGAGTTTCCAAACAGCTAACAGTAAAAAAATAAAATAAAAAATAACAGATACAGGTCCTCTTGAGGGGATCCATGTGAGCCAAAGCACTGAAAAGGTGTAAGAAAGAGCAAACCAAAGGAATTGATGGATGAGATAATAAAAAAGAGATATCACTTTATGCAACACCATTCACTACATATCTCTATGCCTTTCTATCTTACAAACCATATTTGCTTCCACTATACCCATATGCCACTTCCTATATTGTCCTTTATTCGTTAAGGTTCTCTTTGCTCTTTTCTCATCAAGTCCATCCAATCATAACTTTCTCCTTTTTCTTTCTAGCCATTCACTCTTTGTGTAACTGAATTGTTATTTCTTCCTTCATAATACTAACATACCTCAATGTACTTCTTTGCTGCTGGTCAATTCATTCATTCATTCAGCACCCATTCAAACTTGAGCCACCTACTTGTTTTGCCAGGTGTATTTCTTAGATGGCCCTTTCCATTACATTCAATTTATTTTTATATTTTACTAGCATATCCACAAGTTATTTCCCAATAACATAATGGGCAGAAGCAGGCTTATACATAGCCATTTTTAAGTCTTTCAACAAATGTTAATTCTTCACAAAACCACACATACTACATGCTGCCTTTCCAGCACATGGACATTTTAAATGTTTTACACCCATTTTTGGATGTACAGTAAATATTCTACCAAGGTATGTTAATTCATCTAATTTGGTCTTGGTTTCCCCTCCTGTTATTTATGTATAATTTGCAATTTTTCACTCCATTTTTCCTGTCGTGTACAACTGCCTTGAGTTTTGATGCATGAATTTTTCAATCTGTACTTCTTGTTGCGTCATGCAGTCCATCTTACAATCAGTGCAAATCATTTGAGTTCTCCATCAATAATATGGCATTGTCACAAAATACATGCCCATTCAGATCTCCAACCAGCATCACCATAAACATTCCTTCTCCCCCCCCCCCCCCCCCCCCCCCCCCCCCCCTTTCCCTCCTCTCTCTGCATTTCCTTTGGATAAGAGAATGGTGGCATTCTTTCAATTATCAGAAATAGACAGAATCTTCAAGAAACGTTCAACAAGTTATCCCATAAGCAAAGAGCACACATAAAAATATATGTTTTAATTTATCCCATAACACAATTTTGAAAGCTTGTTAATTTGGGGGTTTTGTATGAGAACATCTTGCTTCATGGAGAAGCACTGTTCTCTCATTCAGCCTTAAAACATTCCAACCCACCGACCCCCGCCATCCATCCACCCCTCAAAGAACAAACCCCAAATCAAGAAGAAATTATATTGTAGAAAATTAGCCATTTCGCTACCAAATTCTATAGTACAATTTTAGAATGTTTTTCTATTATTATTGAAAGGAGGAGAAATAAGCTGCAAGCATTGAAATAAAATACCCTACTTCTGCAAATTCTCTGCACCCACAGAAGTGTATGCATTTTTAAGCTCTTTAATGTGCCACACAGCAAATGGTTGTCCAAAAACAGATTAATATGACAAGCTGAATGTCTGCAATTAAAAAAAAAATCCAGGTTTGGAATAACACTGCAGTGTGCTACGTGTGTATTTGTAGTATTTATCACTAATATCTGCTCATTTTTCTTAATTTCTTTTAGTCATAATTCATGACAAAGTTTTGTCAAGCACAGGAAAAATCGGCAGATTCAGAAGTTCAAGCAATTTTAAAGATTTATTGCAAGTTAAGCTCTCTACAAAAACCTGAACTACTAAAGGTCAAGGGAAATGAACAGGAATCGTGGGCTGGACGTAGATCTCTTGCAGATGCACAGACTTGTGACTTATGAGTCATTTGATCCCTCCTTCAAGCTCAGCCTGGTGATCTACAAATATGGCATAATGATTTTCAGTGTGTATTAGATTTGGGGGGAATAAAACCACCTATTTTTTAAAAAAAAAAACATCAACACTACTGGAAAAGAGTCCCTTGTTTCAAATAATAAGCCTCCATCTGAAAAAGTTTGGCAACAGGAAGAATAAAGAGCTACAAGAGAGACGTTGCTAGAACTTAAATAATAATTTGATTCTATAGCAAGTTTGTCTTTGTTTTCAGATGGAAGCCAGCTCCTTAAAAATGTTGTGATGCTATTCCAATGCTCCTGGGTACTCTTCTTAAAAGTTCATGGGTCTCTGCCAGTGTTTAAGTGTGGTAACAGTGCTCATATTCTCATGGCAACAATGAGAAGATTACTTCAGATGATGCTTTTGATAGGTCTGTAGCTAGCAGTGATTTTCACCAAGATCTCTAACTTCTTCACCAAGCAGCAGCTCCGCTAGGTTCTTGTGGAAGATCTGGAGAAAGAGATCCATGAAGTAATGAAAAAAAGACATTACAGGCACCTCTACTAATTTGCCATATGAATCTACACATTGGAGACCTAGTGAAGAGAAATATCTTTTTGCAAAACAAGTTGAATAGAAAAGGCAATTGCTACTGCATCGTTAAGTTTAATCACCACCCTTCTCTTCCAATGTAGGTCAAAAACTGTTCAGCTAGACAGAGACACAGCACAATCTCGTTGCGCAAAGGGTACCAAGATCATTTAAATAAACTTGCAGAACCAGACTGAATTGTATGGAAAAGGCAGCTCAAAAGGACCTTGATAGCAGGCGTACTCAAAGAATTGTTAAAGAGTTCATTTCATCCAACATCTCCCTCCAGGTCAGATTTGAATCATTCCACGTTACATAGCAATTCATCACTGGCTAGGTTCATACGACACATGGAACGATACTCTAGCCAATTATCTTATAGTCTAATATGTGATGAGCTCCAAACTACATGATTAGGCTATGGCTCAGTGTGTCATGAAAATTGAGAAAACTGGATCAGTAAGTTACATCTTGCTCCTATTGTCTTTTAGTGGGACAAATCGACACACCCATCATTTTGGATGTGATGACTTATACATATATCCAGGGGAATATCACAACCTCAAGATATGATAGGCTGGGAAAGAAATCATCTCTACAATAAACAATGATTTACTGAAAACTAAATTGTTATCTGAGGTGAAGTATAAGTAGGATTCCGTGCATTTGAAATAGCAATACAGATTGTTAACACAAGCATAATGTTTTTGCAATATTAAGTTACAATCAAATGTTCAGTTTTTTTTTCCTTTTGCAAGTTCTGCAGAGTCTGTTGAAATGGTCCTTTCAGGATCAAAATTTTGAATTTATAGCATCTTGTGTGGCAGTGGCTAATCAGAAGGTCGGCAGTTCAGCAATTTGAATCCCTAGCACTGTGCACTACCATTATTTGTACCAGCTTCTGCCAACCTAGTAGTTCGAAAGCACGTAAAAATGCAAGTAGAAAAATAGGGACCACTTTGGTCGGAAGGTAACAGTGCTCTGTGCACTTTCGGGTTTTGTCATGCTGGCCACATGACCACAGAGACGTCATTGGACAGCACTGGCTATTCTGCTTTGAAACAGAGATGAGCACTGTCCCCTAGAGCCAGAAACAACTCGCACATATGTGCGAGGGGAACCTTTACCTTGCGTGGCAAACCTATATAAGACAAAATTCTCAAGAACAAAACTTAGCATCATGCCACTAGCATTTTTTGTACTCAAGAAGAATCCCAACAGATATAACCTAGCCAATAAAGAAATTTATTTTGCACAGGGAACACATTTATGGCAAAAGACCAAAACATCCTGTATTCATATACTTGGATCAAAAAAAAGCTATATTTCTAGACTGCACAGTAATTGCAGTTCTTTTGTCCAGGTGAAAATCAAACTGAAGATGTGAAAAATAACATATTTTGGATGTGCCTTGTATTTTCTGTAGTTTTATATAAATTCAACAGCAATAATTGCAATGCATTGCAATACAGTCACAAAATCAGGAAATGTTTAGAAACACTGAAATATATTTTAAATGCCTATTTCTACTTTTCAGGTCCATAATGTGGATGCTAATGGGGGGGGGGGGGGAAATCAGTTATGAATTGACATCACTGAAAAACTCCATTTGGTTATTCATCTTCTTTCATTTGAAGAGGAAAAAACTCAAGAGGAAATCTTAGGATTCATGTAGATCAGAGCTGTCAAACTATCGGCCTGTGGCCATATGCATCACATGCAGGCCACAACCACCCCAGCTCTGCAAATGGGAAAAACATCATAAAACATAATGTGACAACAATGTGACATGGCGAGTTTGACATCTGTGATGTAGATAAATAAGGGAATAGATCAGGGGTGTCCAACTGAAGTAGTCATGTTGTCATCACATGATGTATCGTGACTTTTTTTCCCCTTCACTAAAGTAGCGGTGGGAGTGGCCAGCATGTGACACATCTGGCCCACAGGCCATGAGCCTGACATTCCTCAGGAAACCTGAATCCTAGTTATTTAGGATTTTGAAAATTAAACTTCACACTCTGACTTGGGCTTACGAAATGTTAGCGGTCATTGTAGAGAATAAAATATTGTATAATGTGATTCATATCAGAGAGAAGAATTCCCCAAGACATTTCCTTTGTCAGTCTCAAACCTGAAAAGTGAAAAGAGATAAAAACAATGTTAGATCGCCAACTCTAGAATCCCACATGGTTCAGGGCATTCCTGCTTTAAATTAATCTCCCCAAATACAATTTTTATTAAAGCCTACTGCAGGAAAATCGGAATACTCAGCTTTAGTGAGGGTAGAAAGGTTCCTTTCCACAGAATCCAAAGCTGAATGAATTTTACCTTTCCTCCCTTGGTGTGTATCATGAGAATAAGATGTCATAAGATAGCATGAGCAGAATATGTAGGCATCCCAAGTCAAACTGAATACGACATAGAATTAGCATTAGATTCATGAAAATACAAAACTATAATTGTTTTCCCAAAAAAGAAGTATACTTCAACAATGTCTGAAAAGTAAATGCATAAAGGCTACCTCACCCTCTCAATTTCCTCTAATTCTCAGTTGTCACCTGTCTTTGGTTAAGCCTTAAATAAATTTTTGCTGGCAAGATAAGTGTTCCTTCCCATCTGTGATTTTCTCAAACCATTTGCTAGAAAGGCCTTAAGAAAACCTCCCATTTCTGTAAGTCAGAATTTCTCAACCTTGGCAACCTGGCAACTATAAGACATGTGGGTTTCAACTCCAAAAATTCCCCAGCCAGCATGTAAGCAACTATTGTAAGCAATGCTTCCACAGACATCACTTTAAAAGAAAATATATTCCACCCATTCACACCCATAGATGTTTTTACATCCTCTGTGAATCCAAACGTTGAGATGGCATGCTGACAGGATATCCCTTTTTCTGTAATGTGAGAATATACTGAGATTCTTAAAATCTATAGTATGAATAGTATTGCAGCTACTCAGATCTCTCATCCCTGCTCCAATTTAGCTTTAAAAACTTTATTAGCTGTCTCTTCTTATTAAGGTGCATCCAAGTAATTTGGAGGATCGTAAAATAAGCAGGGTTTGACAACATTCTTAAAGCTAGCTTAAGTGGTCTCAGTTGCCTTTAGTTTCAAATTTACAGCATTAAAGAAAATTATTCTTAAGCAGTTTGGCCCTCTTAAAAGACCAAGGCCAAATCAATGCAGTTACATGGCTAGTTTGATTTGCAAAATGAAGACTGACCTGCTAGAAACTCAGAGAAATTGGATCATATTCATGTCAAAATAATTGCTGACAGGAACATTAATTTCAGGGCTAAAAGCAGGATGAATCATTTTGATAAGTGCTGTAGTATATTCCTTTCCTAGGCACCACCATTCCACTGAAAATCAGCCCCTCCCAACCACAGCTGTTGGCTGTTTTAAGCAAATACAAAACCTTAAAGGACTTGCTTAAAATAACATCTGACTTATTTCTTAGAACCTTTGTTGTTGTTTTTTTGTTTGTTTTTTTTTGCAATCTGAAAGACAGAGCTGCCACATATGAGCTACTACAGTTATATAAGCTCTAGCTGGCAGTGCAGAGAAAGATTTATTATTCCTGCTTGTCGCCATTTGTTGGTTATGTAGACTTTTTGCAGCCAGCTAAAGTAGCCTTAGAACTTTCCAATGATGTGACACACTTTTTTTTTAGTATTTATTTGTCAATTGCTTACAAGATACAGATATAAGAATAAACATAGTTTTGAATACATGAGATAGACACTTATAAGAAAAATAAAAATAAACATTAGGACAGGAACAATAGGCACGACTAGTGTGCTTATGCACACCCCCTTTCTTCACATTCCTTTCTTCTTTCCTTCTTCATATTCCTGAAGATTCTTGGACTCACTCTTATCTTTCATAGCACGGAAAAATATCAGAAAAGGCTGATCCTGCATACACAGATCTTACTCATTGGAATTTATATACCGTATCCAAAAACTCAACATTACAAAACTGAATGAATGGGTTAGACTACTACATATGTGTATTTGAACAGGCCAGGATGGGAAGAACCTACTAATCTATGCTAAAAAAAAAAATCTTTGTCCATCCCTATGAGCAAAACATGAAAGATTCATCTGCTTGCATCATCTCCCAAAAATGTGCAAACCAATTATTTCCACCCTAATTCCCATTTTATTCATTGCTTGCTTATGGCCTGAAGACTGTATTAAGAGACGATGTGTCCAAGTCACATTTAACTGAGAAATCTCAATGGATTCAATAGGGCTTATCCTGGTAGCTTTGACCTTTAGAGAAAAGCCCATTAAGTCAGATTTTGTAATCTACAGAAAATTAAATTCTATAGGCGCAGAATTATGCTACAGCAGAGACAGATAGATGCTTATCTACAGGAGAAAGTCAACTGGATTTCACTCTCAATAGGTACACCTCAAATTGAAACTCAATTATCCTGACTGCACCGCGCCGTCTTTTAAAAAACAGTTTTTATTAGGCAATGCACCCTGTGGTTCCGCCTGTAATTAAATACCGCAAAATAAATACGCCTTGCAGAGTTTATGTCTCGTTTAGACATACCATGGGGTCCCCCAGTGAAAAATTAAATGGTCCTTCAGTGAAGCCTATCTGGGCGGGGGGAGGAAGAAAAATTATAACGTGGTTTTTTGGTCTTTTTTTGCCGTTGAAGGAACCAGGCGAGCGATCTCTCCGAATATTTCGAACGATCGAGGCCAGGGGTCCCCAAACTTGGCAACTTTAAGACTTGTGGACTTCAACTCCCAGAATTCTCCAGCCGCCTGTGCTGTGCACAGCCAGCCGGAAGAATTCTGGGAGTTGAAGTCCACAAGTCTTAAAAGTTGCCAAGTTTGGACATCTCCGATCCACAGGATCCCCGCATCTCTCGGATTGCAGCGTGCAAGAGAAAGTTCCTTTCGAAACTTTCCTGAAAACTTTTAAAAAGCGAAAGATAACTGGCTCAAAACTCACTCGCAACAACGGCCCCCCCCTCCCCTTTTCCAAGCCCCTTTGCACAAAACTTGACCACGTGACGCCACCTCGGCCGTCCCTGCGTGCGTCTCTCTTTTCCTAAGTCGGGGCGGCTACGGCAATTCAACGGGTCCAAAAACTTCCTCGCGTGTAGCGAGGAAAAGGGGGTGAAAGACGAGGCGGCGGCGGCGGCGGCGGCGGCGGCGGCGAGGGAAGGGAGCGGGGAGAGGAGGGCCCTGTGGATGCCGCGCGCCGATTGGAGAAGGGCGGCTCGAGCGGAGTTGTAAGGCGAAAGGGGATTGGCGGGGGCGCGGCCGCATGTGCCTGGCTCGCCGTCTTTGTATATACAGGACTCCGCTGGCCGAGCTCTTTTTAACAATGGGCCGCTTCACCGGACGGGGCTGGTAAGGCGAAAACTCCCCTCCCGGGGCGGGGAGGATGCCGCGGCTCTGCTGCCTTTTAAGCGACAGGTCCGCGGAGATGTAGGAGGCGGTTGTGCCGTGCCGGCCGCTGCAAAGAGCAGAAGCGGAGCTGCGAAACTCTCCGGTAAGCTCGACGGCGGTGGGAGGGGAAGAGGGAGAAGCGCCCGTGCGGGACAGCCGAGGCCGGGAGGAGTGGGGCGGGAGGGCGGGCGGGTGTGGGTGGGTGTGTGTGTGTGTGGACGCGTGTCGAGCGCTTTGTTGTTGTGGCGCCGCCGCCGCCGCCGCCGCTTCTGGCCCGGGTTCCCTTCTCCACCGGGCAAAGTGTTGGAAGTTGCTGCGGGACGGGCGTCGCGGCTGCGCTCGATCGGGGAACCCTGGAGGAGAGCCGCCCCCTTCCCCTCCACCGGCTTCCCCGGCTTAGGAAGATCCGGAGTCAGCCGGGCTCCTGCTCTCCCCGGAGAGACCTTCGGGCGATGGGAGCCGCCGCGTCCCCCGTCCCCCCCCGTCCCCGGCCGCTTCTTTGAGAAAAGAAGGAAGGAGTGGGATCAGCTGGGGCGCAACCCCGGCCGGCCTCCTCCTCCTCCTCCTCCTCCTCCTCCCTCGAGGGGGAAGGTCTGGGACGCCGGCTGGGGCGGGAGGAGTTCCTGCCGCCGGCATAAACCGAGGCGCCTTTGCCCGGGAGTTGCGGCCCATCGATGAGTTCGGAACCGGCCGCGGCTTCCCGCTTTTTTCTTTTTTTGCCTCGCAGGCTTCCCGGCTCTGATCCCCGGCCTCCTCCCTCATCCCGTCCCATGGAGCTGGAGGGGCAGTGGTGGAATGGACAGCTGGCTGCCGACATCCACCAAGCCCTTCGCTACAAGGTGAGTGGCCGGATCGCCCCCTCGCTGCGACGCGCCCCCCACGGCCCCGCACCGATCTTTGGAGTCGTCCGCAGCCAGGCGGAAGAGGTAGATGGGGGAGGCAGGCTCTGGGTTCAAGTGTTGCTTTAACTGATGCCCTCTCCGCCCCTCCCCCCCCCCCCCATTCCGAAGCCAAGAAGGTTTGGTTGGGTCCGGAGTCTTGATCAGCTATGGAAATAAAGCCCCCCCCCCCCACCTTGAATTTCTTCTCTCTCCCCCCTTCCCACTTTCTGAGTCATATAATTAGTTTTTGCACTCACAAGCGGGGAAAACTGAGGCAGATGCCGCTCATTCTTCTTCCCTAGGATTTGCTTCTGAAAGCTTCTTCCAGGCCCTGAAAGTGATGTTACTGAAACTTCACAGGACTTCAGGGCATTGCTTATTGCTTGTGGGTTTCAGTCAGGAGAAGAAAACAGGCTGTGATCCTGTAGCCTTTGTGTAGGATCTGGCTAGACGATGCCCTGAAGTTAATAGATCTTCTCAGTCGGCAGCCAAACCCACCTGATTTCAGCCACAGAGATGTGTAGTTTTGTTGATGCCAATTTCCCTTCTCACCTCTAATCCTGGCCTGCTCCTTGCCCTAAAATGCAGATACGGAGATTGGTGTTGGGAGCATTGTTCCTTTATGAGAAGAACAGTTTGCAGATTCTGTTTTGGGCCTACTAAAGTTTTAATTTTCAGTGAGAAAAAGTCCAAAAAAATCCTTCTGGGGTTTCTTCAGGGCGGCATAATAAGATGAAATGGTCATCCCAAGTTGCAGAATGGTTGTGGCTGGGAATCGGATGGCATGTAAATTTAACAAATTATGATTGAAACTGCTTTTCCAAAACCTGTAGAAGAAAAACAAAGGGGATATGTCAGATTTTAAAAGTTCATTCAAGCCCTTTTGCTCTCATCTGATTTCTTTTCTCTAATCTAATGGCAGTCAACAAGTAACCTTAATCGCCAAGTAAGTGAAACATCTAGGTGTTTGTGAGAGAAGGTAGCTTATTTCCAAATCCTGCTGTGTCTCCCGTGTGTCTATTACAAATGCTTCTCTGCCTCTTCAGTCACTTGACTCTCATGGCTTTACAGCAGACTGCATTACAATAAATCAACATTTATCAGAAGCTGTCATAATACTGCCAATGCAAGTTCAAGATGCTTACAATAATACCAGCACCATAAAACCACAACCTAACCTAAACATATTTCTTCTTTCTTTGAAACATTTGATCAGGCTGGAAAAATTTCTGGTCAGTATCCCTGAAGTTTTCTAGCTTGACTGACAGCCCCAGATTGGGTTGCTGAACATAGTTTCCTGGGGCCATGGCTTTGCAACCTAAAAAAATGACGACAATGTCATAGATGTTGGGTTACAGGAACAACTGTCAGAGAACAGTTGAAGGGACTTCAGCAGCTGATTGCTGCTTTGCATCTCAGTTAGAAATTGCTGCTCTTATTTAGGTCTCTCTCCCTGCAGGCAGGCTGCAGTGAACACACAGATTCAAAAGATCAGCTGAAACAACATTTATTGCTCTGCAGATGTTTGTAACAATGCTCAGATTTACCCAGGCCTGAAGAATGGACCTGTGCTAGTTCACAGACAGATGTTGGAGATCTCTATTATAAATGTTTTATCAGTTTCGGAAGAGACTGAGATCTTTTAAAAGGTTCCTGGTGGGATATTCACCAGGTGCAGCTTCTTATCATTATTTCTTTTGGCATTCTTTCTTTTGGCATAAACCTTTTTAGAGCAAGCATGGTAGAACCACTGGATATAATGTACTGATTCAGTTCTATTATTCATGTAAATGCTTGAGACTTTGATAATTCTTTGAAATGTGGTTGTCTCTGATCATTAATATGCTACAATAATTATCTCTCATATCAAAAGACTTTTCATCCATTGATTTTAGTTCTCATTGAGGAAGGGAACATATTAATTTTTTACCTTGATTATAAGCTTGTTTAACTCTGAAATCTTCCCAAACTCAGTGGAAGAAAATTCTCAAGTAATCTTTCAGCTGTAACTTTTAGTCTGTTTATAATCTTTGTATTTAAGATATTTTCAGGATTCATGTGTTAGTGCTAAGTTATAACATAGTTTTTATTTTTAATGTTTAATACCTTAAACTTGATGTTTAATACCTTAACTTGGAGATTGTGTGGTTTGTAAATCATGATTTGTGACTTAATATGCAGAGACATTAGTTTATCCCAAAAACCATGACTTATCAAATCATGTTTTCATTTACTATATGAAGGCAGTTAATAAAAAACACAACATTTTGCTTTTAAATATCTCCATCTCCTTGGCTGTGTTTGTACCACAAACCTAACTACCCACCATGTTGTGCAAACCCAGTCTATGTAGTGACTTTAAGATACAGTAGGTTATTGAACCCAGAAAATCAAGTTAATTCCCTTACCAGTCGAATCATGACATAGAAACAATGTAAATGTCACTCCTATTTAAATTAACTGAATGTATATTTCTGATTTTTTTAGCAAAAGTTATTTGTGACATGCTCAGCTTTTCTATCAGTTGGAAGGTTTGGTTGATCTCATTGTACCTCAATCAGGATAATTTGATGTACAACTCTGACCTGAGAAATTTAGTTCCACCATTGTAAACATCCATCAATGTTTGTTAAATTGATAGGATTATTTGAGCAGGTGGAATGTTCTAATTTCTTTATAGAGTTATCTTTTGTTTATTTTCTTATCTCTTTTTTTCCCTTTGAATCCATGACACTGGTTGACCATTTTAAATCAGTCAGTTATATCAGAGCAGTTATTAATTTCAGTTGATTGAATAAAATAGTGGCTATTGCTGAGGTTCTTGTAAAAATTAGCCATATGGTTTGCAAACTACACCGAATGAGTTTTGGTGCAAGTATGCCTAACAAATCCAGAAGCCGGGCTTGTTTTTCAGATGAACATTGTTCAAACCATGAATGGTGTCAGCTTGATGGTCACAAGTGCATATCAGGTGATTCCCAATAAAATTAAGTTACAAGGGTTTTTCATGAAGTTTCTTTCATGGAATTGTACCAGGAGTCCAGAAAACGTTAGAATATTTGTGCCTCAGGATTCAACTATGCAAACCTTGGTTCACTGATGATGTTACCCAGTTTGGTAATGAAATGTTTGCCAAAAAAAGCAAAGTCAGAAAGCTCCAAGGACCCCATAGTGCTATTCTCCTTTTAAATTCTACCTTGTTTGCTCAGCATTTTTTTCTGTCTTTATAGTAGAAAAGCAACAAAAATAAAAGATGCAAAATAGCTCAATATCTTATAATTAATGACATAAGCAGCTAAGTATATGGAGCACCCAGAATCTTCCTTTGGCTTATTGCAATTATAGCAATACCCAAAGTCCATCTTGGGTCTTTTCTAGGTTAATGATCCATTGATAATGTGATGCCTGATGGCATTGGTTATTGGTACTCCCAGAATACTTCCCATCTAACAGATGTATATGCCTCTGAAGTATGAATTGCCTTCAAGTCAAGCAACACTCAGAGAAAGTTCACTGTTTAAATTACTGCTACTGTGAATCATATTAAACTGCTCCAACCAGTTTTGCCAACTGTAAAGTGGAACTTAAGTATGTGCTTTTTTTCATTGCAGGGAAATAGTGTAAATAAATATGACAGCAGAAAGGCATTTAGTACAGGGGTCCCCAACCACCGGGCCCTGGACCGGTAGCGGTCCGTGGATCATTTTGTACGGGGCCTCAATGAATAATCGTTATTAAAATATAAAAATATATTTTTAGTAAAGAAATAGTAAAGAAGCCCTTTACTATTGGGGAAGAATTGATTTTGCCAGTCCTTGAAAAAGTGTTTCTGTGTAAAACTGGTTCCTGGAACAAAAAAGGTTGGGGACCACTGATTTAGTAGACTGTCTAACGTCGAATAGACTAAAAACCCTTTCTTCTTCCTCTTTCTCTTCTTTCTTCTTCTTCCTCTATTTTGTGTGTGTATATATGTGTGTGTGTGTGTGTGTATGTATGTGTGTGTGTGTGTGTGTGTGTGTGTATATATATATATATATATATATATATATATATATATATATATATATATATATGTTTTTTTAAGTTATCGCGGGTACTTACATGTGTGCTGTTCAGCTTCCTTCGGGTATTATCCCACGTCATTGTAGTTCTGTTAAAGTTGTAGCAACGTTTCAGCAGAATCTCATCTGCCATCATCAGGCTTCTGTATGGATATGGGTCTTACAGCTCCTGGTTTTTAAATTTGAGGCTGGTTCATTCTGATTGGCTGGGAGCCTGGACCTGTTTCATTGGACTTGGAGTTTGATTGATTGGTGTTTCTGGTTTCTTCTGTCTGTTTTGTGGCCTTGATTGGCTGGCAACACTCTGTTCTTGTGTTGGAGGCTTTCAGTGCAGCTTGGCTCCGTGTGAAGGGACGGCTGCTCTTCATTAGCAAGCTGGGTTTCACCTGGGTGCCTGGTGGGGGGGTGTTTGGGTTGGAGCT